>SJYV01005445.1:520364-554913 GCA_006410875.1 Neotragus pygmaeus | reverse complement strand
AAGCTTCATCTAGTCAAGGCTATGGTTTTTTCCAGTGGTCATGTATGGATGTGAGAGTTGGACTGTGAAGAAAGCTGAGTGCAGAAGAATTGATGCTTTTGAACTGTGGTGCTGGAAAAGACTCTTGAGAGTCCCTTGGACTGCAAGGAGATCTAACCAGTCCATCCTGAAGGAGATCAGTCCTGGGTGTTCATTGGAAGGACTGATGCTAAAGCTGAAACTCCAATACTTTGGCCACCTCACACGAAGAGTTGACTTATTGGAAAAGACCCTGATGCTGGGAGGGATTGGGGGCAGGAGGAGAAGGGGACAACGGAGGATGAGATGGCTGGATGGCATCACCGACTCGATGGACATGAGTTTGAGTGAACTCGAGGAGTTGGTGGACAGGGAGGCCTGGCGTGCTGGGATTCATGGGGTAGCAAAGAGTCGGACATGACTGAGTGACTGCACTGAACTAAACTGAACAAAGGCTGAAGAGGTTGGTTCCAGAGGCTGGGTCTGTGATGGCCTTCAGCCAGGAGAAAATCGAAGCACCATCAGGACAATTCATATTCAGTGGGAAAATTGGTGGTCAAGCTGCAGAGCCAAACAAATTAACCATGCATGGACAGGTCACTTGATGTTAGTGGCTTTATCGGGATGAGATTCACCAGCAGGTGGGAATGCTTTTCCAACATTGTGAACAAATGCTTTTATTGAAGTACAGCATGCATATGGAAAAATGTACGTTCCATAAGTGCAGGGTTCAATAAATTTTCACAAAGTAAACAACCTTATGTAGCCTGCAGAATATTCTAAACCCTCACACCCACACCCACCCACCCATCCAACAGTATGCTGTCCTGACTTATGCTCAAGCTAGTTTCACCTGCCTTTGTATTTTGCACAAATGGAAACATGCAGTAAGTGCTCTTTGGTTGCTGGCTTTTTTGCTCATCATTATGTTTGTGAGATTCATCAGTGTTGTTGCCTAGAAGTGTTATTTTTCAGTTCTCATTCCTGCATGATATATGGTTATATGAGTAGATCAGTTTATCTCTTCACCTCTTGTTGGATATTTGGGTTGATTCTCGCTTGGACCTATTATAAATGCAGGTGTTTTGAAAATTCTTATGTACATCTCTTGGTGAACATAGCTCTCATTCCTGAGGCAAAACGCTCAGGGGCAAAGAGGCTTGGTCATCAGATACATGTCTTTTCAGCTTTGCTGTTACTGCTGCTAAGTCGCTTTGGTCGTGGCTGACTCTGTGCGACCCCAGAGACGGCAGCCTACCAGGCTTCTCCATCCCTGGGATTCTCCAGGCAAGAAGTGGGATGCCATTTCCTTCTCCAATGCATGAAAGTGAAAAGTGAAAGGGAAGTCGCTCAGGCATGTCCAACTCTTTGCAACCCCATGGACTGCAGCCCACCATACTCCTCCATCCATGGGATTCTCCAGGCAAGAGAACTGGAGAGGGGTGCCATTGCTTTCTCCTTTTCAGCTTTAGTTTTTACTAAAACTGCAGCTAAGCAGTTTTCCAAAGTTGTTCAACAAATTTATATACATCTGCATGAGAGGTCTCCACGGTTCCTCACGTGTCTGTCTGTTGCATGCTGGCCCCACTGTACAGGAGACTTCTTTTAATTCTTCCCTGCATTGTGGGAATGGTGCTCAATGGAGAGGTTTTGCTGCATTGTTTAAATACACAGTAACAACAGCTTGGTAAATTATAGCAGAGTTAAGGACAAAGTATAAAGGTTAGGGGAGATTAGGACTAACTTTGTCCTGCTAGTTGCAGGGGTTCTTAAATTGGCAAGGGGCAGTCTATGGATAGAATTTGGAAGATACATGAACTTGGGAAAACTATCACATCTTTATTTCCACTAACCTCTACCTGAAATGCAGACTTTCTTCCATGAAAAATGCAGGTAGCAGACACAGTATCATTAACTATACCTGTGACCATAACCGACTAGAATCACAGACATTTTCAGGTCACATTACAGGAAGGGCAATCAACTGTCCCAGTTTGCTAGGGAGTGAGGAGGCTCCTAGGACATGGGATTTTTCAGTGCTAAAACGAGAAGTATGAGACAAACCAGAACAAGTTGATCACCCTGATTCCAGGTTTGCTAAGTCACTTCAGTCGTGTCCGACTCTGTGTGACCCCGTAGACAGCAGCCCACCAGGCTCCCCCGTCCCTGGGATTCTCCAGGCAAGAACACTGGAGTGGGTTGCCATTGCCTTCTCCAATGCATGAAAGTGAAAAGTGAAAGTGAAGTCGCTCAGTCATATCTGACTCTTAGTGACCCCATGGACTGCAGCCTATCAGGCTCCTCCATCCATGGGATTTTCCAGGCAAGAGTACTGGAGTAGGGTACCATTCCCTTCTCTGGATTCCAGGTTTAGCAAATCTCAAACTATCGTCTATACTTACACTGATCACTTGAGGTCATTAGGCCTGCTAGTAGATCTTATTTAGTGATTTTATAGATATTTACATTTAATCNGGAGTAGGGTACCATTCCCTTCTCTGGATTCCAGGTTTAGCAAATCTCAAACTATCGTCTATACTTACACTGATCACTTGAGGTCATTAGGCCTGCTAGTAGATCTTATTTAGTGATTTTATAGATATTTACATTTAATCAGTGTAATAATGTTTTGATAACTCTATTTCAGCATAATTGGTTTCCTGTGTAACTTCTATATTTTACGAATTTAAAAACATTATTCTGAGTAAGGTCCATAGGCTTCATCAGACTCACAAAGAGGTCTGGCAGGAAAAGACATTTCAGCTGGGTCTTAATGTATAAACAGGAGTTTGTCAGATGGAGAGGGGGCAAGGAAGACATTCCAGGTGGAGGGAACAATATAAGAAAGAAACAGAAGGCTTCCCTGGTGGCTCAGGGGTAGAGTCCACCAGCCAGCATAGGAGACACAGGGTCAATCCCCGATCTGGAGGATCCTACATGCTGTGGAGCACTTAAGTGCATGTGCCACAACTACTGAGCCTGTGCTCGAAAGCCCGAGAGCTGCAACTACTGAGACCATGTGCCTCAACTACGGAACCCTGCTGAGCCCTAGAACTTGTGCTCTGCAACATGAGAAGCCACTGCAATGAGAAGCCCATGCACTGCAACTAGAGAGTATCCTCCTGCTCTCCACAATTATAGAGAAAAGCCTGTACCGTCAAAAATAAATTAAACTAAAAATTTTTTTAAAGGAAAAGGAAGGGAAGCATCTTAGAAGTGCCTCTAAGGTACAATAAGGTAAGAATTCATGATGTGTTTGAATACAGTTTTTAAAATTAGGCTTGAGGAATTGACGGTAGTTGGTTGTGATTGATAATATTTGTAATCCACAAAACAGCCCCTTGGCTCAGTTTATATGATGCTAGGTACCAGGCAAGGGTTATCAGAGTGTAGAGGAAGTGGTGATCATTTTGGTGGAGGTCTGCAGAGATAACTGCTTAGAAGAAAAACAATAAGACTAGTTTTGGGATGGAATGAGGATGGGCAAGATAGTGTCTTATTTTAGGTGTGCTTATGACACCACCCTTATGGCAGAAAGTGAAGAGGAACTAAAAAGTCTCTTGATGAAAATGAAAGAGGAGANTGGGGGCAGGAGGAGAAGGGGACGACAGAGGATGAGATGGCTGGATGGCATCACTGACTCGATTGACATGCGTCTGAGTGAACTCTGGGAGTTGTTGATGGACAGGGAGGCCTGGCGTGCTGTGGTTCATGGGGTCGCAAAGAGTCGGATGCAACTGAACTGAACTGAATGGAGGACCAGATTGCCACTCGGAGGGCTGTAGGGAGGAAGGCACAGAGAGGGATAATTGACATCTTTAGTGTTTTGCTGGATTTCTTTCACAATTGTTTCTGTGCTGCAAATTTTTCCATATGACTCAGTTTTGTGATCTGTAGGAAAGGCTAACACTGAACAATGCATTCTCCTTTTTAGGCCTGAATGGTGGTCATTGTAAGGGGAACGATTCATCCTGCAGATATGTCTCTACTAGCAGTTCACAGACCACATCCACCTCTACCATAGATGTCCTTGATTTCAAGGGTTTTTCAAGGGTTGGAAAAGATCTTCTCAGCCATTCACTTTAGCTGCCATATGGAAACATTAAAAAGATTTCAACTACATGAACCAATGCCCCTCTTCCATCTTTTCTGATCTCCTAACCTCAAGTGGTCAGGAGAATTGAAGAACCAAAGAACTGATGCTTTTGAACTGTGGTGTTGGAGAAGACTCTTGAAAGTCCCCTGAACTGCAAGGAGATCCAACTAGTCAATACTAAAGGAAATCAGCCCTGAATATTCATTGGAAGGACTGATGCTGAAGGTGAAACTTCAATAATTTGGCCACCTGATGCAAAGAGCCAACTTACTGGAAAAGACCCTGGTGCTGGGAAAGATTGAAGGCAGAAGGAGAAGGGGACAACAGAGGATGAGATGATTGGATGGCATCACCAACTCGATGGATATGAGTTTGAATAAGCTCCAGGAGTTGGTGATGGACAGGGAAGCCTGGCGAGCTGTAGTCCATGGGGTCACAAAGAGTTGGACACGATTGAGCGACTAACTGAACTGAACTGACCTCAAGTGGAAGTGACATGTAGGTATGAAATGACACACAGGGAAGGAGAATCAGATATACACTTGGGAGGAAAAACCAAATGAAATGAGCTCCAATAGAGGAAAAGCCCAAACATCAGATGCTTTATTCAGAAGGGTTCTTAAATGATATAGCAAGGTCCCTGAACAAGGAAAGCAGGTCAAAGTAAAAAAAAAACATGGAGGTAGGGAAGGGTGGTCCTTAAACATCTGTGTAACTTCTCTACTAGGTGGAAAAAAACAACTGGGCTACCTCTGCTGGGCAGATTGAGAAGTCCAGAGAAATGCCATCTTTGGGGAAAAGGGTAAAGTTTCCACCAGGTGGATGAAAGTTGTTGTAATAGTTTGCTGGAGGAGTGACTTGTAATCTAATAGAAAAGGCAGTCATCACAAAAACTGGTGCAGGAAACAACTTCCAGGTCCCCCAGTCGTTTATCAAAGATAGTTTTTCTTGAGGAAATTTTAGTATTTAATGTTGAGTAAAGGGGGTTGAGCTTTTGCCACATTATTTACCTGGTAACAGGTTTATTTTACCTGGTAGCAATTCTGTCACCTCTTGACACCAGCATGTCCTTTAATATAACATATTCCAGAAGAGGCAAGCAGGTTTTAAATTCAACCACTTTGTGGTTAAATATTGTGGTGCTCACCTTTTTAGAGGCAGAGAATTTTGTACAACATGTTTCAGCTTTCATTGAATAGGCTTTGATTCTATGGCTAGAAAAGGCTTTGGACTCAAGGCTTTTAGGAGAAAAACAAGTGGGCTGAAATATTCTTAAATTTCAGATCAAATGTCAAACAAATGCTCAAATCTCCCTCTACCCATTCATCACGTCTATTCTTAGGTAGGTAATTCTATGTTTAAAATTTTTTTCATTTAGATATAATTCAAATACCATGAAACTCATCATTTCACACTGTACAATTCAATGATATGTAGCCTACTCACAAAGCTGTTCATTGTCACTATCTCTTATTCCAGAATATTTGTGTCATACCAGAAGAAAAGCTCATATTCATTCACAGTCATTTCTCATTACCCCTTCTTTCCAAGTGCTGGCAATGAATAATCTACTTTCTGTCTCTATGGATTTGACTACTCCGGATATTTCATATAAATGGAATCATGCAATATTTACCCTTTCGTGTGTGACTTTTTTTCACTTTAGCATCACGTTTTCAAAGTCCGTTTATATTATACCATAGATCAGAACTTCATTCAGTTTTTTGTGCTTTACACTTGTCCCTCTGGAGGGCATAAATGCTCCTCAATTTGATGTCATGGTTTGATAACTGCAAACCAGGAGACACTGAATAAGATAATGTCTCTGTTGTTCAAGTACCCTTCAGGTGGTTTTGTCAAAAGCAAGGTTATAGCTTTCATGGGGCATTTTCCATAACTTGGCTGGACAGAGCCAAGCAACCCAACCTGGTTTATTTATTAAGTTCATCTTCTGGCAGGTTCTGAGGAAGGTGGCTGCCCTAGCTGTGGGAGTCAGATGTGCAGCAGAGCCAGAGTGGGCTTCCTCCATTGGTGGCAGTGAAAAATCATTTTCCTAAAATTCTCAAAGCTGAGAATTCTGATACATTAACCGGGGGAATCTGGGCTTGACTGAGTATATCCTCACTCATCAAAGGTCCAGAGATGTTTCTTGAGGAACCATCTAGCCCTGCCTGATGGCTTTAATTGGAGGTAGGAAACCTTTCCTTTGGACTTACCTGATGGCTCAGCAAGAATGAATCTGCCTGCCAATGCCGGAGACACAGTTTTGATCCATAGATCGGGAAGATCCCCTGGGGAGGGAAATGGCAGCCACTCCAGTCTTCTTGCCTGGAAAATCTCATGGACAGAGTACGCTGGCGGGCTATAGTCCATGGGGCCGCAAAGAGACACAGCTTAGCAACTAAATGATAACAGCCACAACCCTCTTGGGCTGGTCTGGTCCACAACAATAGCCTCAGTGTTTGCCTGATGCCATGGAAGTAGCAAACGCACGATGTTTTGTCACCTCCTGGAAGGCAGTATGGAGAAGGCAGTGGCACCCCTCTCCAGTTCTCTTGCCTGGAGAATCCCATGGATGGAGCCTGGTGGGCTGCAGTCCATGGGGTTGCAAAGAGTTGGACATGACTGAGCGACTTCCCTTTCACTTTTCACTTTCANAGCATGTGCTTCTCGGAGGGCCCTGCGCTGGATGCTGTCTGTCTTTCTGGACCCATTGCCTGCTTCTTCCCTGCGCGGCGTCCTGGGGGACTGACCCTTGGGAACCAGGGGTTCCTGTACTGCAGGCTTCCCGCTGGGCTCAGGCCGCGGGGGCGGTGGCAGAAGGTGGGGCGCTGCTGGGAGAGTGTACTTGGGGTCACGGCAGATTGGCTGCGCAGTCCCAGATCCTGTCTTACAGCCTCTCTTTTTAAAAATTTGTTTAATTGGGGGCTAATTACAATACTGTGGCCGTGTTTGGAGCCACCCCTCCAGGCTCTAGTAGCATGCTACTCGGCCAGTTCCTCCAGGCCTGGGGGAGGTGAGAGCTCCCCTCTCCCTACCCTGGGGATGCGTAACAGGCCCTGCTGATTTCCTCAAACCCGCCCTGAGCCTTTTAAACATCCTCTTTACTGAACCGCTCTCTGGTTATCCGCTTGAAGTGCCCTTGCTTCCTGCTGGGACCCACAGTCACTACCCCTGCCCCTTGCCATAATAGAAGACAGATCCTCAGCCCAGCAGCAGAGAGATCATCCCAAAGCCTAAGTCAGGTCGAGTCCGGTCCTGCGCTCGGATCCCCAGACGGCCTCCAGTCGTGCTCAGAGTCACAGCCAAAGCCCCAGCGCTGCCCTGCGGGGCCCTGTGTCTCATTCCTCTGGGGCCCCCAGCTTCGTCCTTAAATGCTCCAGGCCTCTTCATTCCGCCTCAGGGCCATCGTCTGTGCTGTTCCCTCTGCCTGGAATGCCTGTCCTCGCGTGCACCTGGCTTGGCCCCTCATTTCTCTCGAGTGAAAGCCCGGATTTAGAGACTCTCTGTCTGGGCCTGTCACTCCGCCACCCCACCCCACCCCGAGCTGTCCTGAACCGTGAGCCTCAGACCTCTGTCCACAGCCCCATCCCCAGCCATGCCTACCCACACGCCTGGCCCACGGCCCTGGTACCTGCACAAACTTATTGTAGCTGATGAGGCTTCCGTTGGAGAGGACCTGGCTGATGGAGATGGTGTTGACCTGCTGGTTGCCTGTGAAGGAGAGGGGCAGGGTGGGAGTAGCCCAGCAGAGGCCAGGCTCGCAGGCGAAAGGCTTGTGAGTCGGCAGCTCCCTGGTGTTTCCTCCTGGCCTCTGAGCAAGCCTGGGTGTGTGAGGCCAGCAGGGGCGGGCTGCTGCAGCACATAAGCGTGAGGCCTTCATCCGAGCACATCAGATGTGGTGATACTCCTTATTGGAAATGTAACCCCCCACCCCCACCGGGCACTGGATGATGATCGCTCTTTTTTTTGGCTAGTGGTAGGGTGTGGAGCTGGGTCACCCACCTGCCCACCAGGACCCGCCCTGATGGACACTGCTGAACCCTGTTCCCGACCTCCAAGAGGCGGCTGCAGGGCAAAGGGGCTCCCCCAGACCCTTCTCTCCTGCTGGCCTGATGAAGTGCTCCTGGAGACAGGCAGGACAGGGGAGGTCAGAGCCAAGGTCTTGCGAAGCTCACAGCTGCCATTTACTAATCTCTTACCCCGCACAGGCCCCGAGTCCAGGACTCTGCACTCAATGCCTCATTTAGTCCTCGCAGCAACCCCACAGGGCAGGCATTTGCACCCCCACTTTACAGCTGAGGGAACCGAGGCTCAGAGAAGTAAGCTTTGCCCAGGCTTTGCAGCTGGGAATAGGGGTCCTGGCGATCCAGACCCAAGCCCAGTGCTCGTGAAGGGCCGAAGCCTCGACCAGGGGCTGGGCCCACCTGCCCACGTGCAGGCTCGGGTCCCCCCACCCCAGTCAGAGTAGAGACGCGGTCCACCGCATCCTCACTGAGGCCGCCGGGCCAGCGACCTCCCCTTGCTGAGCCCCACGTCCTCGGGTGTGAAGCAGGTGAGTCACCCTCATGGGCCCTCCTGAGGTCAGATGAGGTCAGATGCCTGGAGCACGAAGCCCGGGGCCTGGCACACGGTGGGGGACCACGGAGGTGCCGGGTCTCCGTGGCCGCTGCGCTGCTCTCAGCTCTCTGGGGCCACCCGGTGGTTACACGTGGCCCGACGGCTGTGAACCCCCTCGCTGCTCAGCTCAGCCCCTCTCTGGGCCCTGCTCACTGCAAACCCCTGCTTCTAAGGAAGATGAAGATGGCTCTCCCTCTGCCTGGTACATGAAATTTGGATTTGAGAATTTTCCAGGTTTGATCTGAGCTCAAGGAGTCTGTTCACAGGCCCGATGAGAGAGAGGGGGACGAGGGCAATTGTGTTTCTTCCATTTTACAGCTGGGGCTCCAGGCGGGTGGGAAATAGATGTGGGAAGTTGCACTTGGGAGCTTTTAAGTTCTGTGAATGCTTTTCGCTTGGAGGGAGGTTTGGTCCAGGGCAGGAATGTTCCTGAGCCCGGGCTCCAAGCTCCCAATAGATGTTCCACTGATCAATCAGATTTCACTCGCAAAACATAAATTATTCAGACTTTCAAAACAGCGAGGGGCAGAGCATCGAACCCCTTCGGCGCAGAGGCCCCTGTATGACTGCACTGGCCACGCGCCCCAGAGTGGACAGCGTCTCTGCTGTGCCTGCGGCCAGCCCCCATCGTCCTCCGTGGCGCTCCCGGCCAGCTCTACCCCCGCCATGGACAGCGGGGCCTGCTGAGCCAAGCGGTCTCAGACCTGGGGGCCAGGCCACCTTCCAGCAAGACGCCCCTCTCTCAGGCCGTGATGTGGCAAGGGGGGGGCAGGAAAGCGGTGATGAGGGGCACAGCACCCACCGACAACCCCTTGGAACAGGAGGGCATCCCCGTGGCCCCACTTCTGCTTTTCCTGGAAGAGCTTGAAGCAGGCGCTGGGGCTGGCCAGGAGCATCCGGAAGCCCTACGTGCAGAGAACAGACAGCTGAGCCCCTCGCCTCCGCTCAGCTCAGCCCCGGGCCCAGAGGTGCTCCCCGGGTCCTCACCTTCCCGTCAGCGGCAGGGACGAAGCTCAGAAACTCATCCACATGGCCGACCGCCAGCCAGTCCACGAAAAGCTCCACGGGCGGCTGCACCTTCTGGGCATGCAGGAAGTCCCGGACCACCTGGGTGACCCGGCGGCCCCTTGACCTGGGGCCCAAGGGGCCAAAAAAAAGTTAACTAAAGAGAATGTACACAGAAGCAGAAGGACGAGAGCTCAGGATTCCGGCCACGTCTGTAAGAAGCTTGCGCTGCCTTTGTAATCCGGAAAGTTGATAAACAAACATATATTTAAGTTACACTCAGGTGAGTTCTCTACGAGGCAGACACAGGCAGGTCAGTCACAGCTTACCATCCCGGTCTCCTCACCCAGGCAAATCCTCAGGACCCCCCTCAGACCCCATCCTCGTGTTCTCCAAGTGGCAGATGTCACCCACATATTCAACCCGTGGCGGGGCAGTTCTTCCTAGAGTCTAACTGACATCTCTCTCGCTGCAGCCTCAGATTCCCACGCATCAGCAGGGAGAGAGGGTGATCTTGTCTCACAGCCCAGCATTTTATTTTCGTGAACTCAAACCCCCTTCTTCTCTTGTCTTCTGAAAAAGTATCGAGTGGCATGGCCCACATGTCTGAGATCATGTGTTTGAAGCCAGGTGGCCCCCTTCAAAGCTTCTGGTTTCACCTGTTATCTGATCACAAGTCTGTTCTGACCACTTTGCTGACCTTGGTGGGCTCTGTCTTGGCCTACGCCCACAGCAAATAACGCTGTCACAGGATTCCTTGTGTCTTCCATCAGCACCTCTGTCGCGTTACCCCCCTCCTTGGCGTCACTGCTGTCTCCGTTTTCATGCCCTGTACCTCCCTTCTGCTCTCAGGGAAAGATCTGATATAGTGTGAACAAGCCTTGATTTAAATGCAGTTTCTCCTGGGACTGTTGAGGCTTAAAACTGTTTTCTTCTATAATTATTCACTGGTATCGACGTGGATTTATTTTCTGAATCAGAAGACCCAAGTCTAGTCATAACTTTGCCTCCCATGTGACTCCCAGGCGACTCACCCTCTCTGGGCCCACGTGTAAAACGAGAGTGTTGGACTGAATGAGCTCTTGGGGCCTGCTTGCTTTGGGCGTCTCAGACCCCTTGAGATGAGAGTGGACGACGTCTGGGGGGCAGTCCCCTGCCCCCAGCACTGCCGCGGCCTGGACTGCTGCTTCATCACTGAACCTCTGCTCCTCTCCCAGGAGTGGAACGGCCCTCCCCCAGCCACCAACACCCACTCTCAGTCTCACCCAGGCAAGTTGCCCCCGAAGAGGATCCGCCCCAGGGGGTACTCCTTCCCGTTGGCCACCACAGGGGGGCTGACCTCGAGGTTCCCGAAGGAGTCCAGGCCGCTCACAGAGTTGTCTCGTGGTTCCCGGGTCACGTAGCCAAAGTCTGGACCCTGGTTGGGGAAACGGAGTCAGGCTCGGGGTGGGCAGGCTCACCAGGAAGTGCTTGAACCAAACTGCTGGGCTCTAAGCTCCTTAAAGATGGGGTGTGAGTGGCCACCCATTCTTCAGATAGAAACACTGAGTCAAAGATGCAGATCTGAGCTGACTGCTATTTCCTGCACGCTGAGATGCTCCTGCCTGCCAAATCTAGGACACACACAGCCCTCCAGCCCTGCTGCCGTTTCGGAGCGTGTTATTCCCCCGGTCACGGGGATACAGCAGAGAGGGCCAGGCGGTCCCCACACCTCCGTTAGATGTGGAGCCGGGGCTGCGGCTGCTCCTTGTCCTCTGCGTGACCTTCCTGTCAGTCTCGCCCTGGGGCTGGTATCTGGCCTAAGGGGTGGGTGATGGTCCTCTGAGCCTCAGCTTTCAATCTAGGAAAAGGGACAACTCCCCAGGGCCGTCTCTTAGAAGGAACTTAGGCAGTCCTGAGGCCAGGAGAGAGCTCCTCCCACCTTCACGCCCCAGCGAGGGGTGGGAGAAGCCTCCACTCTCTATGGTGCCAAGGGAGTCTCCCCTTTTTTCCCAGGAGGGGTCCGTCAGGACACATTCTCTCCCTTCTTATGGAAGCAGAGTTGAGCACAATGGTCTGTTGATGTCTGTTGTCAAGCAAAGTGACTCAGCTACACGTATGTATCTATGCATTCTTTCCCACTGTGGTTCATCGCAGGATATTGAGGATGCTCCCTTGCTGTGCAGCAGGATTTCATTGTTTATCCATTCTGCGTATCATAGTTTGCATTAGCTGAGTCCAAACTGCCAGTCCTCCCCTCCCCTCTCCGCGTCCCCCTGCCAGCCCCAAGCCTGATCTCTATATGAATCTGCTTCTGTTTCCTAGGTAAGTCCATTTGAAGACACCCACTTTACTACCAATAATAATGCCAGCTATCTACGTTTGTGCTTTCTCTGCATTGGCATCAAGAAGCTTCACAAACATCTCCGAGACCTGGGCTCACATATTTTCATTGATGTGGAAACTGAGGCTCAGAGAGGGGAGACTACTCATGCAGGATCACACAGCACGTGGGCGGCAGAGCCGGGCTGCTCTGGCCCCAGAGCCTGTGTGCTTTCTTTCTTAACTGGAGGGTGACTGCTCCACAGCGCTGTGCTGGTTTCTGCCGCACAGTGTGAAGCAGCCCTAAGTATAGTACGTCCCTTTCCTCTTGAACCTCCCTCCCATCTCCCACCCCAAGCCTGTGTTCTTAACAGCTGCACTCTCCTGCCTCCCCTCCCTCTCTGGGGTTGCCAGATTTAATAAATAAATATAGAGCATGCTCAGCTCAATTTGAATTTTATATAAACAATAAATGTATTTTTAGTATACTAAATGCAGTGGCTGACTTTATTTTTCTGGACTCCAAAATCACTACACATGGTGATTGCATCCATGAAATTAAAAGACGCTTACTCCTTGGAAGGAAAGCTTTGACCAACCTAGATAGCATATTAAAAAGCAGAGACATTACTTTGCCAACAAAGGTCCGTCTAGTCAACGCTACAGTTTTTCCAGTGGTCATGTATGGATGTGAGAGTTGGACTATAAAGAAAGCTGAGCACTGAAGAATTGATGCTTTTGAACTGTGGTGTTAGAGAAGACTCTTGAGAGTCTCTTGGACTGCAAGGAGATCCAACCAGTCCATCCTAAAAGAGATCAGTCCTGGGTGTTCACTGGAAGGACTGATGTTCAAGCTGAAACTCCAATACTTTGGCCACCTGATGTGAAGAGCTGACTCACTTGAAAAGACCCTGATGTTGGGGAAGATTGAGGGCAGGAGGAAAAGGGGACAACAGAGGATGAGATGTTTGGGTGGCATCACCAACTCAATGACATGAGTTTTTGCAGACTCTGGGAGTTGGTGATGGACAGGGAGGCCTGGCGTGCTACAGTTCATAGGGTCACAGAGTCGGACACAACTGTGCGACTAAACTGAACTGATGCAGAGTATTCGACATACTTATGCTAAAACAGTTCTCACGGTTTAGCTGACATTCGGCCTTAACCTGGCTTCTCCTATATTTTACCTGGCAACCCTACTCCCATCCCTGAAAAGCACGGCTCCCAATCTGGCCCTCAGGGCAAAGCCCCTCGGCCTGCAGGCCGAGCTGTGACCCCGAGCACTCACCAGGATTCTTTTGTAAGGGAAGTTCTGCAGCTCGCCATTCCTGGGGGAGTCAAAGACCACCGGGAAGGTTTTGTGCGGCGCCTGGATGTAGCCCAGCTCCATCTCGTCCTGCAGACCCGGGGGGCACCAGTGGTGGACGGTCAGCAACTTATCCCCCTTACCTGGCACTCAGGGCTTTGGGGAAGACTGTTCACTCTGCCTCAGGCTGGCTCTACCCTTTGAGGACTGACGCGGGCAGAGGCCGTGATACCTGCTGGCTGGGGGAAGGGCTGGAGGTTCGAGGGTGGGGCTCTGCTTACCAAGGGCCACAGAGCAAGGCAGGTCAGCAATGAACAAGCACATGGCCTCCGGGTGTCCCTGTGCTGGGCCACAGGGAGTGGGGGCAGAGAGGGTTTTGGGGTGGCCTGAGTTGGACAAAGAGGCTGCTGGGCACCAGCCATCACACGTGGCCTCCGCGTGCAGCCCTGGGGGCCTGACAGCAAGCAGGGTGGAGGTGGCCTGAGGAGGCACAGCCCTGCCTCCTTTCAAGCACGTGCCACGCCCAGGTCAGGCCTAGAGGCAAGGATAACCCAGCACCAATGGACTGTGTCCAGCGAGCTTACCAGGCTGTCCCCGGCCCTGCTCCAAGCATTTTACAAGTGCTAACTCCAGTACCTAGCCCAGATCCTGTGGGTGAATGGATTCAACGTCAGTGTGCCTGAGAGTGGGGAGAGCAGGCCTCACAATACGCCTGTGTGGAGGCGCCATGGCCGTCGCGTGTCACAACAGATGAAAGTGAGGAGCAGCGCAGCCTAGGTGTCTGTCCAAGGGCACACAGCTCGTCAACAGCAGAGCCAGGATCCAGAACGAGCCGGTTCTCGCCCTAGCGTCCCGTCCTGAAACGAGCCGGCTCTCGCCCTAGCGTCCCGTCCTGAAACAACTCCTGGGACAAACTTCCAACTGAAACGAAAGCTTCTTAGCTTGGTGTTAAAGGCCGCTCGCCTCAGTTCTTACCCTTTGCAGAAGCTGGCGTGCATGCTAAGTCGCTTCAGCCATGTCCAGCTCTGTGCGGCCTTATGGACAGGAGCCCAGCGGGCTCCTCAGATTCTCCAGGCAAGAGCAGTGGGGTGAGCTGCCATGCCCTCCTCCAGGCGACCCTCCCGACCCAGAGATCGAGCTGGCATCTCTTCTGCCTCCTGCACTGGCGGGCAGGTTCTTTACTGCTAGTGCCCCCTGGGAAGCCCTCACAGAAGCTTGATCCTGGCCAAGGAGAACAGCTGATGCCCCTTCTCACATCTCCCACCTCTGGGCCTTTGCACAGGCTGGACCCCTGCCAGGACCACTGTTCACTGAGCTCTAGCACCGCCCTCACCAGCTCTGCGGCCCGAGAGTTCCTCACTGAGAATTCCTTCTTCACTCACTGACAGGGCGTTGTCAGGAAGAGGAAATGATGCTGGGCATGGCCTGCAGGGAGTGCTCGATAAACCTCACAAGTCATTATCCGTTCGTCAAATCTGGTCCAGCTCAAATGCCCCCTCCAGGCAGTCCTCCACTGATCTGCTTCACAGACAAGGGTGATTCCTCCCGCCTCCAGGCCCCACCAGCACTCTGCCAGCACCCCTGCTTTGTCTTAGACAATTGGAACAGCGACTTCCGTCCCAATCACTCTCTGCACCAGGGCTTCTCAGCCTCGGCTCTCTTGACACTTGGAGCCAGCTCATTCTTTGTCATGGGGGCCTGTCCTGTGTATTCAGGATGTTTGGCAGCATCCCTGGGGCAAAAACGACCTTCCATGGAGGATCACTGGTCCAGGCCACTGAGGGCAGGGAGCGGGTGTCCCCACCTCTGCCATCCCGCCCCCCACCCAGTACCTAGCCCAGATCCTGTGGGTGAATGGATTCAACGTCAGTGTGCCTGAGAGTGGGGAGAGCTCTGGGTCTAGAATTAGAAACAGCAGGGCCTTGGGGAGGGTGGACGCAGCCCTGGTCCTCCAGGATATTCCCAGCAGCCCCTGCGTTGGAGCCCGGCCTGCAGGCTGGGGTCACTCAATGCGCTCACTGCCCAGGGGCTGCAGTACCTGGATCCAGCGGTCATTGCGGTTCTCGGCCTGCGGGCAGACGGTCAGCTTGCAGCCGGCCCTCCTGGCCAGCTCTGCCACCGCGTCCACGAAGCACGTGTTGTTCTTCACGCTGCGGACGAGCCCAGGGAGAGTGCTCAGGACACAGGCAGACACAGGGCCCAGAGGACACCCTGCGCCCCCGACTCACCGGCACACGTACACCTCCAGGGGTGGCTGGGTGCTGGGCGTCATAATCCAGGGGGCCACTCGGAACACCACGGTGTCGGTGAAGATGGGGGACTCGGAGAAATCCTGCAGGTTGAGACCGGAGGGGAAGCAGACTGGCCTCGGGGCCCAGCGCTAGCAAGGTGCTAGCTACTCAAGCAAGCTGCTACTTCCTTAGTTTCTGGAGAGGCAGCCGGGGGTGCCCGCCTCTCCTGGGCATGGAGGCCATTGCCCACCCTGTCTGTCCTGGTTGCCCTTACCTCATTGGAGTCGTCCAGCAGGGTTACATGGAAGGCGACGAGCCCCGAGAAGCCGGCATCAGGGAAGGACAGGCCCTCCACAAAGAAGCGCTCTTCCTCCCCGTGGAAGCGGGGCACCTCGTACGACACCTTGTTCTGACCCAGCACGTGCTGGTATGCCTCGCAGGAGTCCTCGGGGCCTGGCAGGGGGCAGAAGGGCCTCGCGAGGGGGCCCAGGGAGCAGGAAGCATCGCGCAACCTCCCCGACACAATGGAAGCCACACAACCACCCCCGCTTTTCACCTCCCACTCTCAGAGGAGAGAGAGAGAGAGGCTTAAACCCTAGTGCGGGCAGGTCTGGGTGAGGCAGGGAGGGCGTTCCTAAGGCGGCGCTCAGATCTTTCAGAGGGCAACTTGGTGGCATCTAGCAAAGCGATGTTTATCCCTAACCAGCAAGTCCATGCCCAGGTAGGTATCTTTCCTATAAAATGCAAGTGGAAGGTGTTAGCTGATTATTTACTGAACACCTACTATGCACCTAGGGAGTGTGGTTCAGGACTCAGGACAGCACTGTGAGCATGGTCCCTGCCCTCCAGGAACCGAGATTTCTGCAAAATCAAAACACCACAAACAACCGTACGTTCACGGGACCAGATCAGTTACAGCACCTCCACACTTTGAAATATGACGCGACTGTGGAGGAAGGCAAAGCAGAGCTACACAAACACACAGACAGAAGTGTAGGATGCATAACCCAGAGAGAGAAACCATGTGGAAAGCAGACCGTGGACACCCATGCGCGCATGCGCACACCAAGCACGTTCACGCACATGCACGCACGCGCGCATGCGCACACCAAGCACGTTCACGCATGCACATGCACGCTCACGCACACACCAAGCACGTTCAGTGCACGTAAAAAAATGTCAGTAAGAACAGACACGAAATGGCTAACAGAGGACACATTTTTNTCCAGTACCTAGCCCAGATCCTGTGGGTGAATGGATTCAACGTCAGTGTGCCTGAGAGTGGGGAGAGCAGGCCTCACAATACGCCTGTGTGGAGGCGCCATGGCCGTCGCGTGTCACAACAGATGAAAGTGAGGAGCAGCGCAGCCTAGGTGTCTGTCCAAGGGCACACAGCTCGTCAACAGCAGAGCCAGGATCCAGAACGAGCCGGTTCTCGCCCTAGCGTCCCGTCCTGAAACGAGCCGGCTCTCGCCCTAGCGTCCCGTCCTGAAACAACTCCTGGGACAAACTTCCAACTGAAACGAAAGCTTCTTAGCTTGGTGTTAAAGGCCGCTCGCCTCAGTTCTTACCCTTTGCAGAAGCTGGCGTGCATGCTAAGTCGCTTCAGCCATGTCCAGCTCTGTGCGGCCTTATGGACAGGAGCCCAGCGGGCTCCTCAGATTCTCCAGGCAAGAGCAGTGGGGTGAGCTGCCATGCCCTCCTCCAGGCGACCCTCCCGACCCAGAGATCGAGCTGGCATCTCTTCTGCCTCCTGCACTGGCGGGCAGGTTCTTTACTGCTAGTGCCCCCTGGGAAGCCCTCACAGAAGCTTGATCCTGGCCAAGGAGAACAGCTGATGCCCCTTCTCACATCTCCCACCTCTGGGCCTTTGCACAGGCTGGACCCCTGCCAGGACCACTGTTCACTGAGCTCTAGCACCGCCCTCACCAGCTCTGCGGCCCGAGAGTTCCTCACTGAGAATTCCTTCTTCACTCACTGACAGGGCGTTGTCAGGAAGAGGAAATGATGCTGGGCATGGCCTGCAGGGAGTGCTCGATAAACCTCACAAGTCATTATCCGTTCGTCAAATCTGGTCCAGCTCAAATGCCCCCTCCAGGCAGTCCTCCACTGATCTGCTTCACAGACAAGGGTGATTCCTCCCGCCTCCAGGCCCCACCAGCACTCTGCCAGCACCCCTGCTTTGTCTTAGACAATTGGAACAGCGACTTCCGTCCCAATCACTCTCTGCACCAGGGCTTCTCAGCCTCGGCTCTCTTGACACTTGGAGCCAGCTCATTCTTTGTCATGGGGGCCTGTCCTGTGTATTCAGGATGTTTGGCAGCATCCCTGGGGCAAAAACGACCTTCCATGGAGGATCACTGGTCCAGGCCACTGAGGGCAGGGAGCGGGTGTCCCCACCTCTGCCATCCCGCCCCCCACCCAGTACCTAGCCCAGATCCTGTGGGTGAATGGATTCAACGTCAGTGTGCCTGAGAGTGGGGAGAGCTCTGGGTCTAGAATTAGAAACAGCAGGGCCTTGGGGAGGGTGGACGCAGCCCTGGTCCTCCAGGATATTCCCAGCAGCCCCTGCGTTGGAGCCCGGCCTGCAGGCTGGGGTCACTCAATGCGCTCACTGCCCAGGGGCTGCAGTACCTGGATCCAGCGGTCATTGCGGTTCTCGGCCTGCGGGCAGACGGTCAGCTTGCAGCCGGCCCTCCTGGCCAGCTCTGCCACCGCGTCCACGAAGCACGTGTTGTTCTTCACGCTGCGGACGAGCCCAGGGAGAGTGCTCAGGACACAGGCAGACACAGGGCCCAGAGGACACCCTGCGCCCCCGACTCACCGGCACACGTACACCTCCAGGGGTGGCTGGGTGCTGGGCGTCATAATCCAGGGGGCCACTCGGAACACCACGGTGTCGGTGAAGATGGGGGACTCGGAGAAATCCTGCAGGTTGAGACCGGAGGGGAAGCAGACTGGCCTCGGGGCCCAGCGCTAGCAAGGTGCTAGCTACTCAAGCAAGCTGCTACTTCCTTAGTTTCTGGAGAGGCAGCCGGGGGTGCCCGCCTCTCCTGGGCATGGAGGCCATTGCCCACCCTGTCTGTCCTGGTTGCCCTTACCTCATTGGAGTCGTCCAGCAGGGTTACATGGAAGGCGACGAGCCCCGAGAAGCCGGCATCAGGGAAGGACAGGCCCTCCACAAAGAAGCGCTCTTCCTCCCCGTGGAAGCGGGGCACCTCGTACGACACCTTGTTCTGACCCAGCACGTGCTGGTATGCCTCGCAGGAGTCCTCGGGGCCTGGCAGGGGGCAGAAGGGCCTCGCGAGGGGGCCCAGGGAGCAGGAAGCATCGCGCAACCTCCCCGACACAATGGAAGCCACACAACCACCCCCGCTTTTCACCTCCCACTCTCAGAGGAGAGAGAGAGAGAGGCTTAAACCCTAGTGCGGGCAGGTCTGGGTGAGGCAGGGAGGGCGTTCCTAAGGCGGCGCTCAGATCTTTCAGAGGGCAACTTGGTGGCATCTAGCAAAGCGATGTTTATCCCTAACCAGCAAGTCCATGCCCAGGTAGGTATCTTTCCTATAAAATGCAAGTGGAAGGTGTTAGCTGATTATTTACTGAACACCTACTATGCACCTAGGGAGTGTGGTTCAGGACTCAGGACAGCACTGTGAGCATGGTCCCTGCCCTCCAGGAACCGAGATTTCTGCAAAATCAAAACACCACAAACAACCGTACGTTCACGGGACCAGATCAGTTACAGCACCTCCACACTTTGAAATATGACGCGACTGTGGAGGAAGGCAAAGCAGAGCTACACAAACACACAGACAGAAGTGTAGGATGCATAACCCAGAGAGAGAAACCATGTGGAAAGCAGACCGTGGACACCCATGCGCGCATGCGCACACCAAGCACGTTCACGCACATGCACGCACGCGCGCATGCGCACACCAAGCACGTTCACGCATGCACATGCACGCTCACGCACACACCAAGCACGTTCAGTGCACGTAAAAAAATGTCAGTAAGAACAGACACGAAATGGCTAACAGAGGACACATTTTTAGAGTCAGGTTTTGGAGTTAGGTAGAGAACTCTCATTTTTAACTTTACATACTTCTGTATTTCTAAAATGAGCACATTATTACTTGTATTGTGTTGCCCAAAAAGTTACATCTTGCAGAAAAACCCAAATACATATTTGTATTTTTTGAAGGTATTATATATCCTTGCTTGCATTCGTGCTAATGACATTGTAGCCATGTAAAGCAATGGCTTGGGGTTTATCGGGGTGGGCGGGAGATGCAGGCTGAACAGAGGAAAACAGCCAGGATGTCTGGGACTGGCTTTAAAACACTTCACCAGACAAGAAAGGATAGATGAAGTAAGAGGAGCAGAATAGTGATCCTTGTTGGATCTGAGTGGTTGGCATATAGGGGTTCTTCACAGTGTTCTCTCTGCTTCTGGGTATGCTTGAAAGTTTTGATAATCGAAATTTTTAAACGTGCTTAAAATATATTTAAAAATGCATTCATCTGCTAAAACCACCTCGGGCATGGCTGTGCCAGGGATGCCAGGCAACCAGTCGTGAAACCCGCGCATCTGATGCTTTTTCCTCTGGGCTTTCAAGGTGGCCCTGGAGTCAGAGCAGAGCCTGCTCCCCAGCCTGGGTGGGGGAACTGAGCACCCCCTGCCCCCCGGGGCAGGGAAGGAGGGGCATCAACTCACCACAGGCATGGAACACCCGCGCCCGCTCGGCGTCAGCGCTGGAGGTGTGGAGGACAAGTTTGTGGTCATCAAACAGGGCGTCGGGGCCTTGGGTCCGCAGAATCATCACAGACATGTCTTCCAGGTCTGGGCAGCCAGACACAGGGCCGCGGCTCAGGAGGCCTCCAGCACCCCAGCCCCTCCCCAGGGCACAGGGTGCCAAGACCTGGGTATCTGCCCCAGCTCTGCCCGCCCGGTGGAAATACTGAGAGCCACCAAGACCAAAGCAGGAGCATGTCTGTACGCGTGTGATGTGGTGAGATGCCTCCTGCCCTCTCTGTGTCTCCGTTTCCTCCTCTGCCCATAGAAACAGAAGTGCAAAGCGGCCAGCCCGCTGCCTGGCCCAGCACAGGTGTGCAGGAGCAACATGCGGTGAGAAGGCCGTCCGGGCAGCAGGCAGGTGAGGGCTCTCCTCTCAGGCCCAGTGTCACTCGCTGCTGCCCGGGCCGTCCCCTCCCTCCCAGAGCCTCAGTGCTCCAGTCTCTGAAATGATCCTGCCAACTTTCAGAGTGGCTTGGGCATCTCGTGGGTGAAGCCCCTGACCCACCCCCAGGACATTGCCACGGCAGCCTTCATGGGGCTGTGCACGCGGCTCAGGATGGACTTAGAATGTGGAAAGTGCTCAGTCGTGTCTGACTCTTTGCGACCCCATGGACCACACAGTCCATCGAATTTTCCAGGCCCCCATGGACTACACAGTCCATGGAATACTCCAGGCCAGAAGACTGGAGTAGGTAGCCTTTCCCTTCTCCAGGGGACGTTCCCAACCCAGGGATCAAACCAGGGTCTCCTGCATTGCAGGCGGATTCTTTACCAGCTGAGCTACCAGGGAATGTGGGGCAGCTCTGAAATCCAGGCCAGTGATGCCAGTGGGAAGGAGGCTGGACTTGGGGTTATAGGAACCTTGGACCTGCCGCAGGTTGACTGAGTGACTTCGGGGATCCCCTGACCCCTGAGTGTCGACATCGTCATCTATGATTTGTGGGGAGGCTGCCCTCCCGTGTGGATGCTTAGATGAGAAATTGGGGAAAGGCTCTGATGCAAAGTAGGTGCTCAGCGTTAGCACTCTCCAAGCCTGGAGGGGAGGAAGATGAGGCCGCTCCTCTCCAGGGCTCTGCCTGGTGGGGTGCCCGCTGGCGCTGGGGCGCTGGGGAGGGCAGGGTGGCGAGCGGCGGCCCTGGCGCCCCTCACCTCGCAGGCAGCGCACGTGGTGGTCACAGTTGTCCCGGGTGTCAGAGCTCCCCCCGTCTCTGTCGCAGTTCACCAGCAGGATGGCGCCGTGCCCGCTGGGTCCCCAGACCCACTGCCGCTGCCAACGGCAAAGCACAGCCGGTGACAGGGGCTCTGGCCAGGCCTGCGCCCCCCTCCCCGGCTCCCTCCTGCCCACGTTCCTCACCCCTCCTCTCTTCTCTGCCCTGAGCCAAAAGAGGAGCTCCCGCTGAGGACTGCAGCAGCTCCTACTACTCAAACGTCAAGTTCAAACGACAGCCCCTTTCACAGCTGTCTGTGGCGTGCCTCCAGCCAGCATTCCCTTTTCCAACAGGCAGCTTTCTGAGGATGAGGTCCATCTTCCCTCCTTGGCCCCTGCTCCTCCTTCCAGCTGAAACGCCCCGCGTCTTGCAGAACTTTGGAGCCCAGCTCAGGTGGATTTCTCCCTTGCTCACAAAGCCCAACGCGACCTCCTCTGAACTCCCAATGTCTTCATTGCCACCACAGTTCAGCCCAAAGTTCTTTTATAGTTTCAGACTTGGTAGATTTCCTTTTCACATAGATTAGGGGGTCCGCATGCTACAAATCTAGCTTACTGCCTATTTTTCTAAATAAAGTTTTATTGGAACACTGTCACATCCTTTTCCCCCATATTGACTATATAGCTCTTTCATCCTACACTGGCAGAATCAAACCATTGCCACAGAGACAAGATGGCCTGCCAAGCCTAAAACATTTACTATCTTGCTCTTACAGAAAAAAGAAAAAAAAATTTGCCAACCCCCAACCTAGACTGAAAATCCAGAAGGATTTGTCTCTACAAAGGGAGAGCTAGCCCAGGGCTGGACATGCACGTGCTTAAAATTCTTGATGATGCTTTTTCTGCCAGTGAAAGAAGATTCCCAGCCATTCTTGGGTTGGCTCCACTGGCCTTGACATCAGCTGGGAAGCATGGGGATACCTCTAATGACCTCACCCCTTTTATCCCAGCCTAGAGCAGCTGGGTCCAGGCCGAGATAGCCTACCTTGTCCACAAAGTCCCTGTCCTGCCTGCCTTCACAGTTCAGGTCACAATCCAGGGTGATATCTGCAAGGACAGGGCAGAGGGTGAGTCATGACAAGCCTCCCAGGGGCCCAGCACAGGCCCACAACCTCTGCCTTTTAGCCTCAGTCTCAGGGCCCATTCTGGGGCCAGACAAACGGAAGTCATTTCCAAGAAGACGCTGCTCAGAGGTGGGAGCATTTGCAGCCTCCCTCCCCGGGCTGGGGAAAGAGGCCTTGGGGAAGATACAGGGTCAGAGCAAAAACCCAGGTCAGATGCTGCCCCCTCCAGGAAGCCTTCCCTGAATTCTCCCTCTTCTGCCCCACTGTAGCCCTTACTGTCCGGGGGACACTCTGCCCCGAGCCTGGGTTGCCTTGGACATTCTGGGTCTGTATGAAGCTCGCTGGTCTCCCAGGGATGGGCCAGTGAGCTGGGCTTTGGTGTCAGACAATCGTGGATGTGGACCTAGGCTCTGGCACCTACTGGCTGCGTGGCTCCGAGCCTCGGCTTCCCCTCGTATCCCCGCCTCCATCCCACCTTCTTAACCACTCTCCCAGAAGGTGGGGGAGGTTTCGCAGTACACATGAAATCTTCAAGGGAGATAGAGAAAAACTTGAAATGATTTTTAAATATGTGAAAAGATACTCAACCACCATAGAAGAAGGGGATGAGTCTCAGAAATGTGAGGTGGAGCAAAAGGCATGTACAACATGACCCCACCCAGACAGAGCGCCAAGGCAGGCAAAAAGAGACGATATGAGATGACAAAACCATACAGAAAGGAAAGGAAGTATTTATCACAAGACAGCGGTTACCGTAGGGGAGCGAGCTACGATCAGAGAGGGGCTTGGGGGTACCTTGGGGTACCGGCCATGCTCCCTGTTCTATTTCTCGACCTGGGTGTGGCTGCTCAAGGGTGTGCTTCCTAACTGTTCTTGTATTTGCCCCCCCACCCCCGCCAACACACACACACTCATATCGGGTTGGCCTAAAAATTCGTTCAGGTTTTTCCATAAAGTGTTAAGAAAACCAAGACAAACTTTTTTTGCCAAACCAATACATGCATATTTTCCTGTATGTGTATTTTCCAGTAAACAAGGTGTGGGTGTGTGTCCGGGGACGGGGAGGCAAGGAGACCCCCAACCTCAGTCCTAACTAAAGGGAGGCAAAGGAAAGCAGCAGTGAGACGCTGACTTCTCACTGGAAAAACAGAAAAGGCTGGAAACGGACAGTGCTGGCAAGACACTCCCCTGCGCTGCTGGCAGGTGTATAAGCAGGTAAGGCCTTTCGGGACAGCCATCTGCCAGTATCTATCACAGCTGAAATGTTCACTCCCTGTAACTCAGCGGTCCTGCTTCCAAAAAAGCCTGCAGGCAGAGCGTTTTCAGCTCTCTTGGTAACCTTCTTGCCCACCGAAATGGTTGTCTCAGCGTGAACTCCACCCCTGGTAGAAGGAGTTTCCAGTCCCACATCCTTGGCAGTTGAGTATCTTTTCACTTGGGTTCTGAGCACTAGGATTTTCTCCACTGTGATTTGCTGGTTTCTGTCTTTGCTTATTTCTATTAGTTGTCTTGTTGTTCTTTCTTACTGATTAGCATTCTCCATTACCTGCAAACACTGACCCAGGCATACGCGTTGCAAACTGCTTCTCCATAGTCTGACTTTGTGCTTATCTTCCGTTGTATAGAAGATTTCCATTTCAGCAGAATCTAATTTATCAATCTTGCCCCCAGCGGCCTGTGCTTTTGTTTTGCCTTGTTAAAGAAAACTTCTGACTACTTTGAAGTTGAAGAGACATTCTCTTCTAAAAGCTTTAAAGTGTTGACTTTCACCTGTACATTTTTTAATTTTTATTTTATTTTTAATTGGAAGATGATTACTTTACAATATTGTGATGGTCTCTGCCACACATCAGCTTGAGTCAGCCAGAGGTATACATCCGTCCCCTCCCTCTTAAACTCGAGTCCTCCCACCTCCCTCCCCATCCATCCCTCTAGGCGGGCACAGCACCGGCTTTGGGTTCCCTGCGTCATAGAGCAAACCCATCTGAGGTTTGTTTTTGAGGATGATATAAGGCGGGGATCCATGCTTACTGAGCATCACAGGATAGCCACATGCACCTGGGTCTGAGTTCTGGCTCTCTATTTGTCCTACTGGTGTTTACCTGGCCTGGAACCACCTTCACTCTGCCCTTGGCTGAGGCCCCTGACTTACCCACACAGGTGAGGTAGAGCACCGCGTAGGCCAGGGGCGAGGAATCTCGGCTGGAATGGTAGGAAATCTGAACCTGTAGAGAGATGGGCCCAGGGTCAAGCTGGCTGAAACTAGGAGCCTGGCCCCAGAGCACAGGTCTTGGGGGATCTGGCAAGGAGGGGCGGCGCTCCCAGGAACCTCTCGGCAGCCACCAACCCAGCTCTTCCTTTAGCCTTCTCTGCCACCTATTTTTCCGTGCCTTGGTTAGCTCATCTGTAAAATGGGAACTATTTGTGAGGGATTCCATGGAGACCTGCAGGCCAGTTCTGCTGCTGACTCCTGTGTGACTTTAGCAAGCCTCCGTTCCCCTTCGGATCTCAGTTTTGCCATAGATAAAACGAGGAGCTTGGTGCTGCAAATAAGACCTGGTACAGCCAAATAAGTCAATACATTAAAAAATAAAATAAAATGAGGAGTGAGGAGTTTGCACTGGGTAGGGTGTAGGGACACCCTGGTAACTGTGGGATTTGGACAGGCCTTACTTGAACCCAGCGCTTTTGGATTCTGTGACCTCGGCCGAGGCCCTTCACCTTTCTGAGCTGCCTCAGTTTGCTCCTCTACAGTATGGGCTTTATACAGGTCCCTACAATCAGAGGACGGTAGTTCAGATTTGAAACAATCCGTGGAGAAGGCTGATCTGGTAGGAAATGCCCAAGAAATACCCGCTCTTGTTATGAGAGGGCGGGGGGCGTGGTGTATGAGCCAGCGCAGCGCTCCTGAGTCAGCTGGCCTGGGCCGGCAGAGGACGCCCTGGGAAAGTCACTGGGCTGTCTGGGTCTCGTTCTCCTCCGCCGTGGATGGCTCCGAGGGACTGATGACAGGTTGTGCGGATTAAAGCCAGAAAGCGTGGGACGTTTGGCACCGTGCCCACAGCACACGCCCGACAGCTGTTAAAGGTGAGGCCGAAGGCGGTGATGATGATAAAGCAAACTCCAGGCAGATGCATCGAAACCGTTTCAACCTCCGGGACCCTCCCTCCTGATGCGGTCCCTCAGCTCTCCGCCTCTAATGTCCTGGCTCCCAGGGGGCTCAGGAACTTACCGAGACCCGACCCTCCTCAGTCCTGAGAGCCCCCAAATCCTGCAGCTGCGAACCCCCATGTGTCAAGGCCCAGCGGGATGCTCGCTTCAGGCACACGGTTACCTGGACCCCGGACAAAGGCAGGGACGTTCTGATGACCCTCCTCTGTCCCTGGGGTCCTCGGGGCCAAGGAATTCAGAGCGTGGCAGCCTCCGCACCCTCTCTGGCTCAGTGCTGGGCGCCCATCGCAGGCCGGCCCACCTTCTCGCCCTGCTCCAGGGGCCTCTGCCCTGACCCTCACCCACCCCTAATCATTAATCACGTGACTTCAGGTAAGCCACGCCCCTTCTTGGTTTATCTCCTCTTAAAATAGATTCGTGGAGTCCTGCCCAGCCCGCTGCACGAAACTCGCGGGCTATTTCGGATCCCTGGGTGGGAAAGACGTGGGGCTGGCAGAGGGAGCTTGCCCCAGGAGTCAGGCAGCTCTGACCCCTGAGCTCCAGCTCCACACTGACCAGCTCTGCGGCCCCGGGGCGGTTGCTCTGAACCCTAGTGGCCTCCCCTGAGAACCATGTAGGAGACCCCGCCTCTGAGGCCGCGGTCGGGGCTGGACGAGGGCATGCTGCCTAGTCCTGGGCGCCCGGTCAGAGCTCCCAGAAACGGCGCCCCCGACCGAGCGGGAGCCTGCCGCCTGCACGGCAGACCTGACTCCCCCTGCGCCAAGCTCGCGGACCACCCCATCTCCCCTATTTTTCAAACATCCCCTGCCCAGGGGCCAGAACACTGCCTCCAGCCTGGCCGGGGTAGACTCGCTCTTGTGGTTGAATGGGCAGAGAGAGGAGAGGAGGGCAGGCACCCTGCCTGAGAAGGGAGCGGGGTCAGGAAGGCGGTGGGTTAGGGAAGGCGAGGCCCCGAGGGAAGGGCCCCCGAGGCAGCTGCTCCCCTCTCCACCTCTGCTTTCTCACCCCCATTCATAGTAACGGGGACCACGAATCGACCCTCAGCCACAGGTGGGGAAACTGAGGCTCAGTTTGTGTCCGTGTGTCGCAGAGCTGGCGGCTCCAGGGCCGGCCTCCTGCCCTCTGGGTTACCCCACATTCTGGATAAGAGAGGGCACTGGGCCCTCGTGGAGCCGGGTCACCCCCCCACCCCCAGTCACCCCCAGACAAGGGGGCGCGCTCACGTGACTGTCATTGAGCTCATTGCTGGGAGAGTTCATGACCACGATGATCTGGGAGCCCATGTCAAAGTGCCACCGCCGGGCATCTGCACGCTCCCGGTCCCACTCCACGTTGGGGCAGATGTAGACGTCCACGCCAGGGGTTCCATAGACCTCGAACATCTCTGTGCCCTCGGGAACTGACCTGGGAAAGATACAAGCCATGGGAAGTGCTGGAGGGCAACCCTCGCTCAGATGCTTGAACTCTGGCTCGAATGCTTGCTTCCTCCAGGAAGCCTTCCCAGACTACCCCAGGCTTCTCAGATCCTTCCAGCAAGCTCCTAGGTGTCAAACTTGGACCCCACCCACATATACACAGTCTCATATTCCCTGTGTTGACGAACATTTCGCTTGTGAGTTCTCAGGTATTCACTGTAGGATTAAAAAGTCCGTGCTGTCCGATGGCCCTGGGACTTCCTTTCAGCCCTAGCTGGCCTGGGCGTCTCCTCCCCTGGTGGTCTGTAGGGTGCCCATGCGCATGCGGGAAGAAGCACGCACTGCCCCGGAGCCTTCAAGCCAGCTGGAGCGCTGAGGACAGCCCTGCCCAGGGCAAAAGGTAGGTCAGGAGGCAGTGGGATCACACAGGGAGAGGCCTCTCTGGGGAGAGGACCCGGAAGGCTTCCTGGAGGGAGTGGCACACACCCAGCGAGGGGACGCTGGCTGAGCTCGTGCACTGTGCCAGCCATATTCAAGTATCATTACGTGTATTGTCATGTAATCCATTAAAAAACCCAGGTAGGTACTATTATCTCCCATTTTACAGATGGGAAAACTGAGGTCAAAGTAACCTGTCCAAGGTCATGGAGCTAGTAAGTGGCAGGACTGGGATCCACATCCAGGCCTCCTGTCTCTTGAGTCCACATACTTACCCAGGCGTAATGACAACAGGAGTCAAAACCCCCAGGGGCCCACCTCTGCACAACTAGTGTGATGGGCTTGGCTAAACCTTCCCAAATATCGACTCATCTAATTTGCACAGTCCCATTTAATGTGGGGAAACCGAGGCTCAGGGCAGGCAAGAGGCATGTCCAAGCTGCGCTGTGGCCACAGTCTCCCGCTCCGCCCCAGGCCCTCTCCCTTCTCTGCCTCCACATGGAGGAAAGCAGGCCTCCTTCACTCTCTGCTGGCATGATTCTGGCACTTTTCAGCACAGCTTCCCTTTATAGAAAGAGAAATATACAGAGCCCAAACTGTACTCTATCAGGCGGGTCTCTCTTCAGGGCTCGGCCTGCTGGGCGTCCTCACCAGCTAGGAGGAGCTGACGCACCTGTGTCTCCTCCAAGGCAGGGCTGCCAGGTTTAATAAAATACAGCACATGCAGTCAGACTCGAACTTCAGATAACCAACAAACTGTTATCTTAGCATAAGTATACCCTGTGCAATATTGGGGACATCCCTCGACTAAAAAATTACTCATTGTTCGGACCTCCAGTTTAACTGAGTGTCCTGGGTTTTATCTGGTAACTTACTCCGAAAGCTGACGTTCCCAGAGCTCTATTCTGCTGTGCCCTGAGGCTGTGAGCCAGACCATCGGGGGAAAGGGAGAGCCTGCAGTGAGAGCCGTGGGGACACAGAGACAGAGAGACAGCGACGGAAGCCAGAGAGACAAAGACTCACGCAGCTGAGCCTGGGTGTGAAGGGCCCCCAGTGGCCCCCACAGCCCAGGTGCTCCTCGGGCCCCAGGCCTCCCCAGCTAGAGCGGCACACCTCGGGTGGCCCTTCAGACATGACGCCCACCCAGTTCCCAGGCTGCAGACTCTGGTTTGGGGTATTTCAGCCCGGCTCTCCTGTACCTTCCCAGCCCAGGCCCCAAGGGAGCCTCCAGGCGGACCCCAGATGAAGACGGAAGCAGCCCTGTGCAGGAGGGTCCCAAAGAAGCCAGGGGCTCAGGGGTGCCAGGACCAGGGTCAGGACACAGGTTCTAGAGCAGGCCGGGCTGCCCTGCAGCTCACCTGGGCCTGCAGCCTCGCCTTTAAAGTGGGGGAATGACACCCACCGGGCCAACCGCAGGCAACCATGAGGCTCCAACACGATTAACAGATGGCGCAGTCTTGGAAAACCACCGGCCAGGAAGGGGGACGGGGTTATTAAGGTAAATTAGGACACAGGAGGCAGGCGTACGGGAGCAGGCTGAGGCTGGGACGGGGTGGTCTTGGGGAACCTTCACGGAGGAAGGAGTGAACTAAGGGCAAGGAGGAGATACAGCTGAAGGGAAGGGGTTTCCAGGTGGAGCCTTCGGAGGTCAAGGGCAAACTCAGGCTGCTTGTGTCATTTCATTCCTATGTAATGGGAGCTAGCGGTGGTTCCTGAGGATGAGGGCGACCTGCAGAGAAGTGGTGAGGTGGCTGAGCCTGAGGGCTCTGGGGCCAGGTCGCCTGGGTTCAAATTCAGCTCCACTGCTCACTAGCTGCTTGGCCTTGACCTCTGTGCCTCTGTGTTGGCATCAATGAAGTGGGGGTGATGAGCAGATGAAAGCAGTGTGTTTGTATGATGAAAGGAATGAGCAAAAGTTGAAGGCCCCTGCACCGGTACCGTTATTTCCTTGCTGGAGAAACTGAGGCCCAGAAGAGATCGGACCAGAAGGCAGTGCCCTGGACCCCTGGTTCAGGGTTTATACCCCCCCACAGCTGTGTGTTAGGAAGACTGAAGCAGCGGCTCCTGGGGGAAGGCCTGTGGCAGGAAGGGAGGATCTGAGCTCCCTGGTGCCTGGAGGGCACGGGAGGTGGCCCAAGGCTCACCTGGATGAAGTCCCGCCTCCGGTCAGGCTGACCCGAGCACAGCCTGCTGCTCCAGACGGCACTCCAGCCCAGCCCTGGGCACACACAGCTGGGGGCTGTGCCCTCCCCTGCATGCAGGACCGTCTAAGACCCTCTCCATCGCCAAGTCCTCTCACTCAGCTGCAGGATGCCACAGCCTAGGAGCTGGTGTGCGCTGGGGAAAACATGGTGGAATGACCCATAGTTCTGGTTTGCCAGAGACCCGGGCATTTCCTGGGGTGCAGGCCATTCAGTCCTAAGATCTGGAAAGTCTTAGACAAACAGGGACCACTGGTCACCCTCACGGCATCAACCTCAGACCTACTTGTTGAAAATGCTGATTCCAGAACCATAAGTTCTGCACGCAAAGCTCTTTTAAAGCAACTGATGTCCAGTGAAGTCTGAGGACATGGCTAAGGAGGGCTGTCTCAGAAATGCTGGGCCCTGCCGCCCCACCCAGGGTGTGTAGGGGGACGCAGCGTGAGCTCACGCACTCCTGGGCGTCCAGACAGCTCAGGCCTGCCTTTAGACTCATCCACCCTTTCAGCGGCGAGGATGATGGTGACAGTGATGATGCAGACGGCAAGCCACCGGATGTCAGTACTACTCCCCCACCTCACAGGTAAGAAAAGGGAGGCTCAGAGATGACCGGCGACTTGCTCACAGCCACACAGCTGGTGAGGGACAGAGTCAGGACTCCAGCCAGCTCTGTCCCCACTCCCTTGCAAACCCAAATCCACCCTCTCCCTCCCAGCTCTTAGGACCTCCACCTCTGGGAAAACAAAACTAGACATTTTAGAGCTGGGAAACTGATGGGAAAGGTTCTCTGAGGCTGAGAACAGAAAGGTTGACGAGATGAACACCAAGGTCCCCAACGAGCTGGCCCGTGGCAGCAGGGGAGACCGAGGCCCAGAGCGCTCAAGATGCCAGCTGTCCCTCTCTGTTCGGTGAGGCCCCAGATTTCCAGCCCCACCAGCCTCACCAGAAGAACGTGGTCCAGGAACTAACTAACTGCCCTTCCTTATTCCTACGTCTTCCTGCCCCGGGAAAGTGGCAGCCGCACACACCCCTTTTACAAAGTCCAGGTAGTTGAGAGTTAAAGATGCGTCTGCCTCCCAGACTCTGCTCTCCGAGAGCTGTGCACCAAACAGCATTTGGTGGAGACAGAGGGGAGCTGCTTTGTCAAACCAAGGAGGAGCCTCAGAAGCCTTCGAGAGCAGAGCCCGAAAGCCACTCTTCAATGCCAGCCTCTCTGGGGCACATATGTGGAAACTGAGTCCCAGCAAGGAGCAGAAATGTGCTCACGGTGACATAGCAAAGGGTGGCGGAACCATGGTCAGCACTCAGGGTTCCTGCCCCAGGCGCCCCTGCCTCTTCATTCTGTGAGACCTCCTCTGCTGAGCATGCGGCGAGCTGTCTGCCCTTCCGACTAGGGATGGCCTTCTCAATCCTGGCTACAAGCCAGGGCATGGCTCATCGGCTCATCACGTCTGTGTGTTACCCCTCTCCCTAAGAATCCCTAACAGGGAGAGCAAAATCCCTTTACCAAGCCTGGGCCACCTCCAATGCAGCGGAAAAAGGAAGACAGGGTTTAATCTGCTAGTGATTAGAGATCCCCAGGGGTCTCGCTCATCCTGCAGGGCTCTTCCTCCAGGGAGCCTGCCCTGACTGCTCAGCCTGTGTTAATTTCTCTTTTCTCCTCTCCTCCTTCTCCCAATAGGGCTCAGACATTATTCCCTGCCATCTTGTGGATGGTTTGGGCACACTCGAGGCTGCCCAGAGAGCCGGGAAAGGTAGGTAAAATGATGATGGCGGTGGCGATAATGGCCGCAGTTACCGTAATTGAATGTTCACGCGCCAGGCACCGCCTACATGCCCTGCATGCACGATCTCGATCGCCCCAGCAGCCCTTTGAAGTGAAGGCCACAGTGCTCGGGCTGCGTGCCAGCCCTGCCTCCCCTCCCCGGCTGTGTAACAGGGGCAAATGACGCAGCCTCTCTGTGCCTCAGTTTCCTCATCTCTGAGACGGGGAGGAAGACAGTACCCACCTCACAGAACGGTCGGAGTATTAGTTAGCGTTAGTCACATACACTCTAGGGCAAGTGACGGGCATGCAGGCTCTAGGCATCATCGCTGATATAATTATGACCTTCATTCTACAGATGAAGAAAGAGTGACGTGGGAGGTTAAGTGACTTTGCCAAGGTCAGACAGCTCTCAGGAGGCAGGGCAAGACCGACCACACATCCACTGCCTTACTCCTGTTGGCCCACAATCTGAGCACCTAGGACTGCTGAATCACAGCATCGCCAAGTCGGAAGGGACTTTAGAAGTAACCTGGTCCTGCTTGCTTGCAAGACAAGAATCCTTCCTGCAGCACCCCTGTGAGGTGGTCCAGCCTCGGCTAGAATTTCAGGACAGGGTTCTCAGAGGTCAGAGACTACGTCTGCCCATTCACCACTGTGTCCCCATGCCTGGCACACACTAGACCCCGAAGGAATATTAATACCGAATGAGTATGCGGATGAACAGACTAGGAGCTCCTCCCCACCCCCAAGACGGGCTGGTTATTGGAGGCCCGAGAGGCTCTCATTTGAGGCCAGAGGCTCCCCCCCACCCCGCGGCTGTCCCACCCACAGCCTCCTCTGGGAACCCTAAGGATGGTCTGTCTATCCACATCACCCCCAAGACATGCTGCCCCTGCCACTCACGGTCCATCCTCTAGAAAGTTCTGCAGGGGAGGAGCTGGTCCCAGGCTTCTGCGGCAGGTCAAACAAGAGACACAGCTGCCCGACAGGCATGGGGTAGGCAGGGCAGGTGAGTCACCCCCACGGGCATGCAGAGCTGGGGGAGGCAGTGGCGCCAGCTGGCACGGCACCCCTCCTCATCATCTGGGGCTTCTCTCTGTGTCGGGAGCAACCAAGTCCCCTTCCCAGTCCTCACTGCCCACCCACCCTCAGCCTGCTGCGGACCAGCGCCTCGGCTTCTCTCCTCTAGTGCCCGGGACCAACTCCGTCTCTGTTTCCAAGTTAACTCCAGTTTTTAAAGTCCCGGTTTAAAATGCTGGTTCTCAGGTGGGGGTGACCTTCCCTCCAGGGCACACTGGGCGACGTCCGGAGGTGTTTTTGGTGATCACAAGTGAGGGGTGATCACTGACATCTGCTGAGCAGGGGCCAGAGACACACTGCTTAACATCTCGGGGGCACAGGCTGGCCCCTCAGCAAGCAATGTCCTTGCCGACAGTGCTGAGAAACGCAGGCTCGTCTCAGGAGAGCGCGGAGAGCTTCGCGATGGGAAGAGCAGCAGGTGCGGGCTTCTCCCCTCCCACCCCCGAGCACCTGCCTTCCCCGCTCAGCCTTGGACCTAGGACCCCTGAGGACGCCTTAAGAAGTAAAGTAGCCGGCTTCCTGGGGGTTCCCAGCGCCCAGCTCCTGAAACCCTGCCCGAACTCTCCTTTTCTTCCAGAGGGAGAGAGAGAAGACGGCCACGTGGCTTTACAGCCACGGCCACGGCGGTAGCAGGGGCGGAAAGCGCGGCTGCTGCTCTGTAAGCAGCAGGCGGCAAGCAGAGAACATGGCCATGCGCGGCTTTGAGCGCTGGCTTCGCGGCTTCGTAGCTGGGTGGCTGAGCCAATGGATTGCTCTGCCTGTGCCTCCATTTCCACATCCATCACACAAAAGAAAGCTGGTTATAAACTCAGCCCCTCGGGTTGTTGTGAAAATCAAGTTTGGGAGTTAAAGTTCAAGGATTAAATTCAAGAGGCTTGTCAAGCTCTTAGAACAGTGCTTGGCACAGAGTAAGTGCTTTGCTGAGTGTAAGTGATTTCTTTTTCTTTTTTTTTTTTTCAAAAGGACTGATGCCCAGTTTGCAGAGCTCATAAGCTGGGGATGTGGGTACCCCCTCCCTAGTCTTGTGTGCCCAGTGAGACCCCCAGCCCAGCCTGCAGGATTGTCAGGACAGGGGCAAGTGCCCAGCAGCCTCCGAGGCCCTGAATCAGAGCTACAGGGCCTTTCCCCCCATTTCAGTCCCCCACACTTCATGCCCCCTGGCTGGGGTCTTGAAAAAGCCCGACTGAGAGAGGCAAAGACCTCTTTCCATGCCTGGCTGCTCTTCCAAGGCCAAGACCCAGGAGAGGGCAGCCAAGACAGGAAGCGCCCCAGATGGCCTGCAGGGAGAGCCCGGGGTCAGCACCAGGGGCCCACAGTGCCCACCCCCAGGCTTCTGGCTCTTACCCATAAATGTCCACCAGGGTCTCGACTCCAGCCACACACACAGCACTGGTGGGGTGTTCCAGGGACACACGCACAATCCTCTGCAGGGACATGCTGGCCTCCACCTGGGCTTGAGCCTCAGAGGCCTCTGGGCGTGTGGTTTAAAAGACCCTGGCCCCACCCCACCAGCCCAAGTGCTAGCCCATTGGCTCCAGGCCCAGAAGCCCAGCCCCTTCCCCGAGCCACGAGCTCAGGATTGGGGGGAAGAAGCCGGGAGTTTGCATATGAGCCTATAGCTCCCACCCAGGCCCGCAAGGTGTGGATCAGGGGACCGTTCTCGATTTCCACTCTCAGCCTCTTCACCCTCTTTTTCTGTCTTTTCAGAGACAAGATGTTGTCAGTGGGGAGCTTCTCTGCCGTGCTGGGAAAACTGGTGAAAATGCAGATCCCCAGGTCCAGCCTCCAGCTTGATAAGCAGCCTGGTACCTGGAGTCTTTTTTTTTTTTTTTTT
>SJYV01005445.1:497500-510700 GCA_006410875.1 Neotragus pygmaeus | reverse complement strand
GCAGTTTCACAGGCCAGTCTCTGTGGTCGCCTCTGATGGCCAAGGGGTCCGCGGCTAAGAGGGTTTCAAGGGCAGGACGCTCGGTCTGAGTCTCGGCGGGAACCAGGGGCTCAGAGCTTCGGAGCTGGCCCCAAAGACTGGGGGGACGAAGGCAGGCGGGTTCCCCGCTGCCCCTGCTTGTCAGGGGAGGCCCCCAGCCCTGTGTGCCGCGCGCTTGCCTGTGCCCACCCGGGGCCAGGCTGCCAGCTCCCGTGGCAGCTCTGCCTTCCCTCCCAGCGGTGGGGGGCACACAGGGGCCTTCCTCACAGGTGGAACCCAAGCCGCACGCCGGCTGGCAGAGCTGCTGGGAGAGAATGGGCGAGCCTTCCCTCCCACGGCCTGCAGAGCGGAAGGGAATAATTAAGGGCTATTAAAGGAAATTAAACCGCACCCGCAGAGATAACCTAATGGTCCCTCCCACCCTCTCTGACATCTGGGCCTCCCCTCCTTGTTGGGTCTGGATTAGCCAGGCCTCATCGCACCTGGAGCCCAGACTTCAAAGCCTGGGAGGCCGCGGGGGCGGAAGCGGGTCCCCCTCATGCCCCGCCTGCCTCCTCGCTCTGCCCTCTCAGTGTTGTCTGAGCCAGATAATTAAAGGCTTTCCAACAGGAAACAAGCGCCCTTCTGAGGATGGAGGCAGGTATTAACAGGGGTTTTGATGCCTTTTCTTTTTAAAACAGGCCCACGGACACCGAGTTTTCCTGTCCTGATTTGCCTATGTAAATATGGCTGAGGGGTGCCAGGAGGTTACAGCCTGGGGGTCCGCTGCAGGAGACAGTAGCTGGTAAAGGAAAGAGGGGCCCCAAAGGCCCCTTCCTGGTCTTACTCGAGTCACAGGTGGCCTAGAGACCCAGGGCCCAGGCCCTTTGGGCCCCATTCTTGGTGCAACACGGAGGGAATCATCTCAGAATGGAGGGGGGCAACTGAAGCTGGGGCACCCGCCCAGGGCACGCGTGGCCATGCGAGGCCACCCCAGACCGTGCTAAGGCTGCTGACGGTCTCCAGAACCTCTGGGAGCCGTGGGTGGGGAAGAGGCGAGGGGACAAGGAGGGCCATCCTTCTCGAGCTGAGTGTGCCGTGACCCTCCCTGTATCCTGGTACCCATGGCGACCAGCACGCTTGGGGGCACTCGAGGGAGGCGCGGCAAGGTGGAGGCTCTTCACGCTGGCTGGCTTCCCTGGCGGGGGGTCGGGAGGACGCCTGGCGGGCCGGCTCAGGGCACCACGTGCCACCATTTGAAGGGGAAGGGCTTCCGGCGCACGTTGGTGCCACAGTGGATCTCCCCGAGCAGCTTGTGGTAGGATAAGTAGTCGTCGATAAAGACGCAGCGGAGGCCCAGCGGCTCCAGCAGGGACCGCACCTTCTCCTCCAGGCAGCAGCGGCCGTTGATGATGGGCCCGAAGGGCTTGGGGATGCCCAGGTGCCTGCCTAAGACCACCATGTTCACCTGCAAAGGGGGCAAGAGAGAGGCCTCGCTGCCGGGGCCGCGCTACACCTGGGCCCCTTCTCGGCCCAGGGTCGGGCAGAACCACCCCCAGGGTCTGCTCGTCTCCTCTCTCATCTCTGGGCACCAAGGGTGGCCCTCGGAACTAGGGCCTCTGGAAGCAGCAAAGATACAGATTCATATTTGGAAGAGAGGGTTGATAACAGGCAGGGCTTGGGATTTCCCTGGCAGCCCCGTGGTTAAGGTTCTGCACTGTCGTGTAAGTGGCATGGGTTTGATCCCTGGTCAGGGAACTAAGATCCCACATGCCACGTGGCATGGCCAAAAAATTAAAAAGTAGTAATAATAACAGGCAGGGCTACTAGTAACATACATGGTAATGTCACATCAATAAAAGTCACCCTTCCTCCAACACTTTCCTCGTATTAGAAGATTAGATAACAGCTCTGTTAGAACAAGACTTCACCATCATCTGCCAGAAAACTTGTCGAGCAAAAGTGCCTGTCTACAGGTGTGCGGGTCACAGGTGTGGAGCATCTGTGCAGAACACACCTGCTCAGCCGTTCCTGGAGCCCTGATCGTGGCTACCGTCTCCTGAGCACACGCCAGGTTCCAGGTACGGCATCAGAAACCGCACAGCCTCACTGCGAGGCCATGCCTTGGACAGGCTACGTCGCCTGATAAGGGCACACACCAGAGGGCAGGAGACAGAGCTGACTCACGCCAGTGCCCCTCCCTTTCCTCTGCCAGAGCGCAGTGCTGTGGCTGCCAGGGGTGCTCAGGGGCGGGGGCAAGGGGGCAGCTGCATTTGTCTCCCTGGAGGGGGCCCTAACGAGGGGAAGGGAAATCTGCCCGTTGCAGGCAGCGGAGGCTTCTCAGAGGTAGCATCTGGCCCCATCGGCCGGCCAGAGGAGCTGTCCGTGGTGTTCAGAGGGAACNCCAGAGCGCAGTGCTGTGGCTGCCAGGGGTGCTCAGGGGCGGGGGCAAGGGGGCAGCTGCATTTGTCTCCCTGGAGGGGGCCCTAACGAGGGGAAGGGAAATCTGCCCGTTGCAGGCAGCGGAGGCTTCTCAGAGGTAGCATCTGGCCCCATCGGCCGGCCAGAGGAGCTGTCCGTGGTGTTCAGAGGGAACGCAGGCTCGCTGGGTCCTCTTGGGGTCGGGTGGGCGGTCTGACGTGCGCCTTGCCCCTGGCCTCACTCCCTCCAGCCTGCCCTGCAGGGCCATCCGCCGCCGGGACCAATGTGGAGCTGGGAGGTCCGGCGGCGTCAGTCCCATGGCCTTGCCGTGCGCTGCCTTGCCATGCGCTGCCTCGCCGCCCGCTAACGGGCCAGAACATCAGGGATGGAAGGGGGACAAGCAGAGGGGCACAGGGCAGGGGGAGGACCCAGGGGTGGCATTCAGGGCTGCGGCCAGCCCGGCCCTGCTCCCCGAGGACTCAGGGGACAGCAGGCCGATCCATCTGCTCCCTGGAGACCGCAGGCAATGACCTCTGCTCCAACGGGCTCTCTCCGCGTCTGACAAGTGGGGGGCTAACCGAGGGTTCCCTGAGAGTCCTCCGGTGAGGACACAGAGGCATCCTCTAGCTGGGCCTGCCCTGAAGCTGGGAGATTCCCATAAAGGGCGGTGTTTCGGGGAGGAGGCTACCAGCAGGTGTGGACAAGGCCGCAGCCCAGAGAGGGCCCCCCAGCCTCAGCGGAGCCGCAGCCAGGCCGATCTCCGGGGCCATGACGCCTGGTGCAGCGGCATTAGCCACAAGCGGTGCTGACTGAGTAGAAACTTGCTCTTCAGTCGCACTGGCCACACTTAAAGCGCTCAGAAGCCACACATGGCGGCTTCCATGTTATACTGGTATAAAAGGCTTCCGTCATCCGAGAAGGTTCTGACAGCGCCGCCTCAGAGCAGTGGTTCTCAGCCAGGCCGACGTTACCTTTCGGGGTGATTTGCAACCATCCTACGATGCACAGGACATCCCCCACCCCCAGGAGACAGTCTTCAGCTCCGAATATCAGCGGAACTGAGGGTGTGAAGGCCTGTGTCCAGAGGGAGCCCATAGTGAGGGGTGAGGAGCAAACACGGTCCTGCCTGAATCCAATCAGGATCTCATGATTCACGCCCCGTCCTTGGCTTGTCCAGCGACAGGGATTCGAGCTAGAGGCCCCAGGCTGAAGGGGGAGGGTCTCCCGTCCCGGGAGCCCCCACTCGCTGTTGCGGATACCTCTGCATCCTTTCCCGGAGGGTTGAGGGGCACTCTGGGCAGCAGGGGCCCCAGCTGTGAGACCCCAGTGGCTCAGCTGCTGCTCAGCTGCCCGCGTTGCTGACATCCAGGGTGGCCCTGGGGAGCAGGACAGGCAGCCGAGGCCCCCGCGCAGGAGCTTGGGGCACTGGGCCCAAACCAGGCTCCCGCTCTCCATTTTCAGGGGAAAGTGCTCCAGCCTGGGGCCGCCCTGGGCACCGCAGGGAGTCTGGCCATCCGTGGCCTCCACCCACCAGATGCTGTGGCATCCTCCTTGTGGGGCAAAGTGCTCCGAGGCAGGCAAAGTCACCCTGGTGGGAACTAGTGATGGGGATGCTCTCTATCGGCCCCCAAAGGTGAGCCCTGCAGAGGCCCTCGGACATGGAGGGCTTCTCCCCTGGACCCCCGACTGACCGCCCACCAGGACCCCCGCACCCCCAGAGCAGAAGGAACCCCACCTCCCTCAGCGCCCTCACCATGTCAGGGAAGAAGGCTTCTGCGTGGGCGTCCTTCAGGGAGAACAGCTGCGGGATGTCCACAATGTCCTGCTCGGTGAGGCCCAGCTCCCGCTTCAGCACCGCCCGGTTCCAGTCGATGCACCTCTGGGGGGTGAGGGGAGAGGCCCGGAGCCCAGGCAGCAGGGAAGGGGCAACGTCAGCAGAGCCCTTCAACTCAGGCCACCTCCACGCAGGCCCCTGCGCCCTTCAGCTGGTGAGAGCCTCACGACAGCTTTCTGCCACTGCTCCCCCAGATGGGACCCTGAGGCTCTAGAGACCTGCCCGAGGGCACAGAGCAGGGAAGGGGTGGGCCCGGACTTGCACCCCGGCGGCTTCTGGCCCCCTGGGTGTTTGCCACTATCCCCCGGCCACAGCCAGCCTCATGCTCTTGCTCGACTCAGCGGGCAGGGGGGAAGGGGGCCTCCTCCCACTGACTGTGTGGACTCTGTGCCAGGCCTGCCCCGGGCACACTCAGGCATGAGCCCCCCACTCCTGGGGCCTCCTCCCACCCCATCTCCTCACTAAGTCTCCCGGACCCCCACCATCCCACCTCTTACCCCTGCAGACCCCCACCTCTCCCGTCTCACAGCACTTCTCGGGGGCATCAGCGTTACTCCACAGAAGCCCATCGCTTCCCCGGAGTGGATCAAGATCTCTCCGGTCAGACTAGCATGGCAGCGTCTATTCCATCAGGCTGTGGGTTCCCAAGAGAGAGGACCTGCCCTGCCCACAGGCCTCAGCAGTCCCCAGCAGAGTCAGAGGTCCCGGCGGAACCCCTTGTCCCCACCCCAGCGGTTCCTGGGGCTGCTCCCCGCTCCACTCCCCTCACCTGTGCATAGAGGTTGTCGTTCCTGAAATGCCTGTCTGCCAGCATCTCATTAATGCTTCTCTTTACCTGGTGCTCTAAGCCTGCAAGAGAAACAAGACTGTAGCCGGCTCAGCGAGTCCTGCCTCGGGCCACCTTGGGCCTGGGCTAAATAACCTGGGCCACAAGCTTCTTCCACCCCAGCCCCAGGGTCTGAAGCTAGGACAGAGAAAACCAGGAACTGTAAACCCTGATGGGGCTAAGGTTTGGCATTATAGGGGACTGGATGCAAAAGTAGGAAGTCAAGAAACATCTGAGGTAAAAGGCAAATTTGGCCTTGGAATACGTAATGAAGCAGGGCAGAGTTTTGCCAAGAGAACGCACTTCTCATAGCAAACACCCTCTTCCAACAACACAAGAGAAGACTCTACACATGGACATCACCAGATGGTCAACACCAAAATCAGATTGATTATATTCTTTGCAGCCAAAGATGGAGAAGCTCTATACAGTCAGCAAAAATAAGACCGGGAGCTGACTGTGGTTCAAATCATGAACTCTTTATTGCCAAATTCAGACTTAAGTTGAAGAAAGTAAGGAAAACCACTAGACCATTAAGGTATGACCTAAATCAACCCCTTATGATTATACAGTGGAAGTGAGAAATAGATTTAAGGGACTAGATCTGATAGAGTGCCTGATGAACTATGGACGGGGGTTCGTGACACTGTACAGAAGACAGGGATCAAGACCTTCCCCATGGAAAAGAAATGCAAAAAAGCAAAATGGTTGTCTGAGGAAGCCTTAAAAATAGCTGAGAGAAGAAGAGAAGCAAAAGGCAAAGGAGAAAAGGAAAGATATACCCACTTGAATGCAGAGTTCCAAAGAATAGCAAGGAGAAATAAGAAAGCCTTCCTCAGTGATCAGTGCAAATAAATAGAGTAAAACAACAGAATGGGAAAGACTAGAGATCTCTTCAAGAAAATTAGAGATACCAAGGGAACATTTCCTGCAAAGATGGGCTCAATAAAGGACAGAAATGGTATAGACCTAACAGAAGCAGAAGATATTAAGAAGAGGTGGCAAGAATACACGGAAGAACTGTACAAAAAAGATTTTCNTGGCCACCTGATGTGAAGAGCTGACTCATTTGAAAAGATCCTGATGTTGGGAAAGTTTGAGGGCAGGATGAGAAGGGGATGACAGAGGATGAGATGGTTGAGTGGCATTACCGACTCAATGGACATGAGTTTGGGTGAACTCTGGGAGTTGGTGATGGACAAGGAAGCCTGACAGGCTGCGGTTCATAGGGTCACAAAGAGTCAGACATGACTGAGCAACTGAACTGAACACATAGAAAGGGCTTAATACATTATTTATTGTGGTACCAAGAAGTTGAATGAATGATTAAAAATTAAATTTCAAGGTAAAAATAAAAACTATGCAGAAAGGAAGCAATATTTGGCAGAAATATAAATAAGATGTTATTGCAGATAATATATTGTTTTTTGTTTTATTTTGAATTCGTCATCTTTTCAGGAAAATGGGAAAATAAGGTGATAAAAATATAGATTGTTCGTTTAGGCTCTAGGAGAGAAAAACTGTGGTGTGTATCGTGAAATCATTGAATTCCTTGGCCTACACTTACTCTGCTCTCACCTACACCAGCTCCCAGGCTGAAATCCCATCACAGCTGGGCTCATAAAATTACACAGTCTCTAACAGGGATATTTCTAAGGCATCTTGTGTATTTTGTTGTCTGGTTAACATCTTCACTTGGATATCTAGAGGGCATTTCAAATTTTATATCATAATAATTAAATTCTTGCTACCCCACTCAGATTACAAACTTACTCCTTCCTGTTCTGCCACATCCCAATTGTTAGCAGTTTCATTTTTTAGTTTTTGGATCAAAAACATCACATATGTCTTTGAGACTGAATACCTATTCAGTCAGTAAATCTTCTATTTGCTCTAATATTTTTCTTAGATCTGACTATTCATCTTTTCCATTTCCACCTCCTGAGTCTATGGTACTTTTATGGGTTTCACTCAGTCCTCTCCAAATTCCTATGTTGAAGCCCCAACCCCAAGTACTTCAAAATATGACTCTATTTGGGAATAGGGCCTTTAAAGATTTTACAAAATTAGGTTGAGACCATTAGTCTGGGCCATAATTCAATTGGACTGGTACCCTTATAAGAAAAGGAGATAAAACACACAAAGACACACCAGGGATGTATGAGCACAAAGGAAAATCCTTGAGAAGACACAACAAGAAAGTGGCCATCTGCAAACCAAGGGGAGGACTTCAGAGGAAACCAGACCTGACAACACTTTAATTTTAGACATCTATCCTCAGAAACTGTGAGAAAATAAATTTTTGTCATACAAACCAACCAATCTGTTGTTGTGGGGAAAATAGCATGTGGCTAAATGGTGCCAGTAAGGCAGTTTTGCCCCATGCTCTCACATCCTATCAGTCACCCCACAGTATGTAAACAATGACTTTGCATAGTTATGTAATAGCTGAGATCACTTATACCACTGTGCATGCACTTCACATTGTACTTGCTTGGCCATGATCACTTTTTTTCTGTACAAGTATATAAGACCCACCTGAGGAAGCCCTTTTTACAGTTACATGGAAAGAATAAACATATCTATGGTTCCTATATCACCTCAAGTTTTCTTCCAGCTTTCCTGCCTACCACCTTGCTTACCCTGGGTTCACCAAACAGTGTGAAACAGTGAGACAATGTTATTTTGTTATAGCAGCCCTAGAAAACTAATATAGACACTATTATCTCCTGCCCATCTGTTGCAATGGTGCCTGCTGCTTCTGTTTTTCTGGAACTCTATATTACTCACCACACAATATCAACATTTATTCTTTCAAAACAGATTTTAATACAGGACTTTTCAGCTCAAGAGGGTGCAAGTATTTCCCATCTCACTCAGAATAGAATATGTAATTTATTTCTTTGAATTGCTGGTGTGTTTAATCTTTCCCAGATCTACTTCTCTGGCCTAGGCTTCTTCCAGGACCTCTTTCTCTCCTTATACAAACCACAATGGATTCCTAGTGTAACCAAGAAGGATCCTACAGGGCCTTCCAAGGACAGATCCCTCCATGCTTTCTGCCTACCTCTTGCTTATAGAAAAAACATTAGCTTCCTAGGTTTTTCCAAGTTCCCCAAAATGCTTTTAATTAGAGAAGGGAGAAAATTCAGAAATAAAGGAAAAGAGTTAAGCAAGACAAAGTAATAGTTCAGTCACTAAACAAAGTCAAGGACCTTCATATCCTCCTTAACGGCCACAGATAATCTTCTGACCCAAATCCTCTGAGCTATTCCATAGATATTGAAAACCCCACCTGGTAACAAGTTAACTGTATGCTGCCCACAGCAGGTAGACCCTCACTCTGGATGGAACTAGAAGGTTGATGATTTTGATTCCCAATTACCTCACCACTGATTAATCAGAAGAATGTCCACAGGTGGAGCACACACAACCCCTCTCACCTCATCTTTAGAAACTTTTCCCTGAAAGCCATTGGGGAATTTGGGTCTTTTAAGCACTGGCTGCCTGCACTACTTGCTTGGCATCCTCTAATACATGCTACACTTTCCTTAACCAAAACCTCGTATCAGTAGACTGATTTTACTGTCAGAAGACAATGGTTTGGTTCAGTGAAATGAAGGGAAAGTTGCTCAGTCGTGTCTGACTCTTTGAGACCCCAAGAACTATACAGTCCATGGAATTCTTCAGACCAGAATACTGGATGGGTAGCCTTTCCCTTTCTAAGGGATCTTCCCAACCCAGGAATTGGACCCAGGTCTCCCACACTGCAGGAAATTCTTTACCAGCTGAGCCACAAGGGAAGCCCAAGAATACTGGAATGAGTAGCTGATCCCTTCCCCCTTCCCCAGCAGATCTTCCATACCCAGGAATTGAACTGGAGTCTCCTGCATTGCAGGCAGATTCTTTACCAACTGAGCTATCAGGGAAACACTTTGGTTCAGTAATCCTAGCTATTATTTTAACACATCTAGCATGCTTTTGTCTCAGGGCCTTTTCACATATGGTTCTATCTGCTTTTAACTCTTTTCCTGCAGTTTTCCATACTCTGCACCTTGATCTTCTTTCATATTTCTATTCTAATATAAACTTATCTGAGAGACCTTTCCTCATAACTCTCTTTAAAATAATATCTACCTTTCTATACCACTTCACATTTTATACTTCTTTTCCAGTTCATTATCTTCACAGCAAAAATATTTACATGTGTCTGGACTCTCCTATCACCAAACCTAAGCTGCATTCCCAATATTTAGTGTAGTTTATAGCACATAGGGTGGCTCAGCAGTAAAGAATCCACCTGCTATACAGGAAATGCAGGTTCCATTCTTAGGGTTGGGAAGATTCCCTTGAGAAGGAAAGGGTGACCCACTTTAGTATTCTTGCCTAGGAAATCCTGTGGACAGAGAAGCTTGGTGGGTTAGAGACCATAAGGTCTCAAGAGTCAGACATGACAGCACCACCTATACAAATACCATTGTCAAATACAAAAATTATCCAAACAGTTTTTTTTTTTGATTAGAAAATGTAAAGATTTATTCAATTATCATAGAATTTTAAGTATTTAATCACATTTTGAGATAATCATTTAGTTATGGCAAACGCTTTTTTCTTTCATTTTTCCTTTCTTTATTTTATTCACTATGAGTTATTTTATTGTTCCCAAGAGGGTATAACTTTAAAATGAGTTGACATGTTATATTTTCCTTTATAACATAAAATTTAATTATATTACATTTAACTTATGTAAGAGTTCATCCAACAACTGGATTTTTAAGTATTTTTTGTTACTAGAATTAGAGCCTCTCTTTTCTCCTTTCCTTTCGCTCCTCTTTTTTCNAATGTTATATTTTCCTTTATAACATAAAATTTAATTATATTACATTTAACTCATGTAAGAGTTCATCCAACAACTGGATTTTTAAGTATTTTTTGTTACTAGAATTAGAGCCTCTCTTTTTTCTTTCCTTTCGCTCCTCTTTTTTCCTTTTCCCTCTTTCTTCTCAAATAAATTCCTCAGCACTGTCTCTTGCTTGCAGCTTCACAAAGAGCTGAAAGATGTTGTAGTAATCCTCCTGTCCGTGAGTTTCTGACCCTGGGTTCACTTGCACAGGTAGAGTCCTAGGTGGGCTGTTGCAGGGGGCCCCCAAACCTTGAAATTTTGTGCAAAGTTCTGTGTTCATGTGTGCCTGGGAAGAGGGTCTATATCTTCATCAAATTCTCAGAGGGGTCCCTGACCTCAAAGATTAAATAAGTATCAATGGTGAGAAAAACAATGGCCAAGATATCAAAATAACTCATCCAGGCTCGCATAACTGTGTAGCTGCAGAACCAGGAGTAGAAACTAGGTCTCAGGCTTCTAGTACAGGCTTTAAATAGTTTCTTAAGAATAAGTATCAATACAGATCACTGTGTTTATTGTTTGGCCTATTTCTCTTAGCTGTTAAGCCTGCCCATACTTCTGTAGTCTGATTACTAAGTATATTTTTCCCCTCCTATTCCTATTTTTTCTAGTGTTGAGTTTCATGCTTTTACATAGTCTTTTTTTTCTTTTTCCTTCTGTAGCAATTTAGAATCTGTTCCTGGTATTGCTTGTCTCCTCAGTCACAATTACTTGTAACTGTAAAATATGATCTTAACTCTCATTCATTTAATTATCTAAAATTTATTTTGTAGCAATGTTTATCATCAAAATAGTTTTTCAGTTCTATTCCTTTTGGCTATTTTTATGTTGCTATTGTTGCCTGTTTCTTTTGTTTTCTTCAAAAGATACCAAGCATTTGATTGGACAGAAAATGGGGAGAGACTGGAGATAGCTAACTAAAATACAACATATCCCTTTTCTCTCTCTTCATCCAATATCATCTGATATAACCTATATTTCAAATATTTCAATTTCCTCATGCTGCTTCCTAGCTCAAGATTGTTTCCAACATCTGCCACTTTTTACATATGTCTCCTTACTTGTATTTAGTATCCCTTAAGGGAAATATAAAAATATTGCACATACAAAAGTTGTGTGTAATCCTAAGAAATCCGAGAGATAATTATTTAGTTTAAAGGTAACAATTTTGAAATACTTGGTGCAAGTAAATATACTGTGTGATGCTGACACCTATTTCCTGTTTACATTTCAGTGTCTCCTGAAATTGAGATTTTATTACAAAACAAAAGTGGGAATGTACTTTTGCTGAAAATTAAATTCTTAGCCTATCAAAAGTAGCAAATGTTTTGCTGGTATTATTATATTCTGATTTCTTGCTTTCATAATAACAAACATGAATCATTTTTATCTAATTTATTTGGTTTCACATTTCAAATAATGTTGCATCCTGTAACTGCATTATATCACTGAGTTTTACGCATGGATGATAAAAAAGAAAATAACTTATATAAGCAGCAAGTTAAAAATATCTCTCAGAAGTTTAAATTTTCAGATTGAAAGCTCAGCCACATCAAACACAATATGACAAGTGAGTTCCATAATTAATTGCCCACAAAATTATGACAATCACAGCAGCCAAAATATAAGACTCCTAGAAAAAAGACTCCTAAGTAATTCAGGGCATAACCGACTTCGCATATTACATTAGTTTCCTAGTGTGCTACTGTAACAAATTATCTCAAATTTAACGGCTTAAAACAACACAAATTTATTTTCTTAGAGTTCTGAAAGTCAGAAATCTCCAATCACAGTGTCAGTCGGGTTGCATTCTCTCTAGACGCTTGAGGGAAAATTTGTTTCCTTGTCTTTTCTAGTTCTTCCAGACTACCTGTATTCCTTGACTCCTAGCTGCTTCTTAGCATCAGTATAGCTTTGAGTCCTAGCTTCTAATACCAACTGACTTAGTTGTCTCATTCTTAAAAGAATGCTAGTCCACATTGAGTCCACTTAGATAATCCAGGAAAACTGTATTTCCAATCCTTACCTTAATCCATCATACTTGCGAAGTCCTTTTTACCATTGAGGTAACATATTCACATGCTCCAGGCAGTGGAAGGTAACTATCATTGGGAAGAGTATATTCTGTCCACCAAACATGCAAGTGAAATTTGAATACACACACACATGTGTATGCATAACTGTTTATGGAGATATATATATATATATATATATATATATATATCAAATTGCCCCAGTGAAGCACTGGATATATTCAGTTGATTCAGCTGCATTATGGAGTACTAGCAGATAAAAATGCCCAAAACAGATAATCTTTTTTGGGAGTTCTGCACAAAATATTTGGCATTCTTCTTAGAATCAGCTAGTCTGTAAATGCTTTTCTGTTTTCTTTTTTTGGTCTCTGACAGTCTCATTGACAATTTTCTCATTTGTGCTGGGAGAATTTTAGTGTTGCCTGCTAGGCACACTGAGTAGTCAAACATAGTGGTCACTGTCTGGTATTGATTAAATTTCACTATATCAAAACTCATAGTGTATCTCAGCTTCTAGATTTCAGCACATCACCATGTTGAAGCTACTTCAACAATCTTCTCTTTTCAATTTTTCATGCTTTTTCATTTGTTTGTTATTTTGACAATCATATACCACAACACATACCAATAGATAATCCTGTAGAAACATATGAAAAACTTCAGTATCAAAATTGCTCAACTTCAAGTTGTAGATAAAATCACTTAAAAATAACAGTGGTTCAGGAGTATTTCAAAATCATATATTTTATAAGCTTCTCTTAATTTATTATTCTAAGTTTTTACCACTCTGTTATTAGTGGAGAGGAGCACTTTCAACCTGAATATCAATGTCTCTTCTTTCTATTCCATCTTACGTTTTTAAAAGTTTAACAGTTTGGCAAACTATAGTCTGGCCAATTCTCTCCATGATCCCTTGTTTAAATATAGTTTTTGCGCTATAGAGACAGAGTTCATCAGTTGCAACAGAGACCATCTATCTAAATAGTTTCTATCTGGCCCTTTACAGAAATTTTGCTGATCCTTTTTTAAAAGGATTGAATCTCAGCAGTGACTAGGGAGTGATGTTTTTAAGGCATTTAAACTGTATTTGTTAGACACACTTATTCATATGCATACATACATATATATATATATATATATATATATATATATATATACATATCTT
>SJYV01005445.1:461179-496261 GCA_006410875.1 Neotragus pygmaeus | reverse complement strand
ATATATATATATATATATATATATATATATATATACATATCTTATATTTGATGCCAAGGTATAATTTATTAGTACAACACCAAGTAGTAAAATCAGCTTAATGTAGTTGAATATGCTTAAGTCCAAGCTATCAATCAAGCAAGTGGCAAATTTGTATCTATTTCTATCTGTACCACTGTACTCTATCATCATTTCAGATCTCATGATTTGCACAGATGTAGAAAATGGACTTGCGGACACAGCGGGGGAAGGAGAAGCTGGGAGGAACTGAGAGAGTAGCATCAACAATTATACACACTGCCACGTGTAAAAGAGGCAGCTAGTGGGAATTTGCTGAATAACACCAGGATATCGACTCAGTGCTGGGTGATAACCTAAAGGGGTGGGATTAAGAAGTGAAAGGGAGGATCAAGATGGAGAGAATAAATGTATACATATAGCTGATTCACGTTGTTATTCATCAGAAACTAATACAACATAATAAAGCAATTATGAAAATAAAAATAAGCTGCCCTGATCCTGTCCAGGGTTGACTGGGAAACAGAGTAACTTTTGAAAAGAGATAGAGGTGGAGATAGAAATAGAGGTAGAGATAGGGGTAGAGGTAGAGATAGAGGAAGAGATGATATTGATATATATTCTACGTTACCCTTCATTTCCTCTCTTAAGAATCAGGTTGAAACCAATACTGCCTTTCAAATACACTGTTACACATCCACTTTGTAATCCTCTGACTATTGCCATAGAAAGCCAATATATACCTTATAAAACTCAAAGCTGATGTTTTCACTTCTCTTTGCTTAAAACTCTTAAGTGGGTTTTGTTGTTGTTAGGATAAAATTAAGATGATGAGGATGACCTACAAGCTTCTGAATCTGAAACCTACTCACATTTCACTCCTCACTCAACTATGGTTAACGTACACTATTCATCTATTACTTCCTAGAATGATCTAATCTCTTTTTACTCCTTAGAGCCTTCTTTCTGCTCATGCTTCAGGTCTTAAATTTAAGAGAAAGAAAAGTGCTTTATTTTATTGACCACTATGCATTAAATCACTCCACTGATTTTTTTTCTCATAACATTCTATTATTTTCCTCCACAGCACTTAATATAATTTATAATATTGTTTATATGTATCTGTTTCTTTATTTAATGTCAGTATCCCCCAGAAGACATCCCAGAGTAGACCATAAACTTAACAAGGAAAAAAACCAAGTCTGGCCTACACTATCCCCAACTCCTTGCCAAGACCTGGCATAAGGCACAACAGCTGGCTGACATTCAATAAATAATTCTTGACTGTTTCCTTGTTATAGTTATCTAGTGTTTCCTGGTTTTACTACTTTATGTTTGATGTTTTGAAACTTGTTTTCATTCCTCAAAAAATTTCTCTCCTTTTGTTTTTGGACTTTGTCATCTGCTTAGCTTTCAGAATGGCCTTCTTAGCCCATGTGAATTATTGGCTATCTTAGAAACCTACCACTACATGTTAAATGTATCTATGTTTGTCAGGTCACTTAGTACAAATTAGAGATATATTGCAGAATCAGAGATATATTTCTACTTTTCTCTCAGTAAAGCTACTGAAATCACACCCAAAGAGCACAACTGAAATTATTTCCCAATTGACATATTTAAAAGAGAGAAAAATAAAAGCAGTTAGTTTATTATAGTCCAGACATATTTAAAAGAGAGAAAAATAAAAGCAGTTAGTTTATTATAGTTTATTATCTGTCCAACAGACAGATATTTCTCATTCTGATTCATCCATTGAGTAGACATAGTACAAATTTGCTAGTCACTTAAAAAAGAGAAGAGAAATGAGAAAGAAAGACCAGTATATATAGTAGACCTATTAATTTTGGTATAATCACAGACCAAAAAAGTGTTACTCTAATTAATACCTGTAGACATGGCAACATACTTTCAATAATTAACAGTACTCCAAAGTAAGTCTCTATGACTAACAAATAATAAACCATAAAGTATGAATAATATATAAAATATAAATATATGTTATATAAATGATATATAATTATTTTATATAAATAAAATATAAATAATACAGTATTTTATATTATAATATTTATAATATAAAAGGAATTTAATTTTATGATTCTTACTTATTTGCTTTATGCCAGAGAGCAAGTTCTAATAAGTAAGGATTTTTATTTACATTCTGTACTTTTATATACAAGGTCAGTGGAACAATAACTGGTACATACTGGATATTCAATGTTTTTATTGAATTATTGAATCGATACTACTTTTGACATATTTAATATTTTATCTGTTTCAAGGAAAAATCTTTTTAGCTTAGGAGAAAAATTAAGCTTCACAAGTCAGCAAACAAACCCCCTTTTTTCATAACTCTATTTAGCACATTTCTCATACAAATTCATTTCAATTTTAGAGAAACCTGAAACAAGTTGAAAATGTAATTTATGAGCCTGTAACACTAAGTTTTCATTTGTTTCCATGAATTAAAATATTCCTGAAACCTATCAGTATGATTTAAAGTTTCAATAATCTGAAAAGAATGACAACTTTTCTATAAACTATGAACTTCGATAATTAGTTTGATTCCCTCCTTTTCACTGAGTTCTGGTGTCTTTATCTAGATTTGGGTGATCTGAGGACAAAGAGGAGGTATTTCCACATTTTCAATGTAAAATTTTTCCCTAAATCTCTTAAGCAATGTCATTTCAAATGGAATTCTTACCCACACAAGTCCTGTAAATAAACTGTGCCTATAAAGTGCCAATACAACTTGTTGAACAGTAAAACAAAATAATAATAATAACTTTTTTGTATGACAACAGTTTTTCAAAGTAGCAAAAAAAATGCTTTGCAGTCCTCGGAGATGTTACTCCTATGTTAATAATTCAGAAAGCACTCAAATGATAGAATCCGTTAAAAAAAATGTCCTCTCTTTGACAAGGTATGGATTGGAGAGAATTTTAACAGTCAAACATGAACAAAGAAAAAATGTATGTGATGATATCAGAAGATAAAGATCTCTCGGATGTAAGAATAAGTACACTGAGATGAGTACATAGGACAGATACTCCTGAGTTTCTGCCCTGGATGCTGATGAGGGATGAAAGAACACAGGAGCAGGCACAAGGGCTATGGCTCACCACCCAAAAGTGGAATCCAGAAGTTAAATCCCCTTGAACTGAAAATTGTTTTCCTAGTTATTTCAGAAACTTTGCTACAAGTTATTTTTACCAACATGAGTCTCTACAGTACTTTCTGGGCCTCAACTCCCCATGTTTGGTGATAAGAATGTGTCTTTCTATCTGGTATCAAGAGGGCATCTTCCTCACAAGGGCTTTATCTCCTGCTTTCAGGAAGACAAAGGATAGTTCAAAGAACCCTTCTTGCACCTGCTGTTTTCTAAGTGTCTTTAGCTCAAAATAATCTTTATGCCATGGTGACATATTTTAGGGTGACAAATTCCATCACCTTTCAACCCATACCACAACATATTCACAGGTCCCAGTGATAGTGTACATTTTTGGGGAGCGCCACTATTCTTTTTATCAATACTGGTAAAGCTGAAGATTTGGCATATGTTACTCTCAATTTGTACTTTTTCTGTGAATGCTTTATTTATGGTTTTTGCTATTTTATTAGAGAATTGATATCTTTCTTCTTGATTTCTAAATGTATCTTTTAAATATATGTTAACCCTGTTATAAATCTTTTTCTTGAAATTTTTCATTTACCTTTTAATTCTGCCATATTCTTACACCCTTATAAATGTGGTTCTATACATTGATTTTCACTGCTTTTAATTACACTTTTGATTACTCATCTCTAGTTTTCCCTTTATTTCCATACATAATATCATAATAGTTCTTATTTTCTTCCTATTTTTAATCATTTTATTCTATTTTCTACTAATTCTATCTGTAAAGTCTTCATCAAGAACTCATGAAATGAAATGAAATGAAATTAAGTGAAGTCACTCAGTCGTGTCCGACTCTGCGACCCCATGGACTGTAGCCTATCAGGCTCCTCTGCCCAAGGGATTTTCCAGGCAAGAATACTGGAGNTCTAGGACACTGCAAATCACAGGAGAGGGCGGCTAGGCGGGGCTGCTGGCGGCAGCCTGCGGGGGGCGGAGGGGCCTGGGCCGCCCCCGGCTTCAGACGCAGTGCAGTGCCCGCGCTGGAGAGGCTTGTGGGTGAGAGACAGACGGGCCCCGTCTCCAGATCCCGGCAGGCGGGAGTGATGGGCAGGGGCAGGCCCGGGGCTCTGGGCCCTGCCGAGGGGACCGGGGCCAAGTCTCATGGCCACGGGGACAGTGAGGGGGAGGCGCCCATCCCCCCCCCCATCTCTCACAACTGGCCTCAACAAAGACAAGTGAGCAAAGGGAAAGAAAGGGCCCCCTCCTGTCTGAACACCTGAGCCGGGCCACCAGAGCAGACCTGTCTGACCACAGCCTTCCTTTTGACTTAAGCTCCAAGTCGTCTGCGGCCCTTTCTGGTGGTCTGACCTCCTCTGCAGGGCCCTGGAGTAGCCGTGCCAGAGGATTCTGAGAGATGGCAGAAGGACCAGGGACCCAGGTATAGCCGGGGCTCACAGACAGACCTGGCAGCTGAATTCTCACGCGTTCTGCAGGCCCAGCGGCACAGCCCCGTCAGAGGGAGGCTGGGACTCCTGCCATCCCAGGAACCGGAACAGGGCCTGGCCCCTCTGCCCGGGATAAACCCAAGATGTTCCAGGACTGCTCCAGGCAGGGCAGGGTAAGGATGGGGAGCTGGAGCTGGGGCCTTGGCCGCTCAGAGCCGGCAGGCTGATGGCCCAGCTAGCTCACCGCTGTCCCGTACCCAGGTGTGCCCGTGGGGGCCCTCCGTGAGCCCAGCTGGCAAGAGTGCAGGACCAAGCCCGGTACCGCGCTCTGCTCCCGTCTCTGGGAGTCCAGAGGCAATGGGAGAGCTGCAGGAGGAAGAGGCCTCACCTGCACGCATACAGCTCCAGGGGGGGCTGGGTGTTGGGGGTCATGATCCAGGGGGCCACGTGGAAGGCCACGGTGTCTGTGAAGAGGGGCACCTCGGGCAGAGTCTGGGGGTAGAATGGGGACTCAGTGGGCCCCGCAGGGAGCCCCATCGGGCCTCGGGAGCCCTGGCCACCTCCCAGCCCTGGAGCCTCCAGCTGGGCCCTGAAGCTCCCCGACCCGGTCTCCGCCCCCAGCACCGCACCTACCTTGATGTCTACCAGGCTGACGCTGAGGGAGACCAGCCCCAGGAAGTTAGCGTCAGGAAAGCTGAGCCCCTCCACATAGAGCTGGATCCTCCGCTCCCCAGGCTGACGGGCCACCTCGTACGACGGGTGCTGGGGCCCCAGCACCTGCTGATAGTCCAGGAAGGAATTCCCGCCTAGGGAGACCCGAGTCAGCATGGGGGCAAGGCTGGCGCAGGGCCGTGTGGTAGCCGGGGGCACCCACTATCTCTGTAACTCCAGCTGCCCAGCGCTGACGCAGGGGTGTGGGGGCAAGGGGCAGGAGACCCGAGGCCAGGAACGCAGGGGCAGAACCAGTCTGCATCTGAGCGACTCGGGCTCCTCTCCAGCAGTGTCGAGTGCTAGCTGAGTGACCTCAGCTCAACAACTCAACCTCTCTGCGCCTCAGTTCCTCATCTGTAAAATGGGCTAATGTTACATTTCTCACGAGGTCGGTGCAAGCTTTACATCGGACAAGGAAATAAAAGCAGCTGGCCCCGAAGGTGGAAACAATCCAATGGCCATCAGCAGCTGAACGGATAAACAGAACGCCCATGGGCTGGCGTGTCCTTCATCCATGAAAAGGAATGTAGTAGCGATGCGTGCTACAGCATACATGAACCGTGAGGACACTGTACTACGTGAGAGAAGCTTGACTCAAAAGGCAAATATCTGTGACTCCATTTGTAGGGGATGCATAGTACGTGTAGGCCCATGGGCTCAGAAAGCAGATTAGCTGTTGCCTAGGGCTGGGGATTGGGTGGCGCTAGTGGTAGAGAGCCCAGCTGTCAGCATAGGAGGCATGAGAAGCACGGTTCAGTTCCCGGGCCGGGAAGACCCCCCGGAGGAGGGCACGGCAACCCCTCCAGTATCCTGGCCTGGGGAATCCCACGGACAGAGGAGCCTGGCGGGCTACAGTCCGTGGGGCCACAAAGACTCAGACGCAGCTCAGGGCTGGGGTCGGGGATGGGACCGTCGTTGTTAAGTTGCTCAGGCGTGTCCGACTCTTGTGATTCCACGGACTGTAGCCCATCAGGCTCCTCTGTCCATGGGACTCTCCAGGCCAGAATACCGGAGGGGTAGCCTTTCCCTACTCCAGGCCAGAATACTAGAGGGGGTAGCCTTTCCCTTCTCCAGGGCATCTTCCCAACCCAGGATCGAGCCCAGGTCTCCTGCACTGCAGGCAGATTCTTTACTGTCTGAGCCCCCAGGGAATGTCACTAAATTCTTTACTTGAAAATGGTTACTTTTATGTTCTGTGAATGTCATCTTAATTTTTTAAACAAAGCTCCTGTCGCTTAGCAGTTCCGGCCCGTCTCCTTTCCCCGCCCCCGGGGGTCGTCTGGGAAGCGGTACCCTAGCATGTTCTTAGAGCAGAAGTCTTGTCAGCTCACCTACGGAGACGGAGCTTATGTTCTGCAATCACGCTAAGTATTTCCAAGCCAGATCCCTCCCTAACTTCCCGCCACTGGTGCAGAGAAGCAGCATTCTGGCTCCTGCTGGAATTTAGCTGCAACGAGTTCTGAGTCAGTGTGAACAGAGAGAGAAAAGGAAGAAGGAAGAGGCAGGACAGCCTCTTGCTATTTATAAAGATGAGTAAGGTCACCTCAGGGTTAAGGATTGGTTTCGTTTTGTTCTAAGCCACAGAGTTTGATTAATAAACTCTCCAGCAGAATAACTGGATTCCAAAGGCAGGGCTGGGCCTTGGCTATGCTGGTCCCTGTCCCCACCTAGCTTGGGCAGCACTTGTCAGGCCTCGAGCTCAACCTGTGCTGACTCAGCAGAGGAGGGATGTGGTCGGGGGAGGGCCAGGGCTGTGGAAAGAAGAGGGGCCTTGGTGCCCAGGAGACTGACTTGGAATGCCTGCTCCACTCTCAGCTGGTTGTGTGAACTTAGGGAAGTGAATTCACATGTCTGAGCCTCAGTTTTCCCGTCTATAAAATGGGTCTAGCTTGAGATCCTCTTCCTTAGGCCAGTAGCTGCTTTTAAGTGGTAGTGAGAATTACAAAATGATGATGGAAGAAGGGAGAAATGTGGATAAGAGAAGAAAGAAATAATTCGGGGAGCAGAGGCTGGAGCAGGGAGGGAAGTGGCCCCTCCAGGCAACTCACCCCGGGCGCAGAAGACCCGCATTCTTTTGGAATCAGAAAGCGGCACGTTCAAGACCAGCTTGTAGCTGTCAAAGAGCGCATCAGGGGCATCGCAGGTCAGCACCACTGGGGACATGTCCTGCAGGTCTGGAGAGCGTGGTCCCCATGAGACAGCCCTGCGTCGCCCCGCGCGCCATCCCGGGCAGCCCGTCCCGTCTGTTGCTCACCATCCCGCGAGGCCAGCTGGGTGTCGGTGAGGTCCATCCCCGTGGACCTGAGGCTGTCCCGGTCGCAGTTCACCAGCAGGATGGCCCCATAGCCCTCAGGGCCCCAGCGCCAGCTTTCCTGTACAAAACGAGAGGCCTTAGGGCCAGCGGGCCCCAGCAGTCTCTGGGGAGGGGTTCTGGACGTGGCTGGGGCTGTCTGCCTTGTTAGCTTGTTAGCTTGTATTCCAGGTTTACCTGAAGATTTAAAGAGGGATAATAGATCTGGGGACTGGAGATCCAGCTCTCCAGACCCAGAGTCACTCCATGCTTGTGCAGTGAGCAACCTAAACAGCCGTACACGGCAGCCCCTCCCAACCACCACACAGCAAAAGGAAGGGTGCCAGCACCCAGCCCAGAAGCGGCCTCTGCCAGTCTCTTGAGTTTTGGCCCTGCCTGGGGGCCGAGACTGCGAGCAGGCGAGAGAACTGCTGGGACTCTCCCCGCCCCGGGTCCTCTCCTGGGGCCTGTCCCAGTGGCCCCCGATGTTCAGTTGTGATCCTGCAGGCCCTGCAAGGAGGAAGGAGCTGACAGGAGAAGGTGGCTGGAGTCCTGCCTCTGTGACCAAAGCTTTCCTGACCTGCCTCTGCTTTATTCTCACCAGACTCTGCAAGTCAGAGCTTATTTTCCCCATTTACAAAAGAGGGGAAAGAGGCTCTGGGGAGGTGAACCCTAAGTCACAGAGGTGGGATTCAGACTTGGGTCTGGGGGACCTCTGCTAACCCACATGGCACTCTTGTCCGCCGCCTCTGTATCAGGGCCCCAGGCACGCTCTGCATCACAGGCCGCACTCACTGCCTTGCTCAGCAGCCTTGTGCAGTGGGCAACCTGCACACCCATCCAGGGCGGTCCTGCCCCATCTTGTCCACGTCTTGTGTGTGATCCAGGCCTCCTCCCTGGGGTCCTTCCTCACAGATTTTACTTTCTATTCTCCCAGAATTGCCTACAGACACTTCCTGTGGGAAAATGCCTGGAGCCCACACACCCTTACTCTCTCTTCGGAATCTAACCAGGGTAGTCCATGCAGCCTCCTCCACTGGAATGTCTTCATTCAGCCTCTTGACAACCTTTTATGCAGCACCTATCATGCTTAGGGGTCCAGACACAGCCCAGGAAATAGAAAAGACTTCAAGCAAAAGATCCCAGGTGTAAGGTGGCACCAGAGAGAGCCAGAGAGGGTAAGCTGTTTTCCAGGAGTCACACAGCATGCTGATCACACAGGGTCAGGCCCACTATGCTGACTGGGAGTCCTCAGATGGCTTCCCCACACTGCTGGATCACAGAGCCCGGAATCCATCGCCCTTCTGGAGGCAGAGCTGCCCCGCCCTAGGACCACCCCAAGTCTGCCTGCCGACCCTCCCATCTTGGGATAGCTAGAGGAGGCCCACCTGCCAACCCTCCCATCTTGGGATAGCTAGAGGAGGCCCACCTGCCGACCCTCCCACCTTGGGATAGCTAGAGGAGGCCCACCTGCCAACCCTCCCATCTTGGGATAGCTAGAGGAGGCCGACCTGCCGACCCTCCCACCTTGGGATAGCTAGAGGAGGCCCACCTGCCGACCCTCCCACCTTGGGATAGCTAGAGGAGGCCCACCTGCCGACCCTCCCACCTTGGGATAGCTAGAGGAGGCCCACCTTGTCGCCTTGGGTCCGTTTCACCTTGCCCGTGCGGCCAGTGTCAGCGTCGAGGGAGATGTCTGAAAAGAGATGGGGAGGGGCTAGCTGGGCTTCCCGGTCCCCCGTCCCACCATAGCGTCCAGGCCGGGGCAAGCTTTGACCCCGCCCCAAGTGCAGGGGAGCTGGGCAGCCCTGTTCTGGGGACCACACCCAGGGCCTGGGAGGCCTACCCCTGTGGCTCTGGGTTTCAAGGAACCCGAGCCTTGGGCTCTTGACTTTCTCATTCGTCTGCAGGCCCTGAATTGCTAGCCCTTGGGGGCCCTGACTCTGGAGGCCAGGACGAGGCCTGAGCTTTCAGCTGCTGGCTCTGCAGTTAGGGCCACTGCGTGGGATCTGGCTGAACGTAGCGTGCAGCTCCCCACGTCTAGTGATGAGCCTTGAGGCTCCGGGACTCTGGATGGAGGAGGCCTGCTGTGGTCTGGCTGGAGACCCGTGGGCCGTGCAGTTTCTAGGTTCCTGTGGCTGTAAGCACGGCTGGGGCTCCAGTGCTGGGGGTCTGGAGCAGATGGACGCCTCTGAAGAAGCCAAGCTCCTCGGTGGACGAGAAAGATGGCCACGGGCCTCCCTAAGCCCTTCAAGCAGCCAGTATGGCAGGGAAAGGGCAGGGACGCGTGTTGGACCGGACGCGGGACTTACCGGCGCCCGTGAGGTAGAGCACGCTGTGGCCCAGGGCCCGGCCCGCTGGCTGCCCGAAATAGGAGATCTTCACCTGCGGGGACACGGTCAGCCCTGCGGGGATGGCTGAGGCGGGGGGCTGAGGGGGCACCGCAAGGGCCCTGCATAGATGAGGGGGTGGAGGCCCCGGCTGCTCCCTGCTGGTGAAGGCCCAGGGCCCACGGGCTCTGCGTCCAGATCCAGAGCCACTTTCTCCAGCTGGAGAGAGCCGATGCCTCCCCGGCTCCCAGGGCTGGGCTGAGGGGCCAGGAGGGCCAGACAGAGTTGGGGCAGGTTCCCAGGGGGCAGCCAGACCCTTAGGAATCCATGGGGAGGCCAGGGTGAAAGAATGAGGGAAGGGGCAGTCATCACCAATGACTCAGGCAAGGTAATTAGTCTCCCTAAGCCTCTGTTTCTTCATCTGTAAAATGAACCTCTGTTTCTTCATCTGTAAAATGGGAACAACGACCCTTCCCACCCCATGATCGCAGCCCACAGCCCACAGTCCATGCAAAGGGCTCGACCTGGGCCTCTCAGAGAGCCCCCAGGCTGGGCCCAGTAGTCGGGGCTCAGAGGGGGAGTCTGAGCCCCAGGGCCACTGCTCTCAACAGCTGTACGCCCCCACCTTCCCTGTGTCACCAGAGAAAAACCCGAGTCAGTGAGTCTGGGGCCACTGTGTGTGTGGCAGCGCCTGGGGGCGCGTGAGAAGGCGTCACAGCATCTGTGAGAGAGGTTTCCCGCTTCCTTAGGTGGGAGACACGCGCGCATCCAGGTATGCACCTGTGTCCCATGCCTGCGTGTGTGTGTGTGTGTGTGTGTGTGTGTGTGTGCGCGCGGCTGTTGCTGAAGGCGCCTGTCTGCATGTGAGCGGGCGGGGCCTGTTCGGGGTCGGTGTGGAGCTGGGATCCAAGGGGGTGTCCGTGAAGTTGAGGGGTGAGCAGGCAGGCTATGGCTTTGCGGGAGTGCTCACTCCTGCGTGTGTGGAGGCTGGCGCGTCGGGTGGCTTTACAGGCTTAGGAGCCTGGGCTTGCTTCGGGCTGTGTTGTGGGTGTGGATTTGGGCGCCGCAGGCTTGTGGGGCGGCGGTGTTTCAGTGGGGTGTGCTTTGGCGGGGGCTCTGACCTTCTGCGGGGAAGGGACCTCTTACCTTGAGGTCATTTAAAGCCTTACTGGCTGCGTCCACGGCTATGACCACGTCCACGCTGGCATCCAGGGGCCAGTGGGCCCTGCCCGTGGGCTCTGTCACCCGCGCTGGGTCGTAGACCATGAAGATCTTCACCCCGGAGCTCCCAGACACCCCAAAGTTCTCAGCGCCCTCAGGTACATCACTGACAGAAAGGGGAGAGGGGGCGTCGTGGGCGCAGAAGAGACCAGCAAGGGGCCTCTCGCGAGGCGGCGCAGACAGCACCCCCATGGCTGGGGTGGGGTCTGGGGTTGCCCCTGGACAGCAGACCAACCCGGTCAGGCCCCAGGGCCCATCCCAGCTCTCTGCTGATGCCCACGTGACCCGTCCTGAGCCCATCCCCCCTCGCCTCAGTCTCCCCATCTGCAACACGAAGGGCTTGGAGAAGAGCAAGGCTGCGAAGCTTTGTTTCAGGGGCAGAGTTGTTTCCTCGGACCTTGAATGGAACCCTGGGCAGAAGGCGGACAGAAGGGGCCTGGGGGTGATGACGAATCATAGTGTTTAGCCCTTCCACTCCCATAGCAGCCCCTGAAACTCCAGAGAGCAGAGATGGAACCCCTCTGGATAACTCCAACCCCACCCCTCTTCCTAAACTTGTANGAAGGCGGACAGAAGGGGCCTGGGGGTGATGACGAATCATAGTGTTTAGCCCTTCCACTCCCATAGCAGCCCCTGAAACTCCAGAGAGCAGAGATGGAACCCCTCTGGATAACTCCAACCCCACCCCTCTTCCTAAACTTGTAGCTCCGACGCTTCCAAACTCTCCAACCCAACGGGAAACCCACCGCTCACATCCTCTGCTGCCGTCCCTGGTCCCCTAGAGTGCTAGACAGCTTCCTCGGCCCGCCTGCGAGTGCTCCAGGCTGCTCCCCAACACACAGAGCACACTCGTCCTAGGCTCAGAAGCGCTGGTCCCAGCCACACGCAGCATCATCCCAGACGGCATACGAGGCCCCTCCTGGTCTACTCTCTCCCGCCTGCGGCCCCTCCCCACTCCTGGGGCCTGCTCTTCCCCACTCACTCTGCTCAGGCCTCACTGACCTTCCCGATGTTCCCTGAAGCTGCCGGGGTGTCCGGCTGCAGGGCCTTTGCACTGGTGTTCCCTCTGTAGAAAATGCTTTTCCTGCAGATCCCACAAGGCTCCCTCCCTTACCCTCTTCCGGGCTCAAATGTCGCCTTCTCAGTGAGGCCACCTCCCCCTGAACACTCTACTTTTCCCCATCTCCTCTTCCACTCTCCCTGCCTCTGTCATTCTGTCCTGATTCTTTTTTAAATATCTGTATTTATTTATTTAGTTGTGGTATGTGGGATCTTAGTTCCCCAGCCATGGATTGAACCCGGGCTCCCTGTATTGGGAGAGCAGGGTCTCAGCCGCTGGACCGTCAGGGAAGTCCCTCTGTTCTGATTCTTAATCACACCATCAGTCGCTCAGTCGTGTCTGTTTTGTGACCCCGTGGACTGTAGCCCGCCGGGATCCTCTGTCCGTGGGATTCTCCAGGCAAGAATACCAGAGTGGGTTGCTATTCTCTTCTCCAGAGAATCTTCCTGACCCAGGGATCAAGCCCGGGTCTCCTGCATCGCAAGCAGGGTCTTTGCCGTCTGACCCCCCAGGGAGGCCCCAGTCAGACTGTTACCTGTTGCTCATCTCTCCTACTAGGAGCTCAGGTCCCTGAGGGCATGGAGTTTTCTCTGTTTTGCTCGTTGCTACAGAATCTATAACAGTGTTTAGCATGTAGTCCTCCTCAAACACTTGTTAAATGAATGAATGGATTCAGTTTCCCCTACTCCGCCAGGGCATTCAGGCCCATCTGTACCCAGCAGTACAGTACTTGACTGATGCCGGGGCCCAGTGCAAACTTCTCCTGTTCCCCTGACGCCCCGCAGCCACCTGGTAGCCCAGAACTTGGGGCTCCAGAAAGGGAGGGTCGTGGAGCCCCTGGTGTGCCAGCTCCCAGGCAGGGGCACTCCTCTTGTGGGCCTGCACGCCGCTTCTCATACTGCAGCTGCTTCCAGCCACAGAGGAGAGGGGCCGGTCTTTTTGATCAAAGACCCAGAGGGGTGCTCTGCAGACTCAGGCTGCAGAGTGTCTGAAGCCAAGCCAGCGGGCCTTTGAGGGCACACCTGTCCTTCTTCGCTCCCTGAGTGACCCTGAGCTGTGCATCCCCCTCTGCTCTCCCTGGGGGAGGCCCCAGGTTTCCATGAGGCCCTTGGCCGTGTAGAGTGCATGCTAGAGGGGAGCCGGACCACATGTCAAGCTTCTCCACTGCCCTCCCCTAGGATAGAGCCATCAGCCTCAAGGCCACCACCCAAGGTCAAGGCCACCTGCAGATGTCCACCCGACTGCCAGAGGGATCCTTCGATACAGCTCCTGTCTCCATTCTTTCCTGGACTCCTGAGAACCCAGCCAATATAAACCCCCCTGGAGAAGACAGACAGGCCTCCCTAATCCCCAGCGTGCACCGGGCCCGGTGACAATGGCGGCGACGGTCATGGTTCCGATAATCCCTAGTCCCATGCAGGATCTGGCGCTTTGATGTACACCACAGCCCCACAAGGTGGTTATTATTCTCCTTGTTCTAAAGATGAAGCTGGAGCGAGGGGCTGCCCCGGCGGTCCAGTGGCTAAGAGCCTGCCGGCCGATGCAGGCTCCATGGGCTTGGCTCCCGGCCCAGGAGCATCCCCGTGTGCCGCTTCAAAGCCATTACGCCCGTGCTCTGCCCCAAGAGGGCAGCCCCACTCGCTGCAATTGGAGGAAGCCCGGGTACAGCAGCAAAGGCCCAGAACAGCCAACAACAAAAATACATAGTTTTTAAAAATCTCAAAAGATAAAGCTTTATCTCGCTGAGTCTCGCTCCACCGAGACCGCTTTTCAAGAGAATGCTTCACCCGTGACTGGAGCCTACGACGGCTGCAGCGCTGTCCTGATTCCGCACGTGGAGCTGTACCTGATCGGCTCATTCTCTCCCCGATAAATAAGCTGTCCTACATTCACAGTCACAAACACATGTGGTGTGAAGGCTGAAGGGGTTTCTCATCTGCGCTCCAGAGGAAGAAGAAAGTAAGGCAATGGGGACGCTGCCCTCCACCAGAAAGCCCTAGACGAGCACCTCCTCACAGCTCTGTGTCAATCTGAGCCCAACAGCCACAGACACCAAGTTCAATCTGCATTAGTCACCTTGTCTTCGTCAATAAAGCAATAATCGGAGTCCTGATTTGTAGACTTTGCCAATTTCCCTGGTGTAAACACTCCCACTAAGGTCAGTTTCAAGTTATCATCACAACATCATTGAACCCAGAGTTGCAAAGAGACGCAAAAGAGGCCCCTACATGTCACTCTCCTGCCAGACAGAGGGAATGCTGGTGGAGCATAGGCGATGGTGGGCTGCAGCAAAATATCTGGAAACAGATGCGTGTTAAGTGTTTTTTATCTTTTTTTTAAAGTACTGCCCATTTATTGTTTGACTGACTTTTTTCCTTTAATTTGGCTACATCTTACAGCATGCAGGATCTTAGCTCCCCGACCAGGAATCAGACCTGCCCCCTGTATTGGGAGCACAGAGTTTTCTCCACTGAACCAGCAGGGAAATCGCTACCATTGCCTTTTTAGATTTTTTATTTTTGGTTCCGCTAGGTCTTCATTCAGTGCTCAGACTTCTCCTGGTGGTGGCTCCTCTTGTTATTACTGTTAAATAAGCTGTATTTAAAACAATGGCGGGGGGCTTCCCTGATGGCTCAGTGATAAAGAATCCACCTGCCCAGTGCAGGAGACGCAAAAGGCAAGGGTTCGATCCCTGGGTCAGGAAGCTCCCCTGGAGGAGGGCACGGCAACCCACTCCAGTATTCTTGCCTGGAGAATCCTATGGACAGAGAAGCCTGGTGGGCTACAGCCCATGGGGCTACAAAGAGTCGGACACAACTAAGCAACTGAACAGGCAAGCAGTATACAGTTTAATTTTAAATAATGGCTGTGTTTGACAACAGGCTTGTAAACTNTTGCCTGGAGAATCCTATGGACAGAGAAGCCTGGTGGGCTACAGCCCATGGGGCTACAAAGAGTCGGACACAACTAAGCAACTGAACAGGCAAGCAGTATACAGTTTAATTTTAAATAATGGCTGTGTTTGACAACAGGCTTGTAAACTTCCTTTAAAAAAAAAAAAGACAGTCAGGTCCCCTTGGGGACGCACCCCGCTACGCCGCTAAGGCTGTGCGGCCGCCGCTCTCCTCGCCTGCCCTGGAGGGACTCAGCCTTTTACGAGGGTGACCATGCGCTTTCCAGTTGTGCGGGCACTGGCCCCGCTCTGTCTCTCCTGCACTGGGTCTTTGTTGCTGGTGGGCTTTTCCCTAGTTGCTGCGGGCGGGGGCTACTCTCTGACTGTGGCTGGGAGTCTCTCATTGCAGTAGCGTCTCTTGTTGGGGAGCACAGGCAGTGCTCCGCATGCCTTCGTGCTTGGGTTCTCCGCATTTGGAATTTTCCGCCAGAAGCACCCCGGGGGGCTCAGTGCCTCATCTCTTTGCCAGAGGTGCCCTGACTGCCCTGTTTAAGGCAATGGCGGTGGCTCATGGGTGGCACCAGGGCCTCACATCCCCTAACCGCATGACCCAGCCGCATCTCCTTTCAGCCTGTGGCACTTGTCACCTGACATGTCACGTTTATTTCACATATTTCCCTGCTGTCTCTCTCCTGTTTCTCCCCCTAGAATGCAGGGAACTTTCCCGTTCTACTTGCACTAAAACTGTGGTCATCTCAGCACCCAGCGCGGGGCCTGGCTGTGGGCAAGAAGTGCAAGAAGCCCTTGTTTTATGGACGAGGACGAGACAACCCTGGCATGTGGAACGGTGACCAGGCGGAGCCCGTGGATCTCCCGGAACTCACTCCGCCGCCCTCCTCCACACCCTCCACCTGCCTCTCGCTCATAATAGACTTTAGCCTCCGAGGCTTTCCTGCGCTCCAAAGAATAAACTTAGCCGGGAGATCGAGAAGATGCAGAAACGCAGGAAGACAGCCAAACAAGACAAGTAACGTCTTAGCCACTCAGACACTCAAGGACCTCTACTCCCTCCTCACAGATGCAGACAGGGTTCTAAGCCACACCCTGGAGCGGCTGTGCAGACACTGAACCCCCCACCCCACCAGGCGGAAGAAGTTAACTGTATGCCACCCACAAGCACGTAGACCCAGAAGGCTAATGAGGCTGACTCCTGATTACCTCACCACCAACCAATCACGAGAATGTCCACGATCACACACCCTACAGCCCTTTCCCTCACTCCGCCTTTAAACACCTTTCAGTGAAATAGAGCACACCCGCTCACCTCATGCAGAAACTCAAGATGGCGTAAAGGCTTAGACATCTAGAAGACACGGCACCATAAAAGTCCTGGATGAGATCATAGGCGAAACATTCTCTGATATAAACTGAACCAATGTTTTCTTAGGTCAGTCTCCCAACCAAGACAATAGAAATAAAAACGAAAATGAACAAACGGGACCTAATCAGACTTTTAAGCTTTTGCACAGCAGAGGAATCCATAAACAAAAACAAAAAGACAACCTACAGAACGGGAGAAAATATTTGCAAATGATGCAACCAGCAGGGCTTAACTTCCGAAATATACAAGCAGCTCACAAACTCAGCAATGAAAAAAGCAAGCAGCCCAATTGAAACAGAAGACCTAAAGATAGACATTTCTCCAAAGAAGAAATGCAGATGGCCAACAGGCACCCGAAAAGCTGCTGCTGCTGCTGCTGCTGCTGCTGAGTCACTTCAGTCGTGTCCGACTCTGTGGGACCCCACAGACAGCAGCCCACCAGGCTCCACTGTCTCCAGGATTCTCCAGGCAAGAACACTGGAGTGGGTAAAAAGATGCTGGACACAGCTAATTACTACAGAAATGCAAACCAAAATGACAATGAAGTGTCACCTCACACCAGTCAGAAGGGTCATCATCAAAAAAAGCTACAAACAATAAATGCTGGAGAGAGTGTGGTGAAAAGGGAACCCCCTTGCAAACTGTTGGTCTGAATGTAAATTGGAACAGTCACTTGGAGAACAGTATGGAGGTCCCTTAAAAAAATGAAAAATGAACTATCATATGACCCAGCAATCCCACTACTGGGCATATACCCTGAGAAAACCGTAACTCAAAAAGACACATGTAGCCCAAGGTTCTTTGAAGCACTGTTTACAATAGCCAGAACGTGGAAACAAGCTAGATGTTCATCAACAGATGAATGGATCAAGAAGATGTGGTACATATACACAACGGAATACAGCCATAAAAAACGAAATTAGGTCACTTGTAGTGATGTGGATGGACCTAGAGCCTGTCATACAAGTGAAGTAAGTCAGAAAGAGAAAAACAATGATCGTATATTAACCCATCAATATGGAATCCAGAAAAAATGGTACAGATGAACCGATTTGCCCGGCAGGAGTAAAGAGACTGACTTAGAGAACGGATTTGAGGACTTTAGGGGAGGAAGTGGAGGGCGGGGCACAGAGGGGGCAGCATTTGCATACACAAACTGCTGTCCGTAAAACAGGCGGCCAGTGAGGCGTGAAGCATCACTGAGAACAAAGCTAGGGGAGGTGGTGGAATTCCGGCTGAGCTGTTTGAAATCCTAAAAGATGACGTTTTAGAGTGCTGTGCTCAATGTGTCAGAAAATTTGGAAAACAGCAGTGGCCACAGGATGGGGAAAAGTCAGTTTTCATTCCAGTCCCAAAGACAGGCAATGCCAAAGAATGTTCAAACTACATTTCACATGCTAGCAAGGAAATGCTCAAAATCCTTCAAGCTAGGCTTCAGCAGTACCTGAGTTGAAGGTGTACAAGCCAGGTTCAGAAAAGGTAGAGGAACCAGAGATCAAATTGCCAACACTCGTTGGATCATAAAGAAAGCAAGGAAATTCCAGAAAAATGCCTACTTCTCCTTCATTGTCTATGCGAAAACCTTTGTGTAGATCACAACAAACTATGGAAAATTCTTCAAGAGATGGGAATACTAGACCACCTTGCCTGCCTCCTGAGAAACCTGTATGCAGGTCAAGAAGCAACAGAACTGGGCATGGAACAATGGGCTGATTCAAAATTGGGAAAGGAGTACGACTAGGCTGTATATTGTCACCTTGTTTATTTAAGTTCTCTGCAGAGTACATCATGCAAAACGCCAGGCTAGGTGAATCACAGCTGGAATCAAGATTGCCAGGAGAAATATCAACAACCTCAGATATTCAGATGATACCACCCTAACGGCAGAAAGTGAAGAGGAACTAAAGAGCCTCTTGATGAGGGTGAAAGAGGAGAGTGAAAAAGCGGGCTTAAAACTCAACATTCAAAAATGAAGATCATGGCATCTGGTCCCATCACTTCATGGCAAATAGATGGGGAAAAAATGGAAACAGTGGCAGGTTTTATTTTCTTGAGCCCCCAAATTACTGTGGATGGTGACTGCAGCCAGGAAATTGAAAGATGCTTGCTCCTTGGAAGAAAAGCTATGACCGACGCAGGCAGTGTATCAGAAAGCAGAGACATCACTTTGCCAACAAAGGTCTGTATAGTCAAAGCTATGGTTTCTCCAATAGTCATGTACAGATGTGAGATTTGGACCATAAAGAATACTGAGTGCTGAAAAACTGATCCTTTGAACTGTCTTGCTGAAGACTATTGAGAGTCCCTTGGACTACAAGGAGATCGAACCAATTAGTCCTATAGGAAATCAACCCCGAATATTCATTGGAAGGACTGATGCTGAAGCTGAAGCTCCAATACTTTAGCCACCTGATTCAAAGAGCCTACTCATTGGAAAAGACCCTGATGCTGGGAAAGACTGAGGGCAGGAGGAGAAGGGGACGACAGAGGATGAGATGGTTGGATGGCATCACTGAGCCATGGACATGAATTTGCGCAAACTCCAGGGATGGTGAAGGACAGGGAGGCCTGGTGTGCTGCAGTCCAGGGGTCGCAAAGAGTCAGACACGACTGAGCGACAGGGTAAACAGGTAGGAAACTATTGCAGAGCACAGNCACTGAGCCATGGACATGAATTTGCGCAAACTCCAGGGATGGTGAAGGACAGGGAGGCCTGGTGTGCTGCAGTCCAGGGGTCGCAAAGAGTCAGACACGACTGAGCGACAGGGTAAACAGGTAGGAAACTATTGCAGAGCACAGGCAGCTCAGCCGGTGCTCTGTGATGACCTGAGGGGTGGGAGGGAGGCTCTGGAGGGAGGGGTACGTGTACACACAGAGCTGCTTCACCTCGGTGCACAGCAGAAACAGCACAGTGCTGCAAAGCAACTATATGCCGGAATGAATAGGTAAACAAGTTTACAAGCAAAAACCAAACATAAAATTGCCATGCGATCCCACATTCGCACTCCTCGGCACATGCCTAGACGAAACTGTAGTTCAGAAACATGCGTGCATCCCTGCATTCACCCACCAACAGGTGGACGGATAAAGAAGGTAAGGTACATGTACACAGCAGAATACTTCTCAGCCCAGACAGAGGAGCTTCCCCGGGGGCGCAGTGGCAAAGAGCCCGCCTGCCAGGGCAGGAGGCACAGGAGACCGGACTCCATCCCTGGGTTGGGAAGGTCCCCTGGAGGAGGGCACAGAAACCCACTCTGGTGTTCTCGCCTGGAGAGTCCCATGAACAGAGGAGCCTGGCAGGCTGCAGCCCGTAGCGTCTCAAAGAGTCAGACACGACTGACAACTGAGCACGCAGAGCCTCAAAGAGAATGAGGTGATGCCTTCTGCAGCAGTATGGTGAGACGAGGGATTATCATACCAGGTGAAGCCAGTCAGGAAGAGAGAGACAGGTGCCGCATGGTATCACCTACACGAGGAATCTAAATTATGACACAGATGAGCCTGCCCGTGGAGCAGAAACAGTCGCAGACACAGAAGGGCTGGTGGTTGCCTGCGGGGAGGGGTTGGGGGAGGGCTCGAGTGGGAGGCTGGGTTAGCAGACGAGCCGTTACAGATAAAACAGACAAACAGCAAGCTCTCACTGGACAGCACAGGGAACCCCCTTCAGTATCCTATGATGAGGATGCCCCTGGCGGTCCAGAGCTTAGGAACCCGCCTTGCAGTGCAGGGGACTTGGGTTTGATCCCTTGTCAGGGAACTAAGCTCCCACGTGCAGAGCACCGCAGCTGGAGAGAACACGTGTCTCAAGGGAAGATCCTGCATGAAGCAATGCCGCTGAGATCTGAGGCAGCCAAGTAGTTAATCCATTTAAAAAATACTCTATGATAAACCATAGTGGGAAAGAACATGAAAAAGAGTGTGTGTTCATGTATAACTGAGTCACTTTGCTGCACAGCAGAAACCAGCACATTGTAATAAGTCAACCAGACTTCATCCAAAAAATGCTAGGAAAAAACACACCCAGCACCCGTCTCCATTACCCTGTCTTTAAAAACCTTTCCCTCTGAGCCATCCAGGGCTTCAGGTCTTTCAGGCAACAGCTTCCTGGGCTCCTTGCTGCGCCGGCAGTTAACACCGCCCTTTCCTTCGCCACAGCCCAGTGTCTGTAGGCTGCTTTACTGTGTGCCCGGGAGCGGGCCCAGGTGTGGTCCGGGTGATAGAGTGGCTTTCCCTGGACCACCCAGCTGGCAGGGTGGTTGAGCATGAGTTTGAATTCAATCAATCCAGCCCAAGGGCCACTGCTCACATACCCTAAGAACAAGTCAGCAGGAGCCCGGTGTTTCTAGCTGACGGCAGAAGGGTTTTCAGCTCCGTGGAAAGCCTGGGGACTGTCACTGCTGACGCAGCCCTTGCAAGGGAAGCAGGGTTCCTTGGAGCCAATCTCCAGCTTTGGGCAAAAGTTGACATTTCCAAGTCACAGCCCTGGGCACACAACCCTTTATTTGGAATCTTGGTAGAACATAATAATAATAATAATAATAATGTAAGAAGGGGTGGGAAGGGATAGATTAGAAGACTGGGATATAAACACTACTATGTATAAAATGGGCTCTCCTGGAGACTCAGAATCCATCCACCAATGCAGGAAACTCAAATTCAATTCCTGGGTCAGGAAGACCCCCTGGAGAAGGAAATGGCAACCCACTCCAGGATTCTTGTCTGGGAAATCCCATGGACAGAGGAGCCTCGCAGGCTACAGTCCATGGGGTTGCAGAGAGTTGGACACAGCTTAGCAACTCAACAACAGCAAATGTATAAAACAGGTAACTATAAGGACCTGCTGTACGGCCAGGGAACTCCACTCAATACTCTGTAAGGGCCTGCAGGGGAGCAGAATCTAAGAGTGGCTATGTGTGTATGTATAACTGATTCACCTTGCTGTGCTGCTGAAACCGACACGGCAGTGTAAGTCATCTCAGTCGTGTCCGACTCTCTGCAACCCCACGGACTGCAGCCCGCGAGGCTCCTGTCCATGGGGTTCTCCAGGTGAGACAACTGGAGTGGGCTGCCGTTCCCTTCTCCAGGAGACCTTCCCAACCCAGGGATCGAACCCGAGGTTCGTTGGTCTCCTGCACTGGCGGGCAAGTTCTTTATCGCTAGCAGCACCTGAGATCAGCTCTACTCCAAAAAAAACTTTAATAATAACGTAAGAAGAGGGGCCGTCAGGGCCTCCCGAGCCCAGCCTGGCCCCGGCAGTCTGGATCTACCTCCAGCCTTCCTCCGCAGCTCACATCCAGCTCACCCCTCTCCAGGTGCTGGGATCCTGGTCTCAGCTTCTTTCTCCCTCCAGGGGCCAAGGGAGTCACTTCAAGGATTGCTGCTGGGGAGAGGCGGCTTCCTGCAGGAGGCACCTGACGGGCAGGCCGGAGGCCAGGCCAGTCTCCCTGCGCTCTGGGAGGCACCTGTCCAGGCCCCACTCCCTTCCATGCCTGTCCCCCCATCCAAGTTCCTTCCCTAGTGCTGCCTCTCAGGGTGAAAAAGGCAGGTGTCTGCGGTTGGCCCAGCAGGAGGGGTTTTTGTTGTTTTGTGTGTGTGCGTGCGTGCGTGCGTGTGCGTGCGTGCGTGCGTGTGCACACACGTGTGTGCATGTGTGTGCGCATGCACACGTGTGTGTGTGCGCGCAGGCGTGTCTGTGTTTGCAGACCTCCGGGGAGGGCCTCTGTCTCCCGCGTCTACAGGCTGTGTCAGGCTGGCCCCTGGCCATCCGGATTCTCGTTCCCTCGGCGTGCCCCCTCCTCCCCTGTCCCAGGCCTCCAGGACTGGGCTCTCAGAGCCTTTCCTCCCCTCTCAGGTTCCTGGGTCTGTGGGTGGAGCTGAGCATTAAGGGCCGCTCTTGGGGTGGAACAGGCAGGCATCGGCACCGGTAAGCCGCCGGCCGCCCACAGTGGGACTTGTGTCCGCTGCTTCTGAGCTACTCCGTGGCTCACCCGATCCACGAGCCAGAACCACTCCCCCCCCCACCCCCCACCAACTCATCGGCAGTTGTGTGGTCCAGTCTCCCGGACCAAACCCCGGCATGCAGCTCTGGCGGGTCTCCAGACCCAGAGTCAAGTGAGGACATGGATTTGAAAGTACCCCTTTATTTAGTGAAAGGGGCTGGGTCATTTCCACGCCAGAGGCACCCAGCCTCCCGGTGTCATCGCTGTCGCCAGCTTTACTGCATTGCCACTGACGAAACTGTGAGCGTGTCCCTCCAGCTCACAGCTGGGATGGGGGTGGGAGAGCCAGCCTTCCGCCCTCTTCAGAATGAAATGAAACGGAAGCCACTCAGGCGTGTCCAACTCTTTGCGACCCCATGGACTGTAGTAGTCTAGGGATTCTCCAGGCCAGAATACTGCAGTGGGTAGCCTTTCCCTTCTCCAGGGGATCTTCCCAACCCAGGGATCACACCCAGGCCTCCCGCACTGCAGGCGATTCCTTACCAACTGAGCTCCTCCAAACGCCACCCCTTCCGTGGAGCAGACTAGCGGCTCTGTGAGGCGCATGGCCTGGGATGCGGTCACTCAGCTGCTCTGAGCCTCGAGTTTCCTCCTCGGCAAAATGGATGTAATCCAAAGAGCTACTTCCCAGGGCTGCTGGGCAGAGCCCACTGGATGCTGCATTCAAAGTACTTGGCATGGGACTTCCCTGGTGGCCCGGTAGTTAAGACTCCGATCTTCCAAAGCATGGAGCACGGGTTCAACCCCTGGTCGGAGAACGAAGATTCCACACGCCTTCTGGTGTTACCAAGTGATAAACATTTCAAAAAGGAGAGAGATATACTAAAGTGCTTGGCATACAGTGGGTGCTTAAGTGTTTGGTGCCATCACTGCTGGTACTATCACTCTCCCCAGAGCCCCCAGCAGCCCAACCCAGTCGGGCAGGACCCTGTCTCCTTCCCGTGCCCCGCAGCCCCGGTCCAGAGTCTCCTTGCAGCCCCTTCACAGTCTGTGTCACCCAGAACAGCGCCCTGACTCATCCTCACCCTGGGCGCCAGCTCAGAGCAGGGCCGGGTTCACCAGATTAATCAANCCCCCCACCAACTCATCGGCAGTTGTGTGGTCCAGTCTCCCGGACCAAACCCCGGCATGCAGCTCTGGCGGGTCTCCAGACCCAGAGTCAAGTGAGGACATGGATTTGAAAGTACCCCTTTATTTAGTGAAAGGGGCTGGGTCATTTCCACGCCAGAGGCACCCAGCCTCCCGGTGTCATCGCTGTCGCCAGCTTTACTGCATTGCCACTGACGAAACTGTGAGCGTGTCCCTCCAGCTCACAGCTGGGATGGGGGTGGGAGAGCCAGCCTTCCGCCCTCTTCAGAATGAAATGAAACGGAAGCCACTCAGGCGTGTCCAACTCTTTGCGACCCCATGGACTGTAGTAGTCTAGGGATTCTCCAGGCCAGAATACTGCAGTGGGTAGCCTTTCCCTTCTCCAGGGGATCTTCCCAACCCAGGGATCACACCCAGGCCTCCCGCACTGCAGGCGATTCCTTACCAACTGAGCTCCTCCAAACGCCACCCCTTCCGTGGAGCAGACTAGCGGCTCTGTGAGGCGCATGGCCTGGGATGCGGTCACTCAGCTGCTCTGAGCCTCGAGTTTCCTCCTCGGCAAAATGGATGTAATCCAAAGAGCTACTTCCCAGGGCTGCTGGGCAGAGCCCACTGGATGCTGCATTCAAAGTACTTGGCATGGGACTTCCCTGGTGGCCCGGTAGTTAAGACTCCGATCTTCCAAAGCATGGAGCACGGGTTCAACCCCTGGTCGGAGAACGAAGATTCCACACGCCTTCTGGTGTTACCAAGTGATAAACATTTCAAAAAGGAGAGAGATATACTAAAGTGCTTGGCATACAGTGGGTGCTTAAGTGTTTGGTGCCATCACTGCTGGTACTATCACTCTCCCCAGAGCCCCCAGCAGCCCAACCCAGTCGGGCAGGACCCTGTCTCCTTCCCGTGCCCCGCAGCCCCGGTCCAGAGTCTCCTTGCAGCCCCTTCACAGTCTGTGTCACCCAGAACAGCGCCCTGACTCATCCTCACCCTGGGCGCCAGCTCAGAGCAGGGCCGGGTTCACCAGATTAATCAAGAGGCTGCGAGGAGGATGGAGTCAGCTCTTAGAGGATCTCACAAGGGAGGCACAGAGGATGGGGAAGGGAGTCGAAGCAACAGATCATCCCCGCCTGGCTCACTTGCTTTAACTACGCATGTGCCCACCCGCCTGGTCAGGTATAATGACAGCACATTGCAAGGCGATAGTGGGTAGGGTAATACCAGGGTGGCGTTTTCAAGCACCTGGTATGTGTCAGGGGCTTCCCCGGTGGAACCGTGGTAAAGAACCCTCCTGCCAATTCAGGAGATGCGAGAGACGTGGGCTCGATCCCTGGTTCAGGAGGATCCCCTGGAGGAGGAAATGGCAACTAACTACAGCATTCTTGCCCAGAAAAGCCCATGGATGGCGGAGACTGTGGGGCTACAGTCCATGGGGTGCAGAGAGTCAGGCCTGAGCGCGCATACCCGGTGTGCTGGGCCCGGTGTCAGCTTCCGACACCTGGGATCTTATCCACGCTTTACAGCAACCCTTTAGGTATGCGTTGCCGTCCTCGTTTAGCAGCTGAGCAAACCTTCTCAGCGAGGCTGAGTGCCCTTCCTAGGGCCACGCAGCTGGCAGAGGATGGAAGGGGCAGCAGGCTTGTCTTCTCTCCTGTGCCATCCTGGCCAACATTAAAAGGCATGTGCGTGCCCTCAGCGTGTTCCTGGCGGGGACTGGAGGAAGGAGATAGCCAGCGGAGATGTGGGAAGGGAAAAGGGAAACCCTGAAACCTTGCCACACAAGCTCTTTCATAGGATCCCCTGGGAGCTGGCAGGATGCGGGGCTCTAAGGCAGGAAGGCCACGTGTCCTCCTCCCCCTCCACGTACCCCAACTGTGCAGGGGTGGAGTCCGTGCCAACCAGCAGGATGGCATGACCTTCCAGCCCCCTTTCTACCGTTAAAACAATCACTCTGGAGTATCTTCACAGGCCTTGGGTGAGAGAATGGTCCCAGAGGTCATCCTGCAAGCTCCCTGCCCACTGCAGAACTCTGTGCTTGAACACTTCCTGTGACAGGGAGCTCACTATGTCACACCCTTTGGTGCTTTGACAGCTCAGGGAAAGAAATTAGGAAGTCTTTCCTTTTGCTTGGCTGCAACCTGCACCCAGCAGCTTCCTCCTACCGGGGTGCCACAGGCCACACCTCATCTCAGCTACTCGGAAGCTGACCACCTGGTCCCTGGGGAGGGGAGAGACAGGGCAGTCGTCTCCCATGCCATCCACCCCATGCTTGGACCACACCAGCACCTGGATGATCCTGGGGGTCAGGGGCCCCTCTGCCCAGCTGGCGGTCTGGGCAGGGAGGGCAGACTGGTGCTGACCCAGCCTTCAGCTGGGAGAAAGGGCATGGACTAGCAGCAGAGAACCAGAGTGTGCTGGAGGCTTGAGCAAGGCACTGTGCTGGGGAGCGGCCAGGGCGGAAGGGGGCTAATGCGGCTGGACGGAAAGGCCAAGGAGCAAGCTGGTAGGCAGCCCTGGGCAGGGCAGACTGGCCAAGCCTGTGGCTCCCCTTCACACCTGATCAGCCACCTCCTGCCCGGGCAGGGCCACCCTCCAGGTGTTCCGGAGTTGACCCGGTGAGTCCTCTCTGGCGTGGCCAGCTCTGGGGTTCCTTCTGCTGGGGGCCGAGATCTGCTATGGCCAACAGTCCCCGGAGGCAGCCAGCTCTAAAGGACGCAACTCCCCCGGGAGCTCACGCCTCCTGTCGCTGCTGCTGGCCGCTCAACACGAACTTCCTGAGCACCCGCTGTGGCAGGGGCCACCCTGAGCACGGGAGAGCAGAGATGAATCACCCTGGCCTGCCCTCACGGGACCCGCCCAGGGCAGGGACAGCACGGTCTCCAACGAGCTTTCGCTCGGTTCTGACTCCAACCCCGAGGCCCCTGCCTGCCGAGCAGGGCGGTCACCAGGCTTCTCACTTTACAGGTGATGTGAAAGTCACAGGGAGGCCACACATGGGGCGGGGCCTGAGGTCTGGCCTCACTCGGGTCTGACCCCAAAGCTCAGCCTCTGCCCTACGCCCACCACCCCGCGGAAATCCAACCACACAGAGGATTCCCCAGTAACGGGCGGGCTGCGTGACTCTGGGCAAGCCTCTCGGCCTCTCTGTGTCTCCGTCTTTGTCCGCAAAACGGGGATCTCAGGAGTGGTCCCCACGTAAGCTCGCTGGGAGACTTGACTGAGAGAGTGCCGTACAGTCATCACTGCCAAAGACCGGGCGATCATCACGTCACACCGTTGCCAGGGGCCTGGGCAGCAGGCAGACCTAGGGAAGAGGATCTGGCTCCCCCGTTCACTCTCCGGCCTGGCCAGAAACCAGGAGAGCGATTCGGCGGTGAGCGTCCACATCCTGAAGGCTCTCTTCCCCCCGGACTCAGGTGGGAGCCCCTCGGGGGTGGGCATAGATTGTCCCGTCTGCAAGTGCCTCAGCGCAGCACAGAGCTGGACAAGGAGCAGCTGTCTCGAAACGCCTAAGGGGCCGCAGCGGGACAAAGGGCACAGACGGCTCAGAGCCCCGCATGGCTTTCTCTTTGGGCCTGCCCAGGTGCTGGCTGTGGCTGACACAGTTGGGAGGGGGGTGATGAGGCCTGCGGACGCCCCGTCACAGGCTGGGGTCGCCCCCTGCGTGCAGACCCACCCCAGGTGCAGCTGCGTCATGTCCCTCTTTCTTTCCTTTCCAGACGGACCTGACGCCCTGGCATTGCTCAGCTAAGACTGCACCCAGGGAGCCTGCACAGAGGGCCTGGGCCAGGCCCTCCTCCTCTGGAACCCCTGCTGGCCCAGGGATGGAGGTTGGAGATGGCGGGGGGGGGGCAGCTTTCATCCCAGCAGAGGCAAACAGGGGCTGGGGGCCAGAATATCTCAGAGACGAGCCCTGAATGGAAAGTCAGAATCACGGCTCGCTCCTCCCCTCTCAGACTGTCTCCCCTTCTGCTACAGAGTAACTGCACGGCTGTGATCCTCAGATCATGCAGCCTCTCATCTGTGAAAAGGGGGCCAAATTCACAGGCAATATCATCCCCTTCTAGCTTGGGAGGACACAGGCGCAGAGAGGCTGAGTAACTGGCCCAAGGTCACACAGCCCGCAGGACCACAACGGGTCATCAGCCCTCCCACGCTCAGCAGTCACCAAGCAGCGCATCAATGGGACCTCCTCCTCGGGGGCCAGTCAGCGTGGGATCCAGCCTTCTTCCTCATCCATGTACGGAAGCCTCAGCCTCCTCCCCCCAACATCTGTCAGCCTGGCACAGACCACAGCCTCGGCAGGCTCCTCCTGAGGAATTTCCTAACCTTCCCTTTGCCCACGCTCCCAGCAAAGCGATGGAGACCCAGGTGGGGGCCGAGGGGCCCTGCACATGGTTGGGAGTTGAATTGGAGAAGCGCTTGGCAGGGCTTCAGGCGGCCTTGGGCTCAGACGCAGGGTGGTGGGGTTCTCTGCTCTGGGCCCGGGTGCACTGCAGACTCAGCACAGGCCTGCCCCTGCCAGGCTCCGGCAGGCCCCAGCTCCCCCACCCTGGTGGCGGCATTTGAGATCCCCACCACCACCCACAGCCCACAGCTGAGGCCCCTCCTGTGGTCCCGGGGTGCTGAGGTCCTCGGCTGGGTGTGGCCTTGCCAGTCCCTTCTGGCCCCATACCCTACACCCCACACACCTTTGAGCATCAGGACCACTTGGCAGAGGTCCTGCTCAGAACTCACAGCAAAGGGAAAGAAAGCGTCTCTGGACCGAGCAAAGCGGAGGACCACACATCACCGGGGAAGCGTCTGGGGGTCGAGGAGTCACCTCCATCGGGGGCGAGCTGCCACCGCCCTTCCCCTGCCTGTCTAGTCTTTTTTCAGGGTCCACCACCCGACCCTGCCTGCCAAGGAGTGAGGCAGCTGGGAGCTGCGGGGGAGGAGAGGGAGGTGGGGTTGGAAGAGATGGGAGCAGAAGGCGGAAGAGAAGCCGGTCAGGCACGGGGAGAGGTTCCGAGACCAAAAGGCGGGGAGGAGAAGCGGGGCAGGGGCGGCGGAGCGGAGGAGGGGAGGAAAGAGAGACCCTCAGTCTCTGTCTCAGGACAGGGGGCGGTGCGGGGGCCAGGAGGCCGGGGCATCCGGAGACTCCAGGGGTGGCTGACCGCCGGTGCCCTCTCTGAAGCAGGATTGCACGTTTCAATAAGTCACAGCCCATCATTTCACATCCAGATTGGGTGTGGCCACTGCTGGCTCCCGGGACCTTGCAGAGGACCCTGACCTCATACCCTCCAAGAACCCTCCAGTCTGAACGCTAACATCACTTCCAGTAAAGGAATGGATGCAGTCGCAGGAGGGAACGAGGAGGAGGGGGGTTTCTCCCTGGAGCTTAAACCCAGGTCCCTGCCCGGCACTGGGAGCCTGTTGGTCGTCATGAGCTCCTGTTGGTTGTCATGAGCTCCTGTTGGTCGTCATGAGCTCCTGTTGGGCGCCAGGCCTGTAATTACCCCACGAGGAGAACAATTATGCTTAAAAGCATTAATTTACTCAGTATAAACATCAGAAATGCACCGACCACAAGTTTTACAACTCCATTTAGGCATGTCGGGTTCTTGAAAAGCAGGGAACCCCAGAGAAAGAAGCGGTTTGGATCTTTTCTCCCGCTCACCTGAGAGGCCCTGAAGAGACCCGGCCCCCCTCCCCCTGCCCCCGGGCTCCTGGAATTCCAGCCATGTCGGGTCTAATAGTCTATCTGGGTTTGAGGCTTGTACGGGGCTGGGGGAGGCTTAGAAAAAGCTCCAGGAGACCATCCCAGCCTCACCAGGCCAGCCTTCCCCTCCATCCCCAGGGACAGATGTTCGCGTGGTCTCCAGCCTGGGGCTCTGATTCTGGGCAGACACGGAACACCGGCCTGGATCACTAATGCATTCCCGACGCCACGTCCTCTTTTTTGGCAGAAGTCCTCTGGGGACCGCCTCTAGGCAAGGGAAACAGAGACGGTCCAGACTGTCTGGCCAGACGCAGGGGGTCGCCAGCCCGCCAGGTTGAGAGGGCAGGGTCTGTAGCACACGGTATTTCTAGGGCTCCTCAGCCTAAGGCACCCCAGGACACACTATTATCCCAAAGTAGGTGTCTCCCCAAATAACCAGTCTGGAGCGGGGGAGTTAACCACACGGGGGAGTTAATCGCTTCCCGTGCCGTCACTCCCACACGCCCATCTCCAGCGGCTCCGGAGGGCTGGACGTCAGCCCAGGTGACTGGCACTGCCCTCTTTGGGGGGCGTCCCCCTTCTCCCAGCAAGGCCAATCAGAGGCCCCTAGCTTGACCTCAGCTGGGGTGGGAGAGCCCAGAGTTCATCAAGTACAGCCCCTTCCTCTAGCCAGCTGGGGCCCTGGAGTGGGCTTCAGGACCCCCTTCTCCCTTTTTTCTTGGCCACGTGGGGGATATTCGTTCCTGGACCAGGGATCAAGCCCACAGCCCCGGTGCTGGAAGCCTTAACCACTGGACCGCCAGGAAGTCCCAGGCGCCTCTTCAAACCTTCCGAGGGGAATGAGCCACGCCCCCTCCCTCCACCCGGCTCGACGACTCCACCTCTCTGGGTCCCACCTATCAGAGAACTCAGAGGCCAGAAATTCTTCTCCAGGTCTACTTTGGAAACAACTTGTTGCAGAACTAACTTCTGTTTCCCAGAGACCCTCATGGCTATGATGCTAGTCCCCATCAACACCCAGGGTGAGGGCTCCTGAAGGACCTTAGGCGCCGGTCCCCCATGCTGCTCACCAGGACCCCACAGCAGCCCCTGCCCGCAGAGTCGGACCAACAGGCAGCTTCCCTGCGCCTGCGGCGGGGCCGCAGCCCTCCCTGGGGATGCCGAGGGGCTTGGTGACCCCAAAGGAGGTTTATAGGTGCATTGCCCCGCGTACCCACCACTCAGCCCATCTGCCTTCTGCTCCTCCACCCACTGAGACAAGATGGGAGGAAAGCAGACCCACAGAGCCGTCAGAGCTGTGGCACGGCCCCTCCCACAGGGCAAGGGCCCCACGCAGGCAGGCTCACATTCATTGCCCTCCCCCAACCCACTACCGGCGTTTCCCAGGTGGCACAGTAGTACAGAACCCCTCTGCCGATACAGGAGATGCAAGAGACCAGGATTCCATCCCTGGGTCGGGAAGATCCCCTGAAGCAGCAGATGGCAACCTGCTCCAGTGGTCTTGCCTGGGAAACCTCACGGACAGAGGAGCCTGGCGGGCTACGGTCCATGGGGTGGCCAAGAGAAGGACCTGGCTGAGCACACACGCACCCACAACCCATTATCAGTGATCTTGCTCCCCCATTTGTCAGATGAGGGAACAGGCTCAGAGAAGCGCGGCAGCTTGCCCAGGGCCCCCCAGCCACCAACGGAGCTAGGAGACCCCGAGTCTGTCCAAGCCGCATGTGGGTGCTTTACCACCAGCCTGAACTGAACAGGGGACTCAGCTCACCCTGCCGGGCCCCAGAGAAAGCCTGCGGCGTGGCACACACCAGACAGCGGGTCAGTGGCGGAAGCGGAAGCAGACTCCCATCTCCTGGCTCCCAGTCAGACGCTTCTCAGAAGGACCTGAGGTTCTGCAGTTCCCTTCTAGAAGCAGCCATCCCCTGGGAGAAGAGCAGGGGTGGAATAGGGAGACGGAGTCACTAGAGACCCTGTCCCCACTCTCGATGGTAAAGCATAGTCGCCAGATAAAGTACGGGACGCCGAGCTAAATCTGAATGTCAGTTACTTTTAAAAATACAAGTATGTCCCATGCAATACACTAAAAAAGGTTATTTTTTAACCTGAAATGTAAACTGGGTGTCCTGCATTTTCATTTGCTGAGTCCGGCAACACTGTGTTAAGAGGACGGGAGAAAACGGGGTCTCCACTGGCTGCCCAGATGCAGGGCCCCCAGGACAACTGGGAGCTGAGGCCTGGCCCCTGGGGCACCTGACTCCCCACACCCCGGAGGTCCCCATCCCAGAGCCAGGGCAGAGGCGGCAGAAGGGGCCCTGGGGACGGGGGCCCCCTGAGGCCAGGCAAAGCTGGGCCAGCTCAGATCCCAGCTTGTACCAGACCTCAGCTCCCATCTGCTCTGGGAGGCAGACCCTCCTTGCCTTGACTGCCCCCTCCCTGCCTACAGGGGCTCTGGGTGCATCTGGTCTACTAGGACTAGAGTCATGTCAGAGCTGATAAGACCCCCAGAGACCCCCAAGTCCAGTTCCCTCCACGGCTGAGCAGAGAAACACACTGGGCTGAGTCCTGGGCCCTGCCCCCCAGCCTCATCTCCATCGAAGACGCAAGCCCCAGGCTCCTCTGAGCGCCTCCCTGTATGCGCAGACTGGAACATACACCCCGGGCCTGTTCTCAGTCCTTTTCCTTTGCCAGCATGCTCACTCCTTCCCCAGCTCGTCCCTTCCCCTCCCAGTCGCCCTGGCTAGCTTCCAACAACCAAGCTGCCACACGCCGCCCCTCCCCCTCAGAGAGAGGGGCCATCGGCAAGAAACGGAGGGCAGAATCAGCAACAAGTCATTCTGATGTTCCTTATGCGTTCCACTGGGGTGTCAGAACGCAGAACCCAGACGCCAGAGCCTGGCCCCAGGGCTCAGAGCTGGAACCCTCGCCCAAGGGCTTGAGGCCAGAGACGGTCCGTGCCGGAGCCAGGGCCCCAGCAGGGACCTGCAGCCTCTCCCTCTCCGGGTGCTGCAGCCACTCCACTGGCTCTGCCCTCACAGCGGCCCCGCGTCGGCATCCTCCACAGTGCCCGATTCGGCCTCCGGGGACCACCCCCTGCTGCAGGTGCGCAGCCCTGCCTAGCCCTCTGCCAGCCAGGTGGGCACCCCTCGGCTCTCACCTGTGAACGTCCAGGTGTGTCTCGACCCCCACAGCACACACGGCGTAGTTGGGCTTCTTTGGGGACAGCCGCACGGCTCTCTGCTGGGCCATCCCGACCCGCTGGCGTCCGACCTCTGTGCACCCTGCTCCCCGGCTCCGCGCCCAGGCACCTCGTTGCCAGGAAGAGGCGTGAGTTCTGACAGGCTGGCGCTTTCCTCCTCCCTTTTAATTTCATCCTGTGACCTGAGGAGCCTGCCCGAGCCTGGTCCCCACCTCCTGGCCCCATGCCATCCCTCTTGGCCTGTCAATCCAAGAGGCTCAGGGAAGAGGTACCAAAAGCCTCCCTGGGGAATGGGGAAGGGGGGCTTCAGCTGAGGCCCCCGGCGGAGCAGAGCTCGGCTGCCAGCAGAAGACAAACCCCCAGCCCCCACCCCTGCTCCAGCTTAGCTTCCATCCTCAGACTCTCAGCGACTGAGTCCGCGCGCGATGATGTGGGGACGGCAGCAGTCTCTGAGGGCCTGTGCTGCCTGAGCGGCCTGCAGACCTCATCTCGTAGGCGAGCACTTCACTGACCGGGGGTTTTCACAGAAACTATTGCCCGTGGGCTTCCCTGGTGGCTCCGATGGTGAAGAATCCACCTGCAATGAAGGAGACCCAGGTTCAATCCCCGGGTCAGGAAGACCCCCTGGAGAAGGAAAGGGCAACCCACTCCAGCATTCTTTCCTGGAAAATCCCACGCGCAGAGGAGCCTGGCGGGCAACAGCCCAGGGGGTCGCGGAGAGTTGGACACGACTGAGGGGCTAAGACTGCCGCTCACTTCAGGGCCTGCGGCCAGTGACTTGTCACGTGGGCGAACACAGAACAGTCTCCAGTTAGTCCCCTTGGGGTAACAACAGGCCTATTGATAAATCTCCGGTCAATAGTATGTTAAGGAATCAGCACACAAAAGCACAGAGCGACAGACTGTCCGGGTTCAAATCCCAGCTCTGCCACTTAGCAACCTGTGATCTTGGCAGGTTCGCCAACATCTTTAAGGCTCCGTTTTCCATGTGTAGGGTGATGGTTGTAGCCATAGTACCTGTTCCATTGGATTGATGTGGCGATTACCTGAGCTAAGTGTAGGAGGGTTAGCGCAGTGCCTAGGGCCTAGTACTCACTAGAAGAAATGCTGGCAACTATTACTGGTCTCCTCATTTCACAGGAGGAGAACCGTGGCTGCAGATCCCGTCACTAGTCAGCACTAGAGCCACGGCCAGATCCACTGACTCAACACACCATGCCATCTCCAGAGGGGATGCCTTTGCCCCTGACTCCAGAGACGGTAGAAGCCGCCCAGGTCGGCTTCCTCGGCCAGCCTGCGGGGAGGACGCCTGGAGAGGGGCTCAGAGCAGTGGGCTGGGTCACTTGTTCCTGAAACCCCTCCTCGCAACTCCAGCAAGCACTGGCCTCCCCCTGTGCCCAGGGTTGGTGGAACTTTTTGTTCGCTTGACAAACATCCATGGAGCACCTACTCTCTAGGCACCCCTTTAGGTGATGGCGGCGCGACTGTGAACGAAACAGACCACCACCCCTGCTCTGACAGCGTTTATATCCTCGGACAAGTAAAGGTACGTAAGTGAAGCGTGGGAGACGTCCAGCAGCGCAGCGATGCTCTTCTGCGTTATCCAGGCAGGAGCTGGTGACGGCCTGCTCCCGGCGGTAACTCTGAAGGTGGTGAGAAGTGGCTGAATTTTGAATGCATTTGGAAGATGGAGCTGAGGTTTGCTGATGGGTTGTAGGTGATGTGAGAGAAAGAGAGGGGTCAAGGGTAAATGGAGTGGTTTGGGTCCCTGTAACTAGGTGGCTAGAGTTGTTGTCAGAGAGATGGAGAAGGGGTGGGCAGGTTGGGCCGGGGGATCAGCCATTCAGGGTTGGATCTGTCAGATGTGAGGCATCCATTAGAGTCCTGAGTGGGTACAACTAATTTCAGGGACACGCTTCCTCCGTGCTGGGCAGAGGACACACTTCCTCCATGCTGGACATGGGTAGGGGCACTGAAAAGGAGGAAGCTGCCCCAGGAATTACAGGTTCGCCCTTCAAAGCCACAGGTCCTCTCACTCCATGAAGTCACTGCACAGAGTGGACCTCGCATATCCACAGGTCCAGAGCGGGAGGATGAGAAGCAGAGAGAGACAGAGAGAGGAGAAACACTTGCCTAGGGAGCTGCCATTCTGATGGGGAAGGAGGGGACACATCCCTGCCTCCAGAAGCAGCAGCCTGATTAGGGAGATAGGGTCACGAGAGCGGCATAGACGTTTGCTTGATTGCCCAGGTCTTCCTGGAATGGTCTCCTCAGGCCGGCATGCCTGACCACGGGTATCCCCCTCTCCTTCTGCCTGTGCTGAGGCTTAGTCGCCAAGTGCCGGATCTTAGCGGCGGCATGCAGAATCTAGTTTCCTGACCAGGGATCAAACCCAGGCCCCCTGCTTGGGAGTGCAGAGGCTTAAGCCCTGGACCACCTGGAAAACCTCATACCTATTGCAGATGCTCTGGATCTGCAAAGTTCATCCCACCCACAGGCACTCAGGCAGAGTCTAGGTTTGCCCCTGCAGGAACGGGACCTGGCAAAGCAGCACTTGAGGGGTACGTGATGGTTTTGTTTCCCTCACCTTCACCCCTCTGCATCAACCAAGATCTGAGCCATTTTAT
>SJYV01005445.1:434401-453438 GCA_006410875.1 Neotragus pygmaeus | reverse complement strand
TGGCTAGGCTGGGGGAGCGGGGGTACGTATACTTCTAGAAATTCAGGAGAAGAGGGGGCTGGAGTGGTAACCTGGAAACCCAGGAGGTCACATTTGAAACAGATTAAGACGCTGGCGACCGAGCAGGGTGGTGGCAAGCCTCCCTGCACCCCTCCCTGCTCCGGCAGGCTTGCAGCTCTCCTGCGGGAGCTGGTGCTCTGCAGATCCCCTCAGAAAGCCCCCGGCCTGGTTTGTCACGGATGACATGCCCAGAGAGGGCCAGCAGTGGACCCAAGGCCACCCAGCCCAGCCTTACCCCACATGCAGGAAGGAGCGAAGGGGCAGTGGGAGTCAGGGGTCAGCTGCTGCAAAGGCTCTGCCAACGCTGGACAGAGCGCGGGTCCAGCCCTGGCTGCAGGGCCGGGGCAGCCCCTCGACTGCTCTGGGGCCACTTTGCCTCATCTGCAAAAAAGGGCTTACGTGCACACCTGGCCGGGGGGCTGGGGTTTCTAACACATCCCCACTGACATCCTTCAGCTGGTGGCCGCGCCTGTCCCCACTCTGCAGAGGAAGAAACCAGTGAGATTTCTAGAGCGCCTGGCGCCAGCCAGCTTCCTGAGCTTCTGAGGCTCCCTCCGGGCCCCTGTAGACCACCGCCTCCAGGAAGCCCGTTCACATGGTTCTGGCTCCCAGAAGTGCTCTCTTTTCTAAGTAGTCCCTACGAGCTCTGCCCCGGGAAACCACTTGCTCCAACCTCATCTCCTCCTCACTCTGGCGTTTCAGAGGGACCAGGAGCTTCCAGGGCTTTGGAGCCGGGATCAGGAAGCCGGCTTAAACTCAGTGACATGAGGGTGCGTGGTCCCCGGTCTCACAGCCGGTCAGCAGGCCCCAGGCTCCCCAGGCAGAGGACCCAGGCAGCCCCTGAAGAGGCCTGAGGCTTTCTGGTCCTCAGCTTCTTGGCCCTGGCACTGAGCTGAGCACCCCCAGGGGCCCCAGTGCCCCTGTGGGCAGAGCCCCGCCCTCTCCCCACCGCAGCCTGGCACCCCCAGAGAGGAGAGAGGCGGGGAAGGGGGCAGGGAGACAGAGCGGGAGAAGGTTCTGGGGCTATGGGACTCCTCCTGCTCACTCCCCAGTGTCTCTGTGCCTTTTTTTTTCATAAATGAGATTTTATTGGTTGTTTTGAGGACCAGTACAGAGACATTTCAATTTGTACCCAATTTTTAACATATGTACCAAAAACAAAAATCACGTAGCTGTGATTCTTCTCTGAACAGTTATGCCAGTGGCTTTCCAGCTTAAAATATAGAGGCAAATTTTCCTTAACAGGATAACAAGTACCAATATCTTCAAATATTGATACGCTGTTACATCAAAAGTCCCACGGATTCAATTTAATATATCCACTACATCCCCAAATTGTCAACCGTTCAAAGCACAGTCGGCTTCCCAGGTGGCGCTGATGGTAAAGAAGCTGTCCACCAGTGCCGGAGTCACAAGGGTGCAGGTTGGATCCCTGGATAAGGAAATCGCCCTGGAGCAGGGCCTGGCAACCCGCTCCAGTACTCTTATCTGGAGAATCCCCGTGGACTGAGGAGCCTGGTGGGCTTCAGTCCATGGGGTCGCAAGGAGTCAGACATGGCTGAAATGACAGAACGTACACACGTGCAGCACATTAACAAAATCACTTAGGAAAACTGGGCTACCAAGACCAGAGGTGTTGCAGAGTGCACGAAGTCCTGACCGGGAGAGCAAGATCGGGCGCGTGGCTTGCGACAGGAAACAGTCGTACCAAAACCAGCGTGAAAGTGAAGGTGAAGTCGCTCAGTCGCGTCTGACTCTTTGCAACCCCGTGAACTGTAGCCTATCAGGCTCCTCCGTCCATGGCATGGGTAGTGTTTAAAGTATTCAAGACATTAAACACACAGCTGACTCCAAGCTGCCATTTAGTACGCTTTGTATTACAGTATATGAAAGCTACCCCCTCATCTGTGGAAATCTTAAGCTGATGCCCAAGACAATCAAAGCCTCCCATATTCAATATCCCACTATTTTCTGCTTGTACCAAGAAGTAAACAACCAGCAAATGATTTCAGTTCTAAACAAAATGCATTTACATTTTAAAAATGGGATGAGATGGGTTTACTTCCTTTTTTAAAAGGTACGTTTCTAGAGCTACTAAAAAACCCCTGAATTTACAAAATAGTTGATAGAAATATCCTTCCGGCTTATACAGGAAGGGTGACGGGGCCACTGATGGGAGTGGGTGTGTGATATTAATCAGAATAATCTCTCTCTTCTGCTTCATCGAAGGCTGGGCTCCCCTCGCTTTTGTTCCCTTCATCTTACGAACGTCTCCTCCTTTAGTCTCCTGACAGCCACTTCCGCCTGTCTTCCCTTTGCTCCCCTTTTCCCTTTGTTTGGACCTTTTTGTCTGAAGATTTATCCTTTCCTGCCGCCCTTTTCGGTTTGTTTCCGCTTCCACAGGAGCCGGTTTAGCTGAGGGCTTCTCTGATCTCCTCTTGGGCCCCTCCCCTCACTGGAGCCCACGTTTTTCTTGGGCGTCTTGACTCGGGGGTCGGTGGGGGGCGCATGCTGAGAGCCTTGGAGAAGCCGGGTTGCCTGACCACCGCTGTCCAAGCGGCTGAGACGCTCGACGGGGCTGGTGGGAGAAGCCCCCGGGCCTTTCAGTCTCCTGGTTTCTGTCCCTCCCTCCGTCTTCCAATCTCGTCTCTCTCAGTCTGTCTCTCTCCGCATCTCACTCTGTCTCTGCTTCCCTCCACCCCCAACTCTCTCTGTCCTGTTCCCCGATCCTCCTGGTCCACACCCTCAGACAAGTACGGACCACCTACTGGGCCCCTGGCTCCCGTGCAGGGGAAACCGTGTCCGCCTTGACACCTCCCAGGGGATCGCTGTGTTTATCCCCACTGTGCAGATGAAGAAACTGAGGCTGGGTGCCATCAGGTGACTCAGCCACATACACTGGGTCCGCCAGTGCTGGGGTGCAGGCGGGAGGATCAGGGCCGGGAGACTGAGGCCCAGAGACGGGCGGTGGCTGACTCACGATCACACAGCGGTGAGCCGCTGGCCGCGGTGAGGGGCCAGCTCCCCTGGCACCCTGCCTGGCTCCAGAGAAACCATGTAAATCTCAGGAAGTCTTTGGCAAGGAGGCTGCAGAGCTTACCAGATGGGCTGTGGCCAACGTCCCCGGCCTCATCCTGCCCGCCTGCGCGTCGCCCGCAGTCTTTTCTGGGTGACGGCAAGAACTCAGCCTCTCTCCTCCTGAGGCAGGCTAGGACCTGGGACTTGCCCCTGGGACCCTTTGCTGCATGCTTGCACCTGGACAAACATCTCGTCTCCTGGAGCAACAAAATACAAAGACGCTATACGGGGCTTCCCTGGTGGCTCAGACAGTAAAAGCTTCTGCCTGCAGGGCGGGAGACCCAGGTTCGATCCCTGGGTCAGGAAGATCTCCTGGAGAAGGAAATGGCAACCCACTCCAGTATTCTTGCCTGGAAAATTTCATACACGGAGGTTCCTGATGGGCTACAGTCCATGGGGTTACAAAGAGTCGGACATGACTGAGCAACTTCACTTTCACTATAAGAGACGAAATTAACCTCACATACGGTTGGGGGAAGTTATGGACAAGATCAAAAAGACCCCCCAAAAAACCCCAACTGCCACTTCTGAAGCACAAGCAGGTACTGTGCATGCCCCCTGCACTCAGCACCACTACAGGGGTGGGCAGACCACCTAAGCCACGCCTACAACCTGACCCCTGGACGTGGTCGTAGCCTTGCCCCGTATAAGGAACAAGACTGAGCAAGGGAACCTGTTCCTTGTTCTCAGGGCCCGCTGCGGTGGCGGGAGCCCCGGTAACGCCTCGCCTGCATTTCTGGTCTGTCCTCTCGCCGCTTTCTTTTGATCGGGGAGCCCAGGAGCCCCAGTGGGTGACGCTAGGGAGCAGCCCCAGCAGCAGCGTCCCAGCTCCCATCTCTGGCCTTGCACCTGGCCTCCCGTGCATTACTGACGAAAGGCGGGCTGGCCGTCCCTACAGCCCTGACTTGTGTCCCCAGATTCCTCCATGTGCCCGGGCCCCTGGGGGAGGGAGGAGAGGACGCACTGGAGTCCGAGCCCTCGCTGCAGCTCACCGGGTCCCTCAGACCCAGTAGGGCAGGCGTGGGCGAGCAGAGCCCAGCCCAGAGAGGACCGGAGGCCCCCTACACAGCACGGTCAGGACGGGCCTGTCTGTCCCCCACCCCGGGGTGACAGCGCGGTCAGGATGAGCCCATCGGCCAATGCCCCCCAGGGTCACACAGCTCAGACAGGAGGGGCCTGTCCACCGCCCACCCCAGGGTCACACAGCTCAGACAGGATGTGCCTGTCCGCCCCCCACCCCGGGGTCACACAGCTCAGATAGGATGGGCCTGTCCGCCCCTCACCCCGGGGTCACACGGCTCAGACAGGATGGGCCTGTCCGCCCCCCACCCCGGGGTCACACAGTGTGGTCAGGACGGGCCCGTCCAGCACCCCTCCCTGGCCCCTTTGCTCTGAAGGTTGGCCTCTATCCCTCATCTGCTCATAGCCTCCTGATCCCGTCAGGGTTGTCCCTGAAGTCCCTGAGGGTGGTGGGGGAGTCTGGTTCTGCCTGACATGGTGCAAAGTGACCCCGGAACAGGTGAGTTCTAAACCAACCCAACTTCGCAGGATATTCATCAGGCCTGGCCTCACCCCAAATCCTCACCCTCCCAGGCCATGTGACTCACTTCCACCAAACACCAAAAACCGGGTTCCAGGGCTGAGAATCAGACCATGTCCTGGTGAAGACACCCAAAACCGGGGCAGAAGCCAGGGGAAGGTCAGGAGTTGAGCAAATGTTCAGCCAACGGGGCTTGTAGCCAAGGAAGCATCTAGAAGCCGTGCTCACCGAGAAGGGTTACAGACCCAGCCCAGAAAGCAAACACGGGGAAGGCTTCTCATCCTGCCTGGGCTCTGAAAAACGTTCCGATAAAGCTTTTGTAAAGACAATCATGTTAGCTTGGCGAGAGAAACTGGCCTTTCTTCCCTCCTCATCTGAACGTCTGTCTCCTCTTCTAGGGGGGCGCTCCCTGTGAGGCCACATCACAGGCCCGTGGAGGCCCAGCACTCAGCACAAACAGGGCCCAGCCCCTTCCTTATGTTTCCTTATTTTCTAAACCGAAGTAGAGTTGGTTTACAATGTTGTGCTAATTACCCCTGAACAGCAGAATGATTCAGCTGCCTGCCAGGCTCCTCTGTCCATGGGATCGCCCAGGCAAGAACACGAGTGGGTTGCCATGTCCTCCTCCAGGGGATCTTCCCCACCTAAGGACCAAACCCAGGTCTCCTGCGCTGCAGGCGGATTCTTTACTGCTGAGTCACCAGGGGAGCCTATATACACGTGCTCTTTTCCATTACAGTTTGTCATCAAATACTGAGAGTAGTAGCCCTCTGGGCTACACAGTAGGATCTTGCTATTTATCCGTTCTACGTATGAAAGCTTTCATCTGCCAACTTCAGCCTCCTAGTCCATCCTCCCCCAAGGAGAGGTCCCTCTTGGCAATCTCCAGCCTGTTCTCTGGGTCTGTGATTCTGTATCTGTTTCATAGGCAGGTTCATTTGGGCCGAAATTTAGGTTTCATGTGTAAGTGATATCACACAGTATTTGTCTTTCTGACGCACTTCACTTAGTGTGATAATCTTTAGTTGCATCCATGCTACTGCAAGTGGCATTCTTTTGTTCTTTTTAATCACTGAATAGTAGTCCTTTGTATGAGCTTCCCAGGTGGCTCAGATGGTAAAGAATCTGCCTGCAATGCAGGAGATGTGGGTTTGATCCCTGGGCCGGGAAGATCCCTGAAGGAGGAAATGGCAACCCAATCCAGTAACCTTGCCTGGAAAATCCCATGGACAGAGAAGCCTGACGGGTGACAGTCCATGGGTCTCAACGAGTCAGACACGGCTGAGCGGCTGAGCGTGCATGCGTGCAGTGGTCCGTTGGCTGTGTGGACCACATCTTCTTTATCCATGAGTCTGTCAACGGGCATTTGTTTTCATGTCTTGCCAGTCTGTCCATTATGATGATCCAGGAATCAGCTGATGATTTAATGTTCCATGTAGAAGAGATAATCCACATCTCTGACAAAGGACTCATGTCCAGAATACATCAGGAACATCTACAAATCAACATGAAAAAGATAAACCATCGGCCCTGCATGGTAGAGTCAAGCTCAGAACCCACATCCCACAGATGTCAAGGAGGAAACTTCCAGAAGCTTCTGAGCTCACAGCTAGCTTCCCCGCTGCTGCCCTAGAGTCCCCCTGCCCCCGGCCCCCACCAAGGCACACACGGCCATTCCTCAGGGTAGACTTGGGGAAGTATCAGGGGAAGTGTCCTTGGTCAGAGATGCCTTCCAGGCAGTGCCAGGCTTGCTGCCAGGTGCTAACAGTGAGGAGGCCGCGGGGGCTGCTGCCCACCCTCAGGTGGGAAGACAGCCCCTCAGAGCGCAAGCTGGTCTCCCTAAGAAGCACGCTGGCAGAGTGGAGGGGGCACTGGGCCAGGAGTCAGAGCCTTCGTATCCAGGCTTCACGCCCTGCAGACTGGCTGGGTGGCCTTGGGCACCCTCTCTACGACCTTGATCTTTACATCTGTCCGAGGAAAGGATGGAGTAGCTCCGATGTGTGGAGGGCGGTTCAGTACTGACTCGGTGAGGTGAGGCCAGGCCCACCCCTCCTGCAACCCCGGCAACGACGCCCCAGCGGCCCCAGCCTCAGGGACTCCCTGACTCCAAACAGCCCACGGCTGGAGTGGGGCTGAGTCTGAGAGCCAGCCAGCCCCAGCACAGGCCTGAATCACCCAACCCAACTCTGGCCTTCTGCCCTGAGCTCTGGGTGCCAGCTCGGCCTGGCAGGGCGGGCCTCTCGTTCCGAGCCACTGCTCTGCTTGAGTGCCTGCTTCCTGCCCCACGTCTGCTGAGCCCACGTGTGGCCTGCCTTCCTCCTCGTTCACAGGGCTGGTCCCCAAAGGCCGGCCCCACCCCCAGCGGCTGCCCGCAGCACAAGCCCGTGGGTGCTGACTGGGAGGAGAGAGATGGCGGGGGGCAGTGGGGATCCACTCTGAAGGGGAGCACAGCCCATCCTCAGAGGGACCCCGGGAACGAGAGGGGTGGCAAACTGCTCCCTCCCTGATGACGAGGCGCGGGCCTGCCCTCGGGAAGCTTCGCTGCTGATGGGGAGGAGCAGCCGGGACCACACAGGCCCCCTCGTCCGATGGGAGAAACGCCACTCCTGCCTACAGGAGGTGAGGGTTAGGCAATGCCCAGCTCCCTCTTTTTCAAAGCTTCTGATTTCACAGGCAGGAGAGGGCCAGCCCCTGTCCTGGGGGAATCTCCCGTCTGCTGGCGGTGGCACCCTCAGGAAACCATCTTCCTGCCCGTCTGCAGGGCCTGTCCTGTTAGTACGGTCACTTGTACGCGGCACACGCGCTCGGCCCTGGCCCTTGAGTCTCATCAGCGTCTGAGCAAGGCCAGCCACGGACTGATCCCCTCATTTGACGAATGGGGAAACCGAGGCCCAGAAGGGCAGGTAGCAGGGCCAAGGCCACGCGGGAGGCAGGGCTGGAGCCAAGATCACCCCCGGAGGCAAGGAGGCGGCGGGGACAGGGCGGTGACTCAGGGAGCTGGTTCCCGTGCCCTCGCCCTGGGAGGCCAGGCCGCTGGACGCCCTCTGCCCTACACCTGCCACAGCCTGACTCGGGGCAGCCCAGAGCCAGGCTTTCTCAACCCTGTTTGGAAAACACCTTCCATCTCAGGGAAGCCTGCTGCCTGCCAGGCCTTTATGAGCCCGGTTCGTGGGTCTGGTGCTGGGAGCCGGGGGCGCGCGTTTTGTGTGAGCCAAGGATGAGGCCCTGCTGGGGTGCAGCCCTGGCCCAGGCACTTCTCTGAAAGTCACGGCTGGTGGAGGCCGGAAATCTCCCACGATCAGCGTCAGAGGGACCCCAGAGCTGAGCTGACCCAAGCGCTGCCTGTTTTAGAAGGGAACAGGGAGGACCAGAGATGGGCGGTGACTTTTCTCAGGTCACACACAGCACACCAGCAGCAGAGCTCGGACCTGCCGCTGACCCCTTGCCCTTGGCCGTGGCCCTTGCCTTGGGGCAGCTGGGGAGCTCTTTGTCTCAAGCTGTCCTTGTGCGGACAACTCAGGGGACAGAAAGAGGGTCGATACTGAGGGTTTTCAAGGATCACCTTGGAGCTGGACCCCCACGCCTGGCTCAGCCTCCGAGCGTCCCCTGAGGAGGCCGACCCAGGTCCTGGCCGCGGTAGGAATTCACCAAGGTGGGGGTCGTGCGGCTTGCGGGGGTCACCTCACTCCTCTGCCTGTCAGCCGGCAGGACGCCCTGGGCAGGGGAAGGGCTCGGCTGCAGGAGGAGAGAGACTTGCTGCTTATTGAGTGCCTCCTGTATGCCCACCCAGGGAAAACACGAGCGTGACGTTCTCCGAGCCTCCTGCCGTTGTGAGGTGGGCATCTTTACGAGAGGAAACGGGGGTTCGAAGACACTGAGATGCTTTGCCCAAGGCAGTTGGATCGCCAGCCCGGCTCCGTCTGCTTCTGAAGCCCACGCTTTATTTCTCCATTGAATTGCCGCCTCCGGAAGGGCCTCAGGGGACACCCACCTCCTCTGGGGAGTGTCCAGAACCTCGTGGAAACCTCCCCTGATGACTTGGTCCTGTGGGGGATGGGCTCTCCCCAAGGCTGGGAGCTGGCCTTGCTGACCCCCACCCCGAGACGTAGCCCTGCCCATGGGGTTCCCCAGGTTTCTGGGGGAGGAACAGAGAGAGCAGCCAGACCTGGTCTGGGTGTGTGCATATCCCACTGGCACCACGGGCCAGTGCAGGGCAGCCAGGGACCTAGCTGAAGAGAGCTCACGGACCAGACTCAAATCTGCAGAGCTCCAAGGCTGAGGGCGGAGGCTTGGGTTCCAGCTGAACTCTGCCATAGGCTGCTGTGTGACCTTGGCCGTGTTGCTGACCCTCTCTGAGCCACTGCCAGGAGCTGGTCACTGACGTCCTGTGATACAGGAGTCCAGTTAGTTTCAAAGGCTCAGACCATTGGTCAGAAAGAGAGCCAGGCCAGGAGAGGGTTTGAGCGTCTGGGCTGTCCCTCTGCCAGCACTCTGCCAAGCTCCTTTCTCACTAGCTGCAACATCACTACTACCAGAGTGGAGGCGGGCTTGATGTGACCTCGCTTGCAGAAAGACACTGCAGGCTTCCGTTTCTTGTATTAGAGCTCAGGGGTGTGATGGAGGCCGTCTCTGCACTCAGTGATGCCATGTGAGGAACTGGAACCTGGCCGTGGTGGGAATATTTACACCGTGGAAACTGGTAGTCTACAAATGAGTGGCTTTTGTTTGTGTGTGTGTGTGTTTGCTTGTTTTGGAAAACCAGCAGTTAAGCATTTGCTAGCATATTGCTGGTTCCATGGATAAGTCACATTTTTCTAGAAATGTGTCAATTTCATCTTACCTTTCACATGTGCAAGCACACATTTTTCTTTTCATTTAAATTTATTAACTAAAGAATAAATCAGTCAGACTTCATCTAAATTTTAAACTTTTGTGATTCAAAGGGCAATATCAAGAGAATGAAAAGAACCCTCAGAATGGGAGAAAACATTTGCAAATCATGTTCCTGATAAAGGTCTAATAGTCAAACTATATGAAGAGCTTGCACAACTCAACATTAAAAAGAAACGCCACTTATAAGATGGACAAAGGGTTTGAGCAGACAATTCTCCAAAGAAGAGACGCAAATGGTCAACAGCACAGAAAAAGTTGCTCAGTGTCATTGGTAGAGTGTGTGTGTGTGTCTGTGTGTGTGCGTGTGCGCATGCACGTGTGTAGTCACTCAGTCATGTCCAACTCATTGTGACCCCCTGGACTGCAGCCTGCCAGGCTCTTCTGTCCATGGGATTCTCCAGGCAAGAATACTAGAATGAGTTGCCCAGCCCTCCTCTAGGGGATCTTCCCAACCCAGGGACTGAATCCAGGTCTCCCGCATTGCAAGTGGATTCTTTACCATCTGAACCACCAGAGAAGCCCCAAAATACCAGTGTGAGGTGCCTAGTCTTCTAGAAGGTCCCTTGCCTTCTCCAGGGAAACTTCCCGACCCAGGAATCAAACCAGGGTCTCCTGCATTGCAGCTAATTCTTTACCAGCTGAGCGACCCAGAAAGCCCCATTGGTTGTAGGGAAACAAATTAAAACCACAAGGAGATGTTATCCCACACCCATTAAGATGGCTACTATCAAACAACAGATGATGACAAGTGTTGGTGAGGATGTGGAGGAACCGGAACCCTTGGACATAGCTGGTGGGGTGCTCCATCACCATTGGGGTGCTCCATCACCATTGGGGTGCTCCATCACTGGTGGGGTGCTCCATTGCTGTTGGGGTGCTCCATCGCTGTTGGGGTGCACCATAGCCGGTGGGATGCACCATCGCTGGTATGGTGTGTACCATATACAATGGTATGCTGCTGCTGCTGCTAAGTCGCTTCAGTCGTGTCTGACTCTGTGCGACCCCATGGATGACAGCCCACCAGGCTCTGCCGTCCCTGGGATTCTCAAGGCAATAACACTGGAGTGGGTTGCCATTTCCTTCTCCAGTGCATGAAAGTGGAAAGTGAAGGTGAAGTCACTCAGTCATGTCCAACTCCTGGCGACCCCATGCACTGCAGCCTCCCAGGCTCCTCTGCCCATGAGATTTTCCAGGCAAGAGTGCTGGAGTGGGGTGCCATTGCCTCCTCCAACACAGTGGTATAGCTGCTCGGAAATGCAGACTGGGGCCGCCCTGTGAGAGTCAGAGAGCACTCCTAGCCCTCAGGAAGAGGAGGCTGAGGAAGGAGGTGGGAGAGAAGGGGACTGTGACCCTGGGGACTCTCGCTGACAAGCAGGCAGGTGCTTCTCTGGAGAGCTGGGCTCTGGTGTGCTTGCCTATGGGCATGTGAAGGTCTGCCTCCAGACGCAGCTCCCAGAAGCCCCGCGAGACACAAGTGCCCCTGAAGGGGATTCAAAGGCCGCATGTCTGAGATGATGGCTGTGTCCCTGTCCCAGGCACCAGGGCGGCTCCCTTGGGTTTTCTGGGCACATCTTCACTCTCTCCCATGCCTGCTCATTACGTCTCTTTGTTCATGCCTCTCTCTTTTTTCCAATGAGTCTTTTAAAATTATTTTTAAATTTTAAATTTTTTATTGGATTTAGTTGCTTTACACTGTTGAGTTAGTTTCTGCTGTACAGCTAAGGAAATCAGCTATACATATACATATATCCTCTCTGTCATCACAGAACATAAAGTTCTCTGTGCTATATAGTAAGATTTCATTAGTTATCTATTTTATGTAGAGTGAAGTCAGAAAGAGAAAAACAAGTGTTATATACTAACTCATACATGTGGAATCTAGAAAAATGCCCCAATGAATCTTAACCGAAATTTATCAATTAATTTTTTTCACACAGAGACTTTTGATTTTTTAAGAATTCCATTATGTGTTTTTTAACAACTCTCATTTTTGCATTGACTTCTCTTTTCTTTGGGTCAATCTTATTTTTCTAATCTCTCAAGCTGAGTTCTTAATTCCTTGATTTCTTCCACAAACATTTAAGACTATGTATTTTATTTTAAGAACCATTTTTAGCTGAGTCTTGAGTTTTCATATGTTGTCTTTTTATTATTGCTCAGTTCAGTTAATAGTTTCCATCCAAGTCTAACTTGATCAATGAGTTCTTTAAATGACTTTTAAAATTTTTTCAGACAAATGGGATTTTCCTATTGTCCTGACTGAGTTCTAAGTTCATTGCCTCGGAGTCAGACGGGGTGGTCGGAATGATGCAGTTTATTCCGGTCTTGCTGAGACTTGCTTCGTGGCCAGTGTTCACCATCAGTTTTCACAGATGCTCCCTGCGTGTGAATATGTGTTTGTCCACAGCTGATGCACAACCACACGTATGTTGATTGAACAGTTTGTTATCTGTGCTTGTCAAATCTATTGGCTACTGATTTTTTTGTCTGTTTTATCAGTGAGGGAGATGTGTCAAAGTTTCCCACTCCAGAGGACTTGTCCAGTGGTCAAAGTTCAATACACTTTGTGCGTGCTAAGTTGCTTCAGTCATGTCCAACTCTCTGTGACCCCATGGACTGTGGCCCACCAGGCTCCTCTGTCCATGGCAAGAGTACTGGAGTGGGGTGCCATTCCCTTCTGCAGAGGAATTTCCCAATCCAGGGATCAAACCCGAGTCTCCCAAATGAGCTACTGGGGAAGACCTGTTGCATTTATACATTAATGTATAATTATATATTATTATATGCTGGGGTCACACAGAGTCAGACATGACTGAAGTGACTTCGCAGCAGCAGCATATACAATATTATATATCTTGTAGCTCAGGAGGTAAAGAATCTGCCCCCGATGCAGGAGACCCAGGTTTGATTCTTGGGTTGGGAAGATCCCCTGGAGAAGGAAATGGCAACCCACTCCTTTCTTCTTGCCTGGAGAATCCCGTGGATGGAGGAGCCTGGCGGGCTACAGTCCACAGGGTCACAAGAGTCGGACACGACTGAGCGACTAAACCACCACCCAATATATACGTACATTATGCATAACATCTTGATGAAATGAAAATTCATATTCTAAGCAAGTCAAGGAAATATTCAACATGAAAATCTTCTCTGCCTTTAGACTGCTCTCTGTCCTCCGCTATGCTGTGTATATCTGCATTATGCCTTGACCAAACCTCCTCACCAGCAGAAATACCTGCTCGACCGTGAAGAACAGCATGCTCCGAGCACCAACAAGCCTCCTGAAAAGACAGCATTCTTTCTTATTCTTGTGAGGGGTCACGATGACCCACCACTTCACACCTGTAGACCTGGCTTGTGTGAGTTATGTACGTCACTGTACAGTCCTCTGTTTCAAAAGCAAATGTCACAGAGCTCTGGCCTCTCAGGGTGGACCAGCTCTTCAGAGTTTCCTGGTTGTAATCCCCAACGTGACTTGAATAAAATTTCCCATTTCTTTCTTAGACGGATTGATTTTTTTATTTGTTGAGAGACAATGTTCTGCTCCCTTCTGCTGCACTGCAGAGCTATTCAGCTGTGCGTGTATCTGTACGTGCTTTTTCACATTCTCTTCTGTTATGGTCTACCACAGCCTATTGAATATCATTCCCTGCACTATATGGACAGATTTTTTTATTTGATAGTATATACCCATATATAATTTATAAACATAGTCACATTTTTGTTTCCTAACAATAATTTTACCCACAATTAAAAATGCTACACCAGCTTCTTTGGGTTGGCTTTCCTTCAGCTATGTCTTTTACTATTCTTTTACTTTCAAACTTTCTTTGATTTAGTGTCTTGGGAGTTTCTTTAATGCAAAGGAGTGTTTGTTTTTACCCATTCTAACCGTGCGTGTCTTTAAGCTAGATAATGCAGTCCATTCCTCATTGTTGTCATTGCTGACTCATTATTTTGTTCATCAAGTATTCAGGCACCTATGATGTGCCTAGGTGCCAGGTTCTAGGTGCTAGGCTTTGACAGTGAAGCAGCAAGCTGAAATCATGGCCTCCAGAGTTAGAGTCTCGTTGGGGGAAACGGACAATAAGCAAATGACTAACACATGCCTTGTCCATGGATGAGAAGCCCAGTAGTTTATACAGATACTCTCCCCTCAGGGAGGTGAGCTTCCCAGGTGGCTCGGTGGTAAAGAATCTACCTGCCAGTGAAGGAGACCCAGGAGACACGGGTTCTATCCCTGGGTCAGGAAGATCCCCTGGAGGAGGAAATGGCAACCCTCTCCAGTATTCTTGCCTGGAAAATTCCGGAGGAGCCTGGCAGGCTACAGTGCACAGGGCTGCAGAGTCAGACACGACTGAGCAACTGCTTGCACTCTCACAAGGAGGCAGAGCTTAAGCGCCAGCACAGAAGACTTCCTTCTGAGGCGTAGAAGACGGAAATGAGGGAGAGAGTGACTTTAGAGCACTCTGTTGATATCCTAGGGCAACTCTAACAAAATACCAGGAACTGAGAGGCTTGAACAGCAGAGATTTGGTGTCTCAAGTTTGGGAAGCTGGAAGTCCACAGCTAAAATATCAGCAGGGTTGGTTGCTTCTGAGGGTTGTGAGAAAAAGCTCTTCCCCAGGCTCTTCCATGCAGCTCGCAAATGGCCGTCCTCAGGCCCACATGATGATTTTCCAGGGTGGATGTCTGTCTCCAAACGGCCCCTTTTATTGTTAGGTCACTGTCATATTGGATTAGGTCTCACCCTGCTGAACACGTTTGCCTGATTGCCTCTGTAAAGACCCTATCTTTAGACAAGGTTGTTACTGAAAGGTACGTGGGTGGGTGGGGGTGGTGGTGGGGGTCTGGCTGCTAGCTGCTCAAAAGTCAGTAAACAGGTCAGGTTGGTAGAAAGGAAAGTTTGATTTATTCCAGATGCTGGCAAAGGTGGGAGGAGGGTGGCGGACATCTGTCCCGAGGCCGCCTCTGTGTCCTCCCCACCCCCGAGCAAGCAGGCGGTGAGAACTTTTACCAAGCGGGGACGGGGTGCATCAGAACCAGCACAGCCGCCTCCAGCAGTCATCCTCAGATCGGTGCTCAGCGTCTCACGAGCGTCATCCTGACTCTTTTAGGTACAGCTGATCTTCGGCTCTGGGCGCGCTTGCTCCCCTCTCTTTGCAGGCAGTTCTTGGAACTGTGGCAGCTCCTGGCTACACTCCGGCCATCAAGCAGTTACCTTCTCCACTGGGTGTGTTGGTATCGATAAGACAGCTCTCAGCATATGGCTCAGAATATTGTCTACAGCCCTCGAGAAAGAACTAAAGGTCCTTGACTATGTTTGATGACTACGCTGTTATTCTTTAGTCTCTTTAGACTGTTTTCCTCTGTTTCAGTGCTTCTCACTGCTCTAATTAAACGTATTCTTCGACTAATGTTCCCCGCAGGCTAAAGGCAGGCAGAGGATATGGTGGGGTGGGGGGCAAGGACCGTGGGGTCCTGCTCCCTTTGAAGACCGCATTCTGAGGTTCTGAGGGCTGGGACCTCCACACGTGAATTTGGGTGGGGAAACAATTCAGCCCGTAACAACGAACCCACATACATTGGGTCAGCCAGCTGATCAGGACCAGCATCAACAGTGATGAGACGTGCTGATCGCTGCCATAGAGCAGGGCAAGGCTGCTGCCTTATACCAGGGCCAGGGAGCCCCTCTGCTGCTGCTGCTGCTAAATCGCCTCAATCGTGTCTGACTCTATGCGACCCCATAGACGGCAGCCCATGAGGCTCCCCCAGCCCTGGGATTCTCCAGGCAAGAACACTGGAGTGGGTTGCCATTTCCTTCTTCAAAGCATGAACGTGAAAAGTGAAAGTGAAGTCGCTCAGTCATGTCTGACTCCTAGCGACCCCATGGACNGCCACACTGGGGGCTTCCCTGGCAGCTCAGCTGGTAAAGAATCTGCCTACAATGCGGAGACCTGGGTTGGGAAGATCCCCTGGAGGAGGCCATGGAAACCCCACTCCAGTATTCTTGCCTGGAGAATCCCATGGACAGAGGAACCTGATGGGCTACAGTCCATGGGGTCACAAAAAGTCAGATACAACTGAAGCAACTTAGCACACATGTACGTAGCCACATTGGATGGCCAGGACCGAACATGAACATTCATTCATTCCTCAGATATTTATGGTTATAGATGAACATACAGGCACTGTATTATCTATACTTCCTTCCAGAAAGCAATAGAAAAGAAAACAGACCCAGTCTAGGTCCTGACACCATGTTTTTTACGATCTTGGCTAACCAAGTTCATAGATAAGCTCTCTAGGGAATCATGTGGAAGCTGCCACCAGCAAGATGAGCTAGCAGGATAAAGACAGCAGGAATGAGCTCTCCAGCAAAGGGAATACACAGCAAGTGCAAAAACTCAGAGGCATGAAGAACCTGGGAGGAGGCCAATGTGGCTGCAGCAGGGTGGATGGGAAGACGAGTCCTGCTGAGACAGAGGCCATGTAAGAAGGTGGATTTCATTCCCCTGAGGACAGTGACATGCATTGAAGTAGTTTAAGGATGGAAGTGATTTGATCTTGTTAGCATTTAAAAATCTTTCTGTTCCTGGTAGAGAAAGCCCAGGGGTGGCCATGAGGGTAGGTTAAAGTTACCCTGCCCTCCTTCAGGGATCTTCCCAACCCAGGGATCAAACACAGGTGTCCCCCATTGCAGGCAGATTCTTTACCAGCTGAGCTACCAGGGAAGCCCCCAGTGTGGCTAGAGGAGCACAATTTTTCAACCTGGTGCATCATCATCTATGAAACTGATTTAGTNCATGGACTGCAGCCTACCAGGCTCCTCTGTCCATGGGATTTTCCAGGTAAGAGTACTGGAGTGGGGTGCCGTTGCCTTCTCCGAGGGAGCCCCTCTAGCAGAGTGATACTCAAGCCGGGAATCCAAGCAACGGGTGTGTCTGGGGCATCCAAGTGCTAGGCAGGGCAACAGGAGGTGCAAAGCCCAAGACAGGGGCTTGGTTAGCACATTCAAGGGCCTGCCGGGAGACCAGCATGACGGGGGAGGAGGAGAAGGACGAGGTACTCGGAGACGAGGGCAGAAAGGTAGACGGTAGAACCGTGTTGACCTTGAGGCCAAAGGAACGGTCTCAGGTGAGGAATCATTGGAAGAATTTAAATAGAATCCCTCTGGAGGCTTTTCTGACAAGAGAGAAAGCAGAGAGACCAGCTGGAGGTGGTGTGAATAATCCCAGCCAGAGACAGGCAGGAGTGGGAAAACCAGGCAGACTGAAACCATGGTTTTGGAGGCAGATCCGACAGGGTTCACTGATGAATCAAATGTAGGGTGTGAAAGACAGGAGCCAAAAACGACTCCCAGTTTGGGGTGTAAGTAACCGGAAGCATGGCTCTGGGGGAGGCGTGAGTTTGCAGGGCTGCAGTGGGAGGGTGGCCTTCCAGGGGTTGACTATCAGACCCTCAAGTGGTGATGCGTGGGAGGGGCAGCCGCCCCGCTGGAGTTCAAAGGAGAGGGCTGCGCTGGAGATTTGAATATGGGAGTTGCTGGGCAGTTTTGAAGCCTGAAGACTGGGTGAGAGCTCCTAGGAAGTGTCGGGAAGAGAGGGACAGGCGCGGGGGGCTCACCAGGCGGCTCAGTGAGTAAAGCGCCCGCCTGCCATGCAGGAGATGCTGGAGACGCACGTTTGATCCCTGGGTCAGGAAGTTCCCCTGGAGGACCGCATGGCAACCCACTCCGGTGTTCCTGCCTGGAGAATCCCATGGACAGAGGAGCCTGGTGGGCTACCATCCGTGGGGTCGCACAGGGTTAGACACGACTGAAGCGATGAGCACGAGGCCCAAGGGCCACATCCTGAGCCCTGCAATGGTGAGAGGCCGGGGAGAGGAAAGGAGCTGAGAACGGGCAACCAGGGCGGTGGGGGGGAACCAAGGAAGAGTGGGCACGTCTCAGAGGAGAAAGGCTCTCCAGAGGGGCATGGTCTGCTGTGGAGCGCGTCAGAGGAGTCTCAGAGAGGGAAGGAAGACGGACGCTGAGCAAGCCTCCCAATCTCTTTCGGGCCACGGCACACACAGAAAGTACCAATACTTGTGCGACCTGCAGGGACGCAGACGCGCCTGTCAAGGAAGCAGGTGGTCAGCTGGGGTCCTCTGGCTGCCCAGGGGCCTGCCCTGTGCCTCACGAGTGGAGAGGACCCACATCTGGGCCCCTGAGACCTTTCCGTGCTCGGGACTCCAGCAGGAAAACTGGACAGCTGGGCTCGGCCACAGGGAGGTCGTTGGCGCTCTTGGGACGAGCTGGGACGGCGGGCCACAGGAGCAAGCGCCTGATCGCAGCGTTTTGGGAAGACGTGGGAGGCAAGGTGTGCAGACTGTGCGCAGCCGCCTCTGCAGAGCTCTGCTGAAATGCAGACAAGAGGAGTGGGCAGTGGCTAGAAGCATCTGGCTTTACTGCAGCCATCTCACTTTGGGCTCTCTATTTTCTTGATTAAAAATTTTTTTTCTTCTTTTCTTTTGTATCGAGTGCTCACGTCATGCTTGTTCCCCCTCTGTTTCTTTAAATGTTATGTCCTCTATTTCTGTTCTTTCCGTAGTTAAAAGCTTAAAAGCAGAGGTCAGCAAACGTTTTCTAGAAAGTGCCTCACAGTAAATACTTGAGGATTTGTGAGCCATACTATTTCTGTAGCAACCACTCACGAAAAACGGCCATGGCCATATGTCAATAAAACTTTATTTGTAAAGCAGGCACCAGTCCTAGATTGGTGAAGGTGTCATATTTTGCAGGCTTCTGTCTTAAAGTATATGTAACAAATCACTACATTTACTCTCCTCCAGAATCATACTGCAGCCTTCAGTTCAGTTCAGTCACTCAGTCATGTCTGACTCTTTGTGACCCCATGAACGCCAGACCTCCCTGTCCATCACCACCTCCCGGAGTTCACCCAAACCCATGTCCATTGAGTCGGTGATGCCATACAACCATCTCTTCCTCTGTCACATCCCCTTCTACTCTCAACTTCAGTCTTTCCCAGCATCAGGGCCTTTTCAAATGAGTCATCTCTTCACATCAGGTGACCAAAGTATTGGAACTTCAGCATCAGTCCTTCCAATGAACACCCAGGACTGATCTCCTTTAGGATGGACTGGTTGGATTTCCTTGGAGTCCAAGGACTCTCAAAAGTCTTTTCCAACATCACAGTTCAAAAGAACCACTTCTGTGGCGCTCAGCCTTCTTTACAGTCCAACTCTCACATCCATACATGACTACTAGAAAATCCATAGCCTTGACTAGATGGACATTTGTTGACAAAGTAATGTCTCTGCTTTTGAATATGCTGTCTATGTCGGTCATAACTTTCCTTCCAAAGAGTAAGCGTCTTTTAATTTCATGGCTGCAGTCATCATCTACAGTGATTTTGGAGCCCAGAAAAATAAAGTCAGCCATTGTTTCCACTGTTTCCCCATCTATTTG
>SJYV01005445.1:411121-423304 GCA_006410875.1 Neotragus pygmaeus | reverse complement strand
GGTTGGCTCGCGATGAGTTTCGAACTCTGTGCCACGGTCGCCCTGCACAGATTTCTGGGCTGTGTGCCTCGGTCGCCCTTCACTGAGATTCGGGCTGTGTGCATTGGTCGCCCTGTGCCGAGGTCTGGGCTGTGTGTAACGGTAGCCTTTCGCCAAATTCCAGGCTGTGTTCCAGAGTCGCCCTGTGCCGAGGTCTGGCCTGTGTGCTACAGTAGCATTGCGACGAGGTCCAGGCTGTGTGCCGCAGTGTCCCTGCGCCAATGTCCAGTCTGTGTCCCGTGGTTGCCATCTCCCTAGGTACGTGCCGTGTGCCAGGGTCGCCCTGCACTGAGGTCCATGCAGTGTGCCTCAGTTGCTCTTCACTAAATTTCGGGCTGTGTGCCACTGTTGCCCTGTGCCGAGGTCCGGGCTTTTGGCTGCGGTCACCATGAGCCGAGGCCTGGCCTGTGTTCCGCGGATGCCCTGCACTGAGGTCTGGCTGTTTTACGCGGTTGGCTAGCGACGAGCTCCAGGCTCTATGCCGTGGTCGCCCTGCACAGATTTCCGGAATGTGTGCCACGGTCGCCCTTCATTGAGGTTCGGGCTGTGTGCCGCATTCGCCCTGCACCGAGGTCCGGGCTGTGTGCCGCAGTAGCTTTGCACCGAAGTCCAGGCATTGTGCCGCAGTCACCCTGCACCGATGTCCTGGCTGTTTGCTGAGTTGGCCATTTCTCGAGGTTTGTTCTATGTGCCAGGGTCGCCCTTTATCGAGTCCCGTGCTGTGTGCCTCGGTCACTCTTCACTGAGGTTCGGGCTGTGTGCTGCGGTCGCCCTGCTCAGAGGTCCAGGCTGTGTTCTGCACTCGACTTGCGACGCATTCCGTGTTCTGGCTGCGTTCCCTCNTTCCGTGGTCGGCTATCGACGACTTCCAGGCCTGTCTCTTATACACATCTAGATGTGTATAAGAGACAGGCTCAGAGGTCCAGGCTGTGTTCTGCACTCGACTTGCGACGCATTCCGTGTTCTGGCTGCGTTCCCTCTGTGACAAGTTCTGGGCTGTGTGCCACGGTCGCCCTGTTCTGAGGTCCAGGCTTTGTGCCACGGTAGCCGTGTGCCAATGTCCGGTCTGTGTTCCGCGGTCAGCTGGCAATGAGTTCCGGCCTGTGTTCTGCAGTCGCCCTTCATTCAGGTTAGGGCTGTGTGCCGAAGTCGCCCTGCATCGACATCTGAGCTGTGTGCCACGGTCACCCTGAGCCGAGGTCTCCTGTGTTCCGCAGTTGCCCTGCACTGAGGTCTGGCCTATGTGCCACTGTAGCCCTGAGCTGAGGTCTGGCTTGTGTGCCACAGTCACCATGCGCTGAGGTCCGGGCTGAGTTCTGTGGTTGGCTAGCGAAAAGTTCCGGGCTGTGTGCCATGGTTGCCCTTCACTGAGTTTCGGGCTGTGTGCCACGGTCGCTTTTTGCTGTGATCTGGGCTGTGTGCCGTGGTCGCCCTGCGAAGAGGTCCNCCTGACAGCCCTCCCTCCAAACCCTCACTCTCATCTTTCCCTGCCTCCTTCATTCTCCCAGGAGGCACTTACCAGGCACCTACCGTGCCCCTGGCTCTGAGCTGGGCCCCGGGATCAAAGGGAACCAGGGCACAGCCAGGCCCCACGGTCTCGGTGAGGCAGGTGGGCGAACGGATGATGACGATGATGGTGACGAGGTGACAGTGGGGACGGTCGGTCCAGCTTGCTGAGGGCTCCCTGTGTGCCCAGCACGGCGCTGAGCACTTAGAGTGCGTTACTCAGCTAATGCTCATAATAGCCCGATGAGGTAACAGTGATTATTCTAATAAGGGTGACACTACTTATTAAGTGCCAGACACTGTTCCAGAGGCTTTGCAGGTGTTAGCCCATTCAAGGTGGTACTATTATCACCCACATTTTACAGGTGAGGGAACTGAGGCACAGAGGCGTTTACTAGCTTGCCACGGTCACACGGCCAGTTTCTGGCACAGCCAAGCGCATGTGCAGTGGTGGCTGAGGTAGGGTGTGCTGGGGGACACAGAGGAGAGAGGCGTCAATTCCTCTTGGGCAGATCAAGGAAGACTTCAAAGAGGAGGTGACTTTTAAGTCTTATGGGATTAGCAGGGTTTTGCCAGGTGGGTGGGAGGGAAAGGGCACTCCAGGCAGAAGGTCAGTGGAGCAAAGGCCCGAAGGATGTTTAGGGCCGAGGCGTAGGTCAGCTTGGCTAGAGGGTCAGGCGGGGATGCTTGGATTCCAGAGATGGGGAGAAGCCAGGTGGCAAAGGGCCCTGGGAGTCAGGCTGAGAGGCTTGGGCTGATCCTGAGGGCAACAGGAACCTACCATTCCCTCCTCTCTCTCCCAACCTGCCAACACTAACTTCCAACCCTTCTGGATGCAGAAGAGAGAAACCTTCCTTAAATGAGGCCCACTCAGCACCCTCACCCGCCCCCACCCCGGTCTTATTACACTCCGAAAACGCCTGCGGTGGCTCAGACCACCACACTGCCACCTCTAACACTGTATGGGTTTCACCCTTCCAGCCCACTTCCCTGTACCTCATCCCCCGCCCAAAAGCCCTCCTTCTTGTGTCCATCTGTCCAAAGCCTGTTCCTCCCCTGGGTCTGGCTGAGGAACCCCTTCCAGCAAAAAGCCCTCCTGGATCACTCTAACCCACGTGAGTTTCCATCTTAATTCTTCCCGCCTGCACATCACTTGGCTTCCTCACCACGGCTGGAACTATGGACTCTCAGCTTGCTTCTTACTAGGCCTGTGTCTTCAGCTGGAATGTGAGATCCTGAAGGGTCGAGATCATATCCTATAGTTCAGTGTGAAAGGTGGGCACTGCCTTCTGAATGCCGTGCCAGGCGGCGTGACCGTGTGAGGCTGTGCTTCGTGCTCACTTGTCCCTTCGGCCATCCTGCAGCGTGAGGAAACCGAGGCCCAGGGGGATGGAGGTGGTCCTCTGCACTCGCCGTAAGCCTGACTCCAGACTCCATGTAAGGAGCGTTTTCTCACACCCCACCTGTGTCCCACCCTCCCAGGTGGAGGCCCAGCAGATGCTCAGGAGGGAATCAGAGAAGGACCCAAAGGCTGGTCCCCTTCCACACTGGGGCCTGCTTCAGCCCTGCTCTCGCTTCCTCCCCGCTTCAGAGGAGATGGGACCCCGCAGGACTGCTGGCCGCCCTCCGAGTTACTGCCCCAGGCTGACAACACTGTGGTCTGGGTGGCCCCCAAGCCCCCAGGAGCTGGAGGCTGAGTCTCAGAGGTTCCGAGCTCCTTTATCAGATGCTGGCCTGGGCTCATTCTGAAAGGCCGTGGGCAGGAGCCTGAACTGAGCCCCCGAGGACCTGGCAGGGTGACAGGCGAGAGCCCACATCACTTGCTGCCGGGCGACCCAGTCCCACCAGCGAGCCACAGCGGCTCAGCGGGAAAGAACCCGCCTGCCAGTGCCGGAGGCCCGGGGGGACCCCTGTGTCTGGAGAGCCCCCGGAGGAGGAAACGGCCACCCATTCCAGTGTTCTTGCCTGGACAATCCCACGGACAGAGGCGCCTGTCTGGCTACAGCCCATGGGGACACAATTAGTTGGACACAACTGTCCAGCTGAGCCACAATGATAATCAGCGTTGGCATGCACTGGGCACTTCCTGTGTGCCCGGCACCAGCTGTGCTAAGCCCCTCACAGGGATTCCTCATTCCTCCTCCCAACAGCCTTGAGACGTTAGTAACATGACCAAGTCCACTGCGCAGATGAGGACGCTCCGTGCATTTATTCCACCATCCGGTCACCCACCGAGCAGCCAGTACACGCCAGGCGTGGAGCCCAGATCTGGGGTAAAGAGCATGTGCAGAGGCACCCTGCCCCACTCTGCAGAGCACGCGGCCTGGAGGGGGCCTGGCGTTAAGGCCGCAGACAGAAACCCTCCTGGGGGGCAGGAGGGGCAAAGGCCTCACTAATTCCTAAGGATGAGGAAGGAGGAATAACTCCTCAGGTCCTGAACGTAGCACCGGGAACCGCCGTGAGCGTGAGCTCGTGCATCCCAGAGGAGATGCCCCGTGAGCAGGTGGACACGCACCCCAGGTGCTGCTATCACTGAGGGGCGGCTGGGCCTTGCTGAGCGGCCCATCCCGGCAGCCTGCAAGGGCGAGGGGAGGAGGTCCTGGTCGAAGCAGCAGGAAAACCAGGAAACTGCCACGCTCCCCTGCCCGGGAAGGGCGCAGCACACGGGGTCAAAGCCGCCACACAGTCAAGGGCTCACCTTGAGAGGAGCCAGAGTGGAGGGGGCCCAAACTGGGGGCTTCCCTGGTGGCTCGGCTGGTAAAGGATCCGCCTGTAGTGCGGGAGACCCCGGTTCAGTTCCTGGGTCGGGAAGATCCGCTGGAGAAGGGGTAGGCTACCCACTCCAGTGTTCTTGGGCTTCCCTGGTGGCTCAGCTGGTAAAGAATCCGCCTGCAGTGCGGGAGACCCTGGTTTGATCACTGGGTTGGGAAGATCCCCTGGAGGAGGGAACAGCTCAGTCCAGTCGCTCAGTCGTGTCCGACTCTCTGCAACCCTATGGACTGCAGCACGCCAGGCCTCCCTGTCCATCACCAACTCCCGGAGTTTCCTCAAGCCCATGTCCACGGGGTCGGTGATGCCAACCAACCATCTCCTCCTCTGTTGCCCCCTCTCCTCCCGCCTTCAATGCCGTCGCCCCCTCCAGTATTCTGGCCTGGAGAATCCCATGGGAATCTGGTTGCAAAGAGTCAGACACGACTGAGCGACTCACTCGCTACTCTCTTGCTTCCCAAACTGAAGCTCCTTTGGGTTTGGGGACTGAGGGGACTGAGTCACGGAGGGACAGAGACCGCCCAGGGCTCTGGCCTCACTGGCAGGTGGGGACACCGAGGCCCAGAGGGCAAGGAGCGCTCCAGGGCCACGCGGGGCGGCCGTACGCCACTGCAGGCCGCTCCTGAGTCATGCCCCCACGGGCGCTGCGGCTTCCTCCTGGGGCCCGTCATGGCCTCGTGACGGGTCTCCTGGCCGCCGGGCAGGTACCCACGGGCTTGTTGCCGAGGCCCCAGCAGGCAGGCAGGGGTGAGGCTGAAGAAACCCGCCATGGCCTTGGCCTCTGGCCAGCCCCCTGCTCCGGCTTCTCCCTCCCGCGGGCCTTCTCCCTGCTCCCTTCCCGGGGCCCCTGCGGGCGTCTGAGCGCCCCTCCAGAGGAGCAGGGGTGCGGCTAAGCCCCTCTCACTGGGCGGGGTCTGCTCCAAGGCCAGGCCTGTGTCTCTGCAGCCACACCAGGAATGCCCCGGGACTCCTCCCTCAGACTAGCGATTCTGCCTGAACAGAAGCTTCTCCAGGATGGACCCGGCTGTCTCCCACACCTTAGGAACTCCTGGACCCCCTGCTCTGGGAGACCAGTCAGCTCTGCTAAACGAGCCCCTCCCTACATGGGGCTGGTAAGAACTCAAGTGCTTCCCCTGGTGATTCAGATGGTAAAGAATCTGCCTGCAGTGCAGGAGACCAGGATTCGATTCCTGAGTCAGGAGGATCCCCTGGAGAAGGGACAGGCTGCCCACTCCAGTATCTTTGCCTGGAGAACCCCATGGACAGAGGAGCCTGGCGGGCTGTAGCCTGGGGCAGCACAGAGCGGGACACGACTGAGCGTGAGCTTGAACGCAAGCAGCGGCCAGGAGCCGCGTCCAGGGCTTCAGCCCGCGGCCGGCCCCGGGGTGAGCCAGCCGACCGCCAAGCCACCCTGAGCGGGGGTGCCTGCGGCACGGCCACTCCTCACCCCGGGCCTGGGGCCCCTCCTTAACCTCTGCAGCCTCCCGCCTCACCTGTGAAACGCAGTTGGTCACAGCCGCCTGCCCCGTGGGGCTGGTGAGAATCAAGGACATAATGCTTGCCAAGTGTTTATGCGGGGCCGGCACGGTGTAAAGACTGCTGTTATCTTCACTATGAAGAGAGTCACGAGAGCTGACCGCGCCTCAGCGGTGCCCGGCGCGCAGCTCACACAGCACTTCCCCCTGTGGCCGCGTGGGAACCTCGGGGAAGCAGTGTGGCATCTCGGATGGGGGCTCCGAAGGCCCACACTCCTTCCCTGGAGTCACGGAGCCCATCCGCCTGGCTCTGGCCTCACGGTCCTGACCCACCAGCGGCTCGGTGTCTGTATGGCATCTGAATGTTTACAGGCTGGCTGCCCGAGCATGTCACTTCACCTCTCTGAGCCTCGGTTTCCTCATCTGTAAAACGGGGGCAAGAGTACGGCTTCTTTCATAAGCTTATCGTGAAGAGTAAATGACATGCGTCTTCAAAGGGCCCAGAACAGGGTCTGGCAGAGTCCGTGCTAGGTACTTTTTTCGGGGAGGGGGCACGCCATGCAGCTTGTGAGCTCTTAGTTCCCCAGCCGGGGATCAACCTGGGCCCCCTGCAGAGGATGTGGAGTCCTACCCGCTGGACCACCAGGGGGTCCCCCCGTGGTTGCAACTTGAAAAAACAAAAGAAATGGAGGAAGGAAGGAACCTGCCCCTCCTTCCCCTTCCTCCCTTCTCAGGAGATGGAATAGAGACATAACAGAGGGGCCCGGGGCAGCCAGATCAGACCCCGAGGGAGAAGACAAGCACTGGGGAAGCAGAGCAACGAGGCAGGACTCCGGGCTCAAGCTGTCCGTCAGCCCCTCCACTCCGGGTTGTGCGCTCTGCCCTTGCCTCTGTTCCATTGCGAAAGCCTTTTGTCAGGGGGTCGCCAAGAGCTGGACACGACCGCACGACTGAACCAACGTTACAGGCCTCTTCTGACCTTTGCTACTACTACAAAACGCAGATGCCAACTGATGCAGGCCAGGGCAGTCCCGCCAAAAGGGGACTTTGCGAACATTGAAGTCTCTTCTTTCCTTTTTCCCCTCTTACATCAATGCACGTGGGCATGGTGCAGACTTCCCGGGCTATAAATGCGAGTGTGCAACAAATGCAGCTTTATTTTGCTGCACCTGAATGTAGTTAATATCTCACTCTCCTGTTTCCTGCGGGTGGAAATCTAAACCAGCCAATGCATAGCGTCAGTCATTTCAGATTAATTCCAGCTAGGATGTGTCTGCCTTGAGCAAAGCAGGCTGAGCTCCACCAGTCCAGGGTTCCTCCTGCCCCTCCCACACACCTCCCTCTCTTCTCAGTGGCATTTCGGTTCTGGTTAGTAACTGAAACGGACCATCCCCCTGTCACTGACAAAAGCCAGGCCAGCCGGTATTCGTGTGGGGTCAGAGCCGGGCGTCACCCCGTGTGACTCATGACAGTTCTGAGTGATCCACATCCCTGCCTGGTTTCCGGCTGTGGAGTCTCAGCTGCCCGGGCCCAGCACCACCTCATCGTGACCCTGCAGCGCCACTGCACACCGTCCTGGGGAGGTTCCTGGGCTCCAGGCCCCAGCTGAGGTTGGAGCATGCAGACTGCTTCCAGGCAGCCCTCCCATCCTCACGGCTTCCTAGGTTCCAGGCTCATGTCCTCTCTGATCTCAGATTCCCAAACTCCTGGGCCCCTTCCGCTGCTTGCCAAGCTCCTCGCGGGGAACGAGGGTTGGAGGCAGTGCAGCTGCTGACTCTCCCTGCTGCGTCCAGCGGGACCGTTTCCGTGTCTTTTGTCCTGGTCCCCAGGACCGGCTCCCCCGCCCTGAGTCAGGGAGGCCTCACGTCTGGGCTGGAAAGCAGGAGGGTGGGGGTTGGAAGAAGTACATGGCAGGACAAGCTCCCTTACAAGACATGCTGCTCACCCCTCCCTCTTCATTCCTGCCCACAAGGAGGACACCACGGTGGGAAAACGCGATCCCCAGCAAGTCTAGGATGAAAAATGATTCTGAAAAGTCAGACTCTGAATGTGAAGATGTTTGAGAAGCATCTTGACTAGTATGTTTCACTTATACTTTCCGTTAATGTATGTATAAGACTGATAATAAAGAACACTGCCTGAAAGAGCTCTTTTGGTAGGAATAAAATAAAACCTAACAGATACTGAAGCCTGTGTCCTAGATTATTTGGTAGCCTTTTTCTTTATTTATGGTATGCAAAATATCAGTGTTGGACAATTGATGGAGACTTAGATTTGATGAGCTTTGGTTGCTTCTAATATTCTCCCCACTTTGCAGATGAGGACACTGAGGCCCAGAGAGGTGAAGTCAAGGTCATGCAGCCAGCACACAGGGGGGACGGGACATGAGCAGAGGCATTCTCACTTTAGCCACAGGCCGTTCTGCATCTCTGGGGCATCCTTCCCTTTCCCCGTCCAGGTTCATCCTCACAGTCTCCTTTGCTGTTCCCGAATATCTCATAAGGAAGCCAAGAATCAAGACCGGGGACTTCCGTGGTAATACAGTGAATGAGAATCCGCCTGCCCATGCAGGGGACACGGGTTCCATCGCTGGTCCAGGAAGACCCCGCATGCATGGAGCAACTCAGCCCATGGGCCACAACCACTCACTGAGTCCCACCGAGCAACAAGAGACACCCACGCATCGCAAGGAGGAGGAGCCCCCACCTGCTGCACCTGGAGAAAGTCTGAGCCCAGAAGCAAAGACCAAGCGCACCCCAAACTTGGTCAATTAACAAATCAAGGTGGGGATGACCTGTTTCACAGCTGAGGAAACTGAGGCCCAGTAGAGAAACGTGAATTGGCCTCAGGGATCCAGCTGAGGAAGAGTGAAACCAGCTCTGGACCCAGGTCTCCTATGGGGAGGGCCCCGCCCCTGTCCAGGGATACGCCCCACACTTGTGGACCGTCCTCAGCAACACACACACCACACACCCCCAAATGCACCTAAGTACCCAGACGCAGAGACACGCAGAGCAGGGCTGGCTTCATTTCAGGACGCGAAAACCATTACCGGCCGCACACTCTGCAATGCTGTCTGAGCAGCAGCGCTGGGCTGCTGGCGGGGAAAGCTGTGGTTAATCTTCCACCCCAATTACCAGCAATAGTTGGGAAGGGCCTGTTGGCTCCTGGAACCAGGAGGAGCAACATCAAACGCAGCTCCTGAGTGCGCCAGGAGGAAGTCTGTTTCATTAGCCAGGAGGCGGCTCCTGTGTGGGCAGGGGAGAGGCCATAGGTCTCAGCAGAGAGAAGTGGAGGCTTGGGGTTTCAAGTCCCAGCCCCGCAAATGTGTGGCGTTGAGGACATCACTCCCCACCCCACGACTGGCTGCGGAGTCCCCTCTGGCATCCACATCTTTTAACAATCATAACGACAGCTTGTGTACATGGGAACCTCTGGGTCTTTGGGTCAGGGACCACCTCTGTCCTGCCCATCATCAGAGCTCCAGCACGAGGCCTGGCACATGGTCAGTGCTTAACGAATGATGGTTGAAAGACTGGATGGCCATCTCTTTCTATTCAGACAACCTTTTAGAAACCTCCTCTCATTTGATTTCATGATACTGGAGTTAGTATGCCCATTTTAGAGATGAGAAAACTAAGGCTCAGAGCAGCTGAGATGAAGCACAAGCTGTAATGTTAACCTATGTGTTGCTTCTCCCCACCTTTACACTATTTGACCTTCATTTCCTCTTCCCCCAACTTCTTTTCCATCTGAACACCCCAACATACACACACACACACACCCCATACTTTCTGTACATACAAACATGCCTGTTGCTCAGATTGTCACACACCACAAAGCCGTATGTCTTTACAAGGAGGATATGAGGAGGAGGAGGACGATGACATCGACTCCTCAACACCCAACCTCCCTTCCTAATGGGACCCTGAATTTGCCAACTTGCTGCTTTGGGAGGAATTATTATAACTCCACCCTCAGCTTCAGAGGCAAGTGATAATTAACCAAAGCCACTTAGCATGTCTTATTCTCCTGGTCACAGTTATTGATTAGGAGGTGGACAGATGACCCAACGCAGGTCAATCAAGGCCAACAAGATCCCTTTCCAGTATTTTTTTGAGCCACTAGGCAACTTTCCTTTCTGCTACTGCGTTTGAATCCAGAAACAAGAGTCCCAGAAACTTCTTAAGCCATCTTAGGATCACAAGGGCAGAGTCTGACCGAGCATGGAGCTAATGTTGAGGCTATGTTGAGCAACTGTGAGCTGCTGGGCCAAGCTGCACCTGAAGGTGAGCCTACCACTGGCTTTTCAGTACCGCGAGCCAATAAACTCCCTTTATTAGTGGAGTTGGGTTTTCTGCAACTTGTAACTGCAGAAAGCAGTTTCAATACCATCTCCACAATAAACGCAATGACTGCTGTTATAGGGCCTCATAACCCGCTTGTTATCAAAGTGGACTGCAGGCGAGCAGGAAGCGGGCATGAGGACTCTTCCCCCAGCTCCTTCCACTCTTCTCTCCACAGTTTTGTTAGATAATGACCTCAAGGCTTNATAAACGCAATGACTGCTGTTATAGGGCCTCATAACCCGCTTGTTATCAAAGTGGACTGCAGGCGAGCAGGAAGCGGGCATGAGGACTCTTCCCCCAGCTCCTTCCACGCTTCTCTCCACAGTTTTGTTAGATAATGATCTCAAGGCTTTACCTCCAATGCAAATCTAGGGTGAAGCCCCAGAAGCTGTTCTGTGAGCATGGAGCTCAGGAGACCGCAGCAGAGGGCCCCAGGCTAGTCACCCCAGCCCCACCCGAAAGGAGCCGCGCGGCCCACAAGCAAGTTTCTGTCTCTCCCGCAGCCTTGGTAGAAAGATCAGCTTTCCACGGGCAGTGGCGATACTCACGATCTCATCCTTCCACCTCATCTTCCACTCTGTCCTCCACTAACCTTATCCACCGGGTAACCACCTTCTGAGACGTCACAGTTTCCCAAGTGACTTACCGACTGAGGAGTTCCCTGGGCCTCCCTGGTGAGCCAGGGGTTGAGCCCTTGCCTTCCAGTGTCGGAGGGGGGCAAGTTTGATCCATGGTCGGGAGCTAAGGTCTCACATGCTTCTTTAATAAAGACTTTAAAAGTGGTCCACATCAAAAAAAAAAAAATCTTAAAAAAATTTAAATTAAATTAAAGAAGAAAGAAGTTTCCTGAAACCTTCGCACAAACTTCACTGAGTCAAGAGGAGTCAGAACCGAGGCAGCAGCAGGACGAGAGCGGCCACTGGGACGGGGGCTTGGAGTTTGGGGTCTGGGTTCAAGTCCTGGCACTGCCGCTTCTGGGGTGTGTGGCTTTGGGCAGATCACATCACCCTCTCTGTGGGAGGCAAAATAACAGTCCCTGAAAGACACCTGCATCCTAATCCCCAGAATCTATGAGGATGGCGAAAAGTAGAGATGATGAGATTACCCCGGATTATCTAAGTGGGCTTTCCTGGTAGCTCAGACAGCAAAAAATCTGCCTATGACACAGAAGACCTAGGTTCAATCCCCGGGTTGGGAAGATCCCCTGGAGAAGGAAATGGATACTGATGCCAGTATTCTTGCCTGGAAAATCCCATGGACAGAGGAGTCTGGTGGGCTATAGTCCATGGGGTCACAGAGTCAGACACGACTGAACCACACGCACACACACACACACACACAGTCTGACCAAATCAGCAGTTAAAAGTGGAGAACTCTTCCAGGCTGTGGTCAGAGGGAAACGTGACCACAGAAGAAGGCTCAGAAAGACACAGCATTGCTGGGGCTTCCTGGTGGTCCCGCAGCTAAGACTCCACGCTCCCACTGCAGGGGGCCCGGGTTCGATCCCTGGTCAGGGAACTCAGTCCATCAGGTCGCAACTAAAATACACATCATCGCCGACTTTGGAGCGGAAGGAAGGAGGCCATGAGCCAACACAAGTGAGTGGCCTTGAGAAGTTGGACAAGGCAAGGAAATAGATGCTCCCCCAGAGCCTCCTGAAAAGAACGCAGCCCTGTCGACAGTTTAAATTTAGCCCAGCGAAGCTCACGTCAGGACTCAGACCTTCGTGAGGATCCGTGGGTACTGCTCAGCTGCTGAGTTTGTGGCAATTCGCTACAGCAGCCACAGGAACCTAACGCAGACCCTGAGCCTCAGTTTGCTCATTCGGGACACAGGTAACAGCCCCAAACTCCACGGAGGCCTGGGAGAGCTAGAGGTTGAGAGCTCGGCCCTGAAATCCCCAAGTCCAAGGTTCAAACCCAGATTGATGCAAGGGTCCAAACTCTCACCCCAGGTCAGACGGCCCTGGGAAAGCTGTTCCCGCCTCGTGACATTACCCCGACACTTCTGGACCTTGGATCTTGAGCTGTCTCACCGGGCCAGGC
>SJYV01005445.1:394618-408242 GCA_006410875.1 Neotragus pygmaeus | reverse complement strand
GAGGGGCGGTGGTTGAGGATTAAGGGATTAAGGGGCCAGAAGTCCTGGGTAGGGCCTGGGTGCTGGCCCAGGTGTCAAGGGCCGCCTGGGAGTCGGCGGAAGGGAGTAACGCCCCAAGTCTCGTCTCTCACGCCTTCCATCAGCCCTTGCGGAGCCTCTCTCCTGGGAGCAAGCAAAGGAGAGTCTGTCCCCCACCTTAACCAAGACCCAGGTCAGCCTCCCATCTCCCTGGTTCTTTCACTAACCACTGTCCCCAGAGGCTTCGTCAAGAGGGAATGGGGTCACACGTGGGGCAGAAAGATAAAACCAAACGCCAGGTTGGCCCCGTACCAGCTATGAGAACTCGAACCAAGGACATTGTCTCTCTGAGCCTCCTCATTGTCCCTCATCAGAAAAATGGGGATAAGGATGTCCCTGGTGGTCTCGTGGTGAAGGATCAACCTGCCCCGGCTGCCTGGTTGGAGACAGGTAAGCCAAGCTCGTTACATTCAGGGCAGCAGGCTGATGACTTGTTCACTTTAATAAAGACAGATTTTGGTAATGTTAAAGAAAAAAAAAAGAATCTGCCTTCCAATGAAGGGGGCCCAGGTTCGATCCCTGGTCGGATAACTAAGGTCCTACACGCCCCGGAGCAACGAGGCTCAGGCCCCACGAGTACTGAGACCGGGCGCCACAGTGAAGAGGGGACACGCACTGCAGCTGCTGAGCCCCAAACCCCGGGGCCGGGCACTGCAGCAAGCTGGGCACTGCAGCGAGCCGGGCACCACAGTGAGAGGAAGGCCACGCATGGCAGCGAAGGCCTCGTGCAGCCAACAGAACAAAAGGAAAGAAAATGGAGATCAGAAGAGTACCCAGACAGCGTGTTAAAAAGTGGAGACATCACTGCTGATAAAGGTCCATCTAGTCAAAGCTACGATTTTTTTCCAGTGGTCACGTACAGATGTGAGAGTTGACCATAAGGAAGGCTGAGCACGGAAGAACTGATGCTTTTGAACTGTGGTGCTGGAGGAGATTCTTGACAGTCCCCTGGACTGCAAGGAGATCAAACCAGTCAATTCCAAAGGAAATCAGGTCTGAATGTTCACTGGGAGAACTGTTGCTGAAACAAAAGTGACCACATGCTTCTCAGACATGTCAGCGGCTGTGAACACAGCTCCAATGCTTTGGCCACCTGAGGATAAGACCCACCTCACTGGAAAAGACCCTGATGCTGGGAAAGATTGCAGGCGGCAGGAGAGGGGACGACAGAGGGTGAGATGGGTGGATGGCATCGCGACTCGGTAGACGTGAGCTGGAGTAAACTTCAGGAGACAGAGGAGCACTGAGGAGCCCGGCGTGCTGTAGTTCACAGGGTCACAAACAGCCAGACACAACTTAGCGCCTGAGCAAGTTGCTACTAAAGTTGTTAATTTAGCACCACATGAATAACCATGTAGAGTGCTCAGCAAGGATCAGAAACATGGTAAGTGTTAAATAATGGTTATCTTAGGTACCCACCCCTACACACACACAAAGGAGAAAGAAATAGTTTCTACGTCAGCACAGTCAGACCTGACAAGTGCTTATTAGTGACCTGCTTTGTTCTTGCTCAGTAGCCCAGTGGGGTCTGGCTCTTTGAGACCCCATGGACTGCAGGGCGCCAGGCTTCCCTGCCCTTCATTGTCTCCTGGAGTTTGCTCAAGCTCATGTTCATTGAGTCAATTATGCCACCCAACCATCTCATCCTCCCTTCTCCTCCTGCCCTCAGTCTTTCCCAGCATCAGGGTCTTTTTCAATGACTAGCCTCGCCTCATCAAGTGGCCAAAGTACTGGAGCTTCAGCTTCAGCATCAGTCCTTCCAATCAGTATTCAGGATTCATTTCCTTTAGGATTAACTACTTTGATCTCCTTGCTGTCAAGGGACACTCAAGAGTCTTCTCCAGCCCCACAGTTTGAAAGCATCAATTCTTCAGCCTTCTTTATGGTCCAACTCTTACATCTGTACATGACTATAGGAAAAACCATAGCTTTGACTACACAGACCTTTTTGGCAAAGTGATGTCTCTGCTTTTTAATATGTTTTCTAGGTTTGTCATAACTTTTCTTCCAAGGAGCAAGAGTCTTTTCATTTCATGGCTGCAGCTACCGTCCGCAGTGACTGTGGGTAAGGCCCAATCAAACCCTAATAGAAACTGGAGGACACACATCCTTTTCCTTCTGGGGGACTCGGCCTCAGGGAAAAAGGGAGACCAGAATTCACAGCGCAGCAGGCCAGGGTTCAAGGCGGAGCTGCTTTCTGGGAAAAGACAGCGGATGGCAACCAGCGGTCGCAGAGGGCAGCAAAGGTGGGGTGCGACAGCTCCTGGTGCTTGGCAGCCGTTTATGGAGCTAAAACTCCATCGCAAACACAGTCCAGTTCTTAAACCTTTAGGTGGTAGAATCCTCACATCAACTCTTAGAAAGCACGCTATTATTTCACATACCCATTTCATATTATTTCATATACCCATTTCATATTATTTCATATACCCATTTCACAGACAAGGAAACTGTGTCCAGAGCAACCTTCCCAATCTTGGACGCTGGTATGAGGCAGACAGGGTCTACGGGCGGGCCCTGGCACTCCTGCGCTTCCCAGACTTCAGCACACACTGGAGTCTTCTGGGGATCTTGTTAAAATGCGGTCTGGCTCAGCAGAGCTGGCCAGAGGTCCAGCCACCCTATTTCTAACAAGCTCCACAGACCATACTTGGAGCTTCTGGCTCTATATTGCCCCTTACTAAGTATTCTTGGCCTGGAGAATCCCAGGGACGGGGAGCCTGATGGGCTGCCGTCTATGGGGTCGCACAGAGTCGGACACGACTGAAGCGACTTAGCAGTAGCAGCAAGTGTTCACTGGAGACTTCAGAGATGTGGGCTCGATCCCTGGATCAGGAAGATCCCCTGGAGTAGGAAATGGCATGTCTGACTCTTAGTGACCCCATTAACTGTAGCCCACTAGGCTCTTCTGTCCATGGAATTCTCTAGGCAAGAATATTGGAGTGGGTTGCCATTCCCTTCTCCAGGGGAATCTTCCCGACCCAGGGATCGAACCCGAGTCTCCTGGGTTGCAGGCGGATTATTTACCATCTGAGCCACTGAGGAAATCCCAGGAAATGGCAGCCCACTCCAATAGTCTTGCCTGGAAGTTTCTGTGGACAGAGGAGCCTGGCAGGCTGCAGTCCCCGGGGTCGAATGAGAGTGGAGCATGAGTGAGCATGGCACGCACACGCGCAGGCACATGCACACGCACACGTTGTTATTATTAACGAGTTTTGCTATGGCTCCTGTAAGGTGAGCAGGGACTTGGAGAGCTTCACTTGCCAAGGTCATGGAGCCGGCAAACAGCAGGGTTAGGACTTGAAGCCAGGGCTCATGATCACATCAGTACACCAGGCTGATAAAACGGGAGGATGCCCAGGAGGACGGGTGCCTGAACCCATCCACAAAAAGGGACTCCTCAGGGGCCTGAGACCTCGCTTTGGCAATTCTAGGTCCTGGTCCCGGGGTTGGGACCAACCTTGGTCCCGGGGGCTCTGTGGGGCTCCAGCGGGTCTGGAGAGGTTGGAGTGCCTAGTTTTCCAGACAGAGATGCAGCTGCCTTCAGCCAGTTGGCTCTGGCTTTTCATTCCCATCCCGGGCGGTTGGAGGAGGGCACTCCCCACTCCACCCCCGATCACCCAAGGGCGCCTCCGCCACCCACTGCCAGTCCTTAGGGGCTGGGACGCCCGGGATGGTGGCTCTTGCCAGGAATCTGAGCTTAGTCACTAAGGCCCTCGCCGCCTGCCCTAATCCCAGCTAATCTGTGCTAAACCCTGCTGCGGGCTCATTTCTGGGCGTCATGGATCCGGGCTTCACGGGGCGTGCCTCTCTTGCCCTGCTCACACCACGTGCTTCACGCTTCCCCGACCCCAGCCCCCCAGTAGCACCAGCTGACCCCCACAGGGAGCACCAGAGGAAGGGCTCCAGCAGTTCTGGTCCAGGCCGACAAACCCATGTCACAGATGGGGAAACTGAGGCCCAGGAGGAAGAAGCTTGCCTGGGGCCAGCAAAGCTGCACTCTGGAGTTCCGTGGACTACATCTCCTATTCCCATCTAAACGCGTGCTCTCACGCTTAGGCCAGGCCTTGGCGGTTAGGTGTTGAGTGAACCTGGGCCTTTGGGATCATCCCAAACTGCACACTGAACAGGTGAAAAAGACAAGACTGTTGCTGCAAAGCTAGTGAGAGAAATGAGGGGTGGGAAGGAAAGACAGTAAAATGTGCCTTTTTATATGAAATGCACGCGTGCTAAGTCACTTCTGTCGTGTCCGACTCCGTGTGACCCAATGGACGGTAGCCTGCCAAGCTCCTCTGTCCATGGAATTTTCTAGGTGAGAATACTGGAGTGGGTTGCCAGGCCCTCCTCCAGAGGAGCTTCCCGACCCAGGGATGCAACCTGCGCCTCTTATGCCCGCTGCACTGGCCGGCGGGTTCTCTCCCACTAGCGCCACCTGGGAAGTCCGTTTCACAGGAAAACCTGCTAGAAACACTGGTTGCTGGAATCTGAATGCGCCTGCTTTTCTTTGCTTTTGCTTTCACTTTTAAAAATGTAAACTCGCGGGCTTCCCTGGTGGCCCAGTGGTTAGGGATCCACCTTACAATGCAGGGGACATCAGCTCCATGCCCGCCTGGGGAAGATTCCACGTGCCGCAGGGCAGCTAAGCCCATGGCCACACGCACTGAGCCTGCGCCCTAGAGCCCCCGCTCTGTAACAAGAGGAGCCCCCCCTCGGTGGGAGGCTGAGCACCACAGCTGGAGACAAGCCCCCATGCTCCCCAACCAGAGAAAGCCTGCCCAGAAGGAGGATCCAGCACAGTCATAAATAAATTTTAAATAAATAAAATGTAAACGCGTGCTTTCCAGGTCAAGCTGCTGGCAGTTTACATGCATATTCCATTTAATCCTTTTAGCTGGAGATTATATTACCCTTGTCTTACAGACGCAGAAACTAATTGGAATCAAGTATTAGGTCACTTGCCAGAGATCACACAGCTAGAGACAGACGTGAGATTTAAACCCAGGTCTCTGCTTTTTTTTTTCTTTTTCCAACTGAATTGAACTAACAGTGTGTTGAGAGCTTTCAGGCCTGAAGTTCTGTGGCTCTATTGGAACAGTTTATATTTTTGAATTGGTCTTCTTGCAAAGTCCGCTCTTCTACAGCCTGATGCCTGAGCCTGTCCCCAGCCTCTGCCCAGGTCAGCCCGTGGCTCCCAGGAGGAGGCACCGCTCTGTCCCCAGCCTCCTCTGGAGGCTGTTCCTTTGTGGGAAATCTCCCAGGAAACATGCGAGAGTCTGTGCACCAAGCAGCCACTTGTCCAGGCAGAGCAGAGAGACCATGAAACGTGGGGCGCTGGGGAACTGGGCTATGAGTCTCATGTAAGCTAACCCCTGGCGTTACAGGACAGACACTCTTCTGAGACAGACAGAAAAACCAGTGAGACACTTGTGCTCTCTGCTCCTCAGTCTACCCAGCTGTAAAATGAGAGCCTGTGACTAACTAGGTCAGGGGTGGCAGGAGGCACAGCACACCGGCTGCTTCTCGCCATTCCAGCCCTCGGGGCAGACATTGCTAATCGATCCCGGGGTGCTTTCCTGCTGAAACACGTCAGCCTCAGCTCCGTAACTCCCAAAAGTCACCGAACACCAAGGAAAGAGGCGCCAGAGCAGATAAAATATTTTGCCTTCCCAGGACCAGGGCAGCTCAGCTTCTGCCCAGCTCTGCCATTCAGTCACTATCTTCCACTCCCCGCAGGGCCCTCAGCCGTGAGGTTTGTCTGCTCTAGGAAAGTGTCCTCCACCGTGATGAGTGAGTCTGCTGGGCCAAACCTGACAGCCACGAGGCAGGCTCCTCTGTCTCCTTCCCTGTGGTGGGAGGAAGGACACTCAGCAAGCCCCCTGAAGGCCTGCCGCCGGCAGCACCTCCTGGCAGGCCTGCCTCCCAGGCTTGCAGCAGGGAGGCTCAGTACTCCTGCAGTCAGACGCCACTCAGCTGCCCCCGAAGACCACACTGGCTCAGACTGAAGTTTGGAAAGGAAAGAAGTAGGAAGTTGGGGTGAGCCAGGGAGGAATCCCACAGAGCTGTAGCTTTCCCATATCCATCAGCTGCTGCATACCCCCACGCTTATGCACACGCAGAAACGCTGACCGCTCTGCCCCTTTGTCGGTCCGATGAGCTCCTGTCCATTCTTTGAAACCCTATTCAGATATCCTCTCCTTTGGAAAGCCTTCCTTGCCTCCCCTCCAGGCAGTCACCCACTTCTTCTCGGGTATGATGTCTGTGCATTGTGTACACACTTCTCCTTTCTTGAGGTCACTGGAGTGGAGTTGCTTACTTGCCTATTACTCTCTTTAGACTGTAAACTCCTTGAAGGCAGAACTATGTCTCATTCAGTCAAGGACTTGGCACAGAGCACAAACTCACTAAATATTGATCCAACCCCAAGCCCTGCCCCCTGAGAAGTTTAAACTATCTCAAGCTAATGAACCAGGAACAAGTATCATTATCCCCAATTTGCAAGTGACTCACTCAGGTCAAGAGGCATGCCAAAATGTCATCCGCTCATGCCACTAGCTAAGTCAGGGCAAGGACCTGGATGCCCAAGCTCACCAACATTCCAAGGGGGGGAAGTGGTCTCTCCTTTTGGTGCTGCGTAAAAGTGGACCAACCCTGAGCATCCATTCGTGTTTTTCCACTGTGTACATGCTGAGGCTGGAGCTGTCACTCCAAGTGGGAGGAGCTACAGGCATGCTACCATTGTCAGAAGGCTGCAGCATTTGTTCCGGCAAATGCCTTTTAAGAAATCAAAAAAAAAAAGTGCTAACATCCTTGATAAACAAAGAGCTCTTACAAGTAAATAAAAGTAAAAGCTCAGCAGAAAACAGATAAAAGTTACAAACAGGCAAGCCACACAGTTTTAAATAATTCAGTGAGCATTCACTGAGCCACTACTATGCGTGAGGCACTGTGAGCAGGACAAGGTCCCTGCTCTCGTGGAGCAGCCTAGTGAGAAGAGGGCAGACAAAAATAAAGAACAAACGTGTGTATCTCATACAGAAGGCAGGGTACATACTGAGAGAGTCAATTCCTAGGCGTCCGGAGGTGCCCGAGGAGAGAGGGGTCTGGAGTTCTCAAGGAGGAGGAAAGGATAAACATCTCATTTTTTCTACATTCCTTCGTCTTGGTCACTTAAAATGTTTTCTTCTTCAATTGATGATCACACAACAGACAACTCAGTTTAAACTCTGTTCTAAGGATTACAGAACCACAGTGTGTCCTGCTTGAGGGCAGTTCCTCCTTCTTGAAAACCTTCGGGCTAATCCTGTTATCTTATTTTTTGAGGCTCCAAAATCACTGCAGATGGTGACTGCAGCCATGAAATTAAAAGACGCTTACTCTTTGGAAGAAAAGTTATGACCAACCTAGATAGCATATTCAAAAGCAGAGACATTCCTTTGCCGACTAAGGTCCATCTAGTCAAGGCTACGGTTTTTCCTGTGGTCATGTATGGATGTGAGAGTTGGACTGTGAAGAAGGCTGAGCACCGAAGAATTGATGCTTTTGAACTGTCATGTTGGAGAAGACTCTTGAGAGTCCCTTGGACTGCAAGGAGATCCAACCAGTCCATTCTAAAGCAGATCAGCCCTGGGATTTCTTAGGAAGGAATGATGCTAAAGCTGAAACTCCAGTACTTTGGCCACCTCATGTGAAGAGTTGACTCATTGGAAAAGACTCTGATGCTGGGAGGATTGGGGGCAGGAGGAGAAGGGGACGACAGGATGAGATGGCTGGATGGCATCACGGACTCGATGGACGTGAGTCTGAGTGAACTCCAGGAGATGGTGATGGACAGGGAGGCCTGGCGTGCTGCAATTCATGGGGTCGCAAAGAGTCGGACACGACTGAGCGACTGAACTGAACTGAACTGCTGGGAGTGGGTCTAGTCTGATCTTCACCACCTTGAGACATTCTTTCGATTTATTGTAGTGACTAATTTTAAAAGTATTTAACTCCCTTGCTACACTAGCGAGAGGGCCGCTCTCCATCCCTCTTCTGAGTCTACGTCAGAAACTTTCCCTGTCCATTTTCTTACTTTAACAGAAGCTCTTGAGTGATCAAGCCTCGTCCCTGGTCCCGAGGCTAAGTCTTCTCCTTCGGAGATCATGAATCTGATACTGTTCATCATAAGCTCTCAGGTCTGCATACCGAAGTGAAAGAGGATGATATGACAGAAGTGACAGAGCTAGGGTAGGCAGGAGGGCCAGGAAAGATGACATGGAAGCAATCACAGTGTGCACCAACAGAACAGACCGATGGGTAAAGAAGATGTGGCATGTATATTGGGCTGGCCAAAAAGTTCATTCAGCTTTATATCATCTTGATGGCAGACCCGAATGAACTTTTTGGCCAACCCAATACACCCTGGAATACTACTTAGGGTGAAATAATGCCATCTGCAGCAATATGGACGGGCATAGTGATGATCAAGGTATTCAGTGGTGGCATTGAGTGCAGGAACACATATGATATAACTTACATATGGAGTCTAAAAAATGATGCAAATGAACTTATTTGCAAAACGGGAATAGACTGGAAATTCCCTGCTCCTTCAGTGGTTAGTACTCCACGCTCCCACTACAGGGGGCGTAGGTTCGGCCTCTGGTCAGGGAGCCAAGATCCCTCACGTCACGCAGCACAGCCGAAGAGAAAAAAACAGACTGACAGACACAGGAAACAAAGCACGTGTGCTCACCCAGGCGGAGGGGGAGGAGTACACGAGGACTCTGGGATTAACATTCGCACACCGCTGTATGAGATGAGCAGCGAGGGCCTGCTGCGTAGTGCAGGGAACCACAGCCAGTATCTTATAATAACCCACAGGGGAGATGATCTGAGAAAGGATATACGCATGCACACAGACACATACGCGTGCTCAGCCACTCCAGTCGTGCCCAGCTCTTTGTGAACCTATGGATTACAGCCCGCCAGGCTCCTCTGTCCACGGATTCTCCAGACAAGAATACTGTCATGGGTTGCCATGCCCTTCTCCAGGGGATCTTCCTGACCCAGGGATTGAACCCATCTTCTGCGGCTCCTACAACACAGGCGGATTCTTTACTACTGAACCAGCGGGGAAGCCCACGTATACACACATACATATATATATGTATATGTATAACTGAATCACTTTGCTATATAACATGACATTGTAGATCAACTATAATTTTTTAAGGTTTAAAAAAAGTAAGTGCTGATATCTGAATGACAAAACCACTGCTGAGGAGGGGCCAGTGAGGCGGGACGAGCTCTCTAAGGAAGAAGGAGCCCACACTCTCAAGAAGCCAAAGGGAGGTGAGCGTGGCCAGAGAGGAGGGGTGAGGAGGGCGGGTAGACAGAGAGGAGGGGTGAGGAGGGCGAGTGGACAGAGAGGAGGGGTGAGGAGGGGCCTGTGGGCAGAGAGGAGGCGTGAGGAGGGCGAGTGGACAGGAGGGCCCAGTGCGCGGGGCTCGGTGAGCTGGGAAGTTGAGATGTGAGAGAGGCAGGAACCACCAGAAGCAGGAGAAGGACACGACCTGGTTGCATTTTTCCATCATTTTGGCTGCTGAATGAGAGTCCACAAGAGGGGCCAGAGGGAAGCAGGCAGTGCAGTCAGGACGCACCTCATCCGTCCCGCGCAGACGTGACGAGGACTTGGACTGAGGGCGTGCCTGGGGTGGGAGTGTGAAGATTCAGGATGTCTGGGGGAGTAAGTCACAGGATCTGCTGATGATGGACTGGATTTGGGGGTGAGGGGGAAAGAGGAGTCGAGGATACTGTATATATCTTGCCTGGGGTAGACGGTACTTTTTCTTGGATGGGAAATATGGGAGAAAGTGGGAGGGAGGGAGCTGGTTCAGATAGAAGTTTGGATTTTAGTTTCCCAACCAGGGATGGAACCCACGCCCACTGCAGTAGGAGCTTGGAGTCTTGACCACTGGGCGGCCAGGGAGGTCCCCGGGAGCTTTAAAGCAGTAACACCAGCTGACATCGGCTGAGCTGTTCCCCTGTGCCTGGCACTTCCATCATGGGTTTGAGGCCAGATAGTTCTTTGTCCCCGGGCGGTCTTGTACCCTGTAGGGTGTTTAGCAACATCCCTGACCCCTGCCCACTGGATGCCAGTAGCCTTGTGCACATACACACACACACACACACACACACACACACACACACTCAGCTAGAAAATCAAAACTGTCTCCAGACATTGCCTACTGACTCCCTCGTGCAAAACCACTCCTGACGGCAGACGCTGCTCTTCATAGATTCTCTCAGCTAATCCTTGCAAGCACCCTGTGAATTCAGCCACCACCCCCAACTTACAGCTGAGACCCTGTGAATTCAGCCACCACCCCCAGCTTACAGATGAGACCCTGTGAATTCAGCCACCACCCCCAGCTTACAGATGAGACCCTGTGAATTCAGCCACCACCCCCAGCTTACAGATGAGACCCTATGAATTCAGCCATCACCCTCAACTTACAGCTGAGACCCTATGAATTCAGCCACCACCCCCAGCTTACAGATGAGACCCTGTGAATTCAGCCACCACCCCCAGCTCACAGCTGAGACCCTGTGAACTCAGCCACCACCCCCAGCTTGCAGTTGAGGAAGCAGAGGCCCCAACCAGCTGCGCCCTCTTCGGCTGGGGGACATCTGTGGCGACACCTTGGAGGCAGGTGTGTGGACGCGCCTGGGGCTCGCAGGAGCAGCTAGGGTGACGCGCACTGTGGTCGGTCGTCGCCGGTGTCTCGGTGGGGCTGACCCCATGCACTGGCGGAGGCGTCCCAGGGCTGCCCGCCTTGCAGGGTCAGTTCTCCGACCAGGGCCTGAGGCTGGGCTATGGCAGTCAAAGCCCTGGATCCTAACTACTAGGCTGCCAGGGAACCCCCGCTGTTCTTCTGAAGAACGTCATTCCTCCTGGTATTGCTCCTGTCTCCTGAGTCCCCGGTTTCTTCCTTTTCTAGATCGTCCCCGTGAGCAACCACCGACAACGTCACCCTCCCTGTATCTCACTCCCCTCCAGCTCCCACCCCGTTTCTCCACTCCCCTTCACAGCAGCGTTCCTGAAACAGCTGGCACAGGCTGTCTCTTGCAAACCTCACCTCCCATACTCCCTGCCATCCTCTGTAATTCCCGGCCTCCATGCCGACTAAGCCCACCGGTCACTCCCCTGTCCCCCTTTCACTGGCCCTCTCAGCAGCCTGGGACACACTTGGCCTCCCTCCCTCTTGAAGCACCTTCGTTCCTGGCCATCTTTTGTTGTTGTTTTTTAAAAAGTTGCTAAGTTGTGTCCGACTCTTTGCGACCCCATGGACTGCAGCACACCAGGCTTCCCTGTCCTTTACCATCTCCTAGAACTTGCTTAAACTCATGTCCATTGAGCCAGTGATGCCATCCAACCATCTCATTCTCTGTTGCCCCCTTCTTTTGCCTTCAATCTTTCCCAGCATCAGGGTCTTTTCCAATGAGTAGGTTCTTCACATCAGGTGGCCAAGGTATTAGAGTTTCAGCTTCAGCATCAGTCCTTCCAATGAATATTCAGGACTGATTTCCTTTAGGATGGACTGGTTGGATCTCCTTGTAGTCCAAGGAACTCTCAAGATCCTTCTCCAGCACCACAGCTCAAAAGCATCAATTCTTCAGCACTCAGCCATCTTTAGGGTCTAACTCTAACATCCGTATGTGATTAGTGGAAAAACAGTAGCTTTGACTACATGGACCTTTATTGGCATCTTGACTTTCCTCAACTCCTCTGTTCCTCCTCTGAATGTTAAAAGGGACCAAAAGGGATTGTCCTGGGGGCCCAGTGGCTAGGACTCTGCGCTCCCAACAGAGGGGCCTCGGGTCCCATCAGGGAACTACATCCCACACGCCGTGACTAAGAGTCCAAACGGTGCAGCCACAGTCCACAAGCCGCCACCGAGACCTGGTCCACCACACAAGCAAACAAATACTTGTTAACAAGTAAAACACAAGGGCCCAGGGTCTGGGTCTGGTTCCCCTTCGCTTCCTACTTACACAAAAGAAAAAAATAGACATGGCCAGTACACACAGAAAAATGTGCTCAGCCCCAGTTGTAACAAAAAGAAATGTCCAATAAAACAAACGAGATATATTTTCAATTTATCACAACGTCAAAGATTCAAAAGATGAATAATGCTCAGTGTCAGTGTGGATGTGGGGAAACGGCATTTCCATTCACTGCCGGTGAGAAAGATAAATGGGACCTTTTGTGGACGGCAGTTTTGCAATAGCTATCTCCACACACATAAAACAGAAGAGAATGATCCGTCCTCTGCTTTGTCCTAAAATTGTTTTATTGACATAATTTAAGATTTACAGAAAAGTTGCAAGAATAAAACAAAGAGGGAATTCCCTGGTGGTCAGTGGTTAGGACTCTACGCTTTCAGTGCTAAGCGCCCAGGCTCAATCCCTGGCCTAGGAAATGAGGTCCTGCAAGCCACACATATACAGTATGGCCAAAAAAGTGTAAAAACTAATAAAGATAAAAAAGAACAAAGCATTTGCAGATGCCCTGCTCTAGATCACCTGGAGCTCACAGATGACCCCATCTCACTACATCAGTCCTCTCCCTCTCCCACTGTATGCATTCATTTATAGCTTATATACACTCATATACGGTGTGCTTACAGCTTCTATGCACTCATACGTGGGGCGCTTACAGCTTCTATGCACTCATACGCGGGGCGCTTACAGCTTCTATGCACTCATACGTGGAGTGCTTACAGCTTATATGCGCTCATACGCGGGGTGCTGACAGCTTATATGTGCTCACACGGGAGGTGCTTACAGCTTATATGCGCTCACACATGGGGTGCTTACAGCCCATGTAGTACATGTTTGTTTATTTCCCAAACCACATAGTAGCAACTTTCAGGCATGATGTTCTTTTTCTGTAAACACTTAAGTATGCGTCTCCTGAAAGTATGGAATTCCCTTCCATAACCACAATACAGTTATCAAAATTAGGAAATTAATACATTGATACAACACTCTGCTCTAACCCATGGATCTCATTGCAATTTCACCAATTGTCAAAATAACATCCATTCAGCAAAAGAAAACTCGAGATCATGTATCCCATTCAGCCATTGTTATCTCTTTCAGTTCAGTTCAGTTCAGTCGCTCAGTCGTGTCCGACTCTCTGCGATCCCATGAATCGCAGCACGGCAGGCCTCCCTGTTCATCATCATCTCCTGGAGTTCACTCAGACTCACGTTCATCGAGTCCGTGATGCCATCCAGCCATCTCATCCTCGGTCGTCCCCTTCTCCTCCTGCCCCCAATCCCTCCCAGCATCAGAGTCTTTTCCAATGAGTCAACTCTTCACATGAAGTGGTCAAAGTACTGGACTTTCAGCTTTAGTATCATTCTTTCCAAAGAAATCCCAGGGCTGATCTCCTCCAGAATGGACTGGTTGGATCACCTTGCAGTCCAAGAGACTCTCAAGAGTCTTCTCCAACACCACAGTTCAAAAGCCTCAATTCTTCGGTGCTCAGCCTTCTTCACAG
>SJYV01005445.1:375280-394242 GCA_006410875.1 Neotragus pygmaeus | reverse complement strand
CCAGAAAGTTTAACCAGGTTTAACCACAAGGTTTAACCAAAATCTCATAACACAGTAATCAAAATCTAGGTTTCAATCAAAAATCACACTCTTCATACCATGAACCAGGAAAATCTCAATTTCAAAGAAAAAGAAAGAAAATCAATAAGCATTAACAACAAAATTATATTGCTGTTGAAAATAGCCAGGGGTTCCCAACCCTTAACAGGAACCAGGCCACACAGCAGTAAGTAAGTGCCAAGAGAGCAAGCTAAGCTTTCCCTGCCACTCCCCATCGCTCCCCATCACTCACATGACCTGTCCCTGGTGCCAAAAGTATTGGGGACCACTGCTTTAAGCAATATGAAGCAGCCATCAGAATAGTTTATCTAACTGATTCTAGTCCCCATAGGAATATGAAGGATGGTAACCACATCTCAGCACATTTGTTTCAAACTTGAAAAGGAATGTGTTTGGGGCATGTGCCTGTCCAAAAGTAGATAAGCTAATCAATGAAAAAGTACATGAAATTTCTCCCTTTTTCTCACCCATTCTTACCTCAGTTCAGTTCAGTCTCTCAGTCGTGTCCATCACCAACTACTGGAGTTCACCCAAACTCATGTGCATCGAGTCGGTGATGCCATCCAGCCATCTCATCCTCTGTTGACCCCTTCTCCTGCCCACAATCCCTCCCAGTCCTGAATATTCATTGGAAGGACTGATGTTGAAGCTGAAACTCAAATACTTTGGCCACCTGAGTGAAAAACTGACTCATTTGAAAAGACCGTGATGCTGGGAAAGATTGAAGGCAGGAAGAGAAGGAGATGACAGAGGATGAGATGGTTGGACGGTGTTACCGACTCAATGGACATGGGTTTGGGTGGACTCTGGGAGTTGGTGATGGACAGGGAGGCCTGGCATGCTGTAGTTCATGCTGTTGCAAAGAGTCACACATGACTGAGCAACTGAACTGAGCACATCCTACATGACTGCTGGAAAAACCATAGCTTTGACTAGATGGACCTTTCTCTATATATTTACTTACCAACAGTGATAGAAAATAACGAATGTTTTAGACTTCATCATCTGTTGGATATTCTATCAGATAACTTAAGAAAAGTGGGCAGATAATCTTAGAACATGTCCCCCAGAGTATTCAAATTAAATTAAAATTTTGATAGAGGAATATTAACATGCAGTCTGCATCAAAATCAGGTTAAATAAATAACTAAAGCACAATTCGTATTTAGTGAGCATTTACTGTGTCCCAAACTATTTTTGTTTCTTTATGTGTAATAAATTATTTCACTCTCATAACCTATGACTTGAGTATTATTTCTATTTCAAATTCAAAGATAGATAATCTTAGGTATGAAGGAGAACATTGCTTTTGCAAAAGACAAGGGATATTGTTATAAAGTTAGAAGAATGTAAAAATGACTGGTTGAAGCACTGGTATTGAGCATTGATCAGTGGGCTCTATGATTAAAGTAGTTCTTGAACTGAATATTGGCTCTGTCAGTCAGTGGTGGCATGCCCTAAAAAGTGTACATTTAATTCTCATCAAATATAAAATGTGGATAAAAATATCTCCCTCTGAAGGTCAATGTGAGCATATATATAAAAATCCATAGAAAGTTCAAAGGCCCATTTCAAATGCTCATTAAAATTTGGCTTGCTTTGTTCTTATACCAATTATAATTTTTAGCTTCATAATTTCTATGCCTTGTAGAAAAGACATAGAAAAGTTCGATGTTTTCTGGTATATCAACAATGTTGTCTACTTTTATTGAGGAGACAAATTAGAGAAAATCTCTATGGCGCTTGAAAAGCACTGAATGGACTTTTCTTGTATTTTATTTTTAAAATCCTTTTCCACATTAAAATAAAAACCTTCCGTAACATACCAAATTACAATACTTTAATAATTTTCATTGGCCATTAGTAAACTCACAAGCCTCCTCCTTCAATGGAAGCAATGCTGCTGCTGCTGCTGCTAAGTCACTTCAGTCGTGTTTAACNTTCCACATTAAAATAAAAACCTTCCGTAACATACCAAATTACAATACTTTAATAATTTTCATTGGCCATTAGTAAACTCACAAGCCTCCTCCTTCAATGGAAGCAATGCTGCTGCTGCTGCTGCTAAGTCACTTCAGTCGTGTTTAACACTGTGTGACCCCACAGACAGCAGCCCACCAGGCTCCCCTGTCCCTGGGATTCTCCAGGCAAGAACACTGGAGTGGGTGCCATTTCCTTCTCCAATGCATGAAAGTAAAAAGTGAAAATGAAGCCTCTCAGTCATGTCCAACTCTTAGCGACCCCATGGACTGCAGCCTACCAGGCTCCTCGGTCCATGGGATTTTCCAGGCAAGAGTACTGGAGTGGGGTGCCATTGCCTTCTCCAAATAGAAGCCTTATCTTATTGTAAAAACTTAATGTTTGATAAAATAATAATGTACCATTTTGACTTCAAGTTTTTTATTAGAATGAGTAGATGTTATGAAATTCAAGTTCATCCTAAGTATATATCATATTGTATATCTAATTTCTTATACTAAGTACAGTTAATGAATTCCTGACTTTAAAGTTGATGGTGTTTCATCATTTTAGTTTTGTGAAGGCGGACTTTGCAAGTTACTCAACGAATACACTCAGTATCAACATTGTGACCCACTTGTCAAATGCAAAGGACATGGGGTATGTAATTGTTACTATATTTTATGCATAGTTTTAAAATACATATCATAACATTTTACAAGATAATAATAAGCTTCAGATTTATGGATGTGGAAATGTCTTTGGAGAATTTCAGTTAAATGTAGAAACCAAATTTCATTATTTATATATGTATGCATGTTCTATGTATTCTACCAGATTACTGCACACTTCATGAGTTAAAAACTTTTAGACTTTGTACAAAAATGCAATATGAAACATAAGCTATAATAATGTTGGATAGAGACTGCATACTTTTGGAAATAGATATATTTAGTGTTACATCTATATCAGTTCAGTTCAGATCAGTCACTCAGTTGTGTCCAGTTCTTTGTGACCCCAAGGACTCCAGCATTCCAGGCCTCCCTGTCCATCACCAACTCCCAGAGTTTACTCAAACTCATAGCCATTGAGGCAGTGATGCCATGCAACCAGCTCACCCTCTGTCGTCCCCTTCACCTCCCACGTTCGATCCTTGCTAGCATCTGGGTCTTTTCCAGTGAATCAGTTCTTCGCATTAGGTGGCCGAAGTATTGGAGTTTCAGCTCCAGCATCAGTTCTTCCAATGAACATTCAGTACTGATTTCCTATAGGACAAACTGGTTGGATCCCCGTACAGTCCAAGGAACTCTCAAGAGTCTTCTCCAATACCACAGTTCAAAGGCATCAATTCTTCTGCGCTCAGCTTTCTTTATAGTCCAACTCTCACATCCATGCATGACTACTACTAAAATCATAGCTTTGCCTAGATGCTCTTTTGTTGGCAAAGTAATGTCTCTGCTTTTTAATATGCTGTCTAGGTTGGTCATAACTTTTCTTCCAAGGAGCAAGCGTCTTTTAATTTCATGGCTGCAATCACCATCTGCAGTGATTCTGGAGCCCAGAAAAATAAAGTCTGACACTGTTTCCACTGTTTCCCCATTTATTTTCCATGCAGTGATGGGACCGGATGCCATGATCTTTGTTTTCTGAATGTTGAGCTTTAAGCCAACTTTTCACTCTCCTCTTTCACTTTCATCAAAAGACTTTTTAGTTCCTCTTCACTTTCTGCCATATGTGTGGTGTCATCTGCATATCTGAGGTTATTGATATTTCTCCTGGTAATATTGACTCCAGCATGTGCTTCATCCAGTCCAGCATTTCTCATGAGGTACTCTGCATATAAGTTAAATAAGCACGGTGACAATATACAGTGTTGACATATCCTTTCCCAACTTGGAACCTGTGTGTTATTCCATGCCCATTTCTAACTGTTACTGTCTTCACCTGCATACAGATTTCTCAGGAGGCAGGTCAGCTATTATAGTATTCCCATCTCTTTCAGAATTTTCCACAGTTTTTTGTGTTCCACACAGTCAAAGGCTTTGGCATAGTCAATAAAGCAGAAGTATATGTTTTCCTGGAATTCTCTTGCTTTTTCAGTGATCCATTAGATGTTGGTAATTTGATCTCTGGTTCCTCTGCCTTTCTAAATCGAGCTTGAACTTTTGGAAGTTCACAGTTCATGTACTATTGAAGCCTGGCTTGGAGAATTTTGAGCATTACTTTACTAGCGTGTGAGATGAGTTCAGTTATGCAGTCGTTTGGGCATTTTTTGGCATTGCCTTTCTTTGGGATTGGAATGAAAACTGACCTTTTCCAGTCCTGTGACCACTGNCACAGTTCATGTGCTGTTGAAGCCTGGCTTGGAGAATTGTGAGCATTATTTTACTAGCATGTGAGATGAGTGCAATTGTGCAGTAGTTTGAGCATTCTTTGGCATTGCCTCTTTGGGATTGGAATGAAAACTGACCTTTTCCAGTCCTGTGGCCACTGCTGAGTTTTCCAAATTTGCTGGCATATTGAGTGCAGCACTTCCACAGCATCATCTTTCAGGATTTGAAACAGCTCAACTGGAATTCCATCACCTCCACTAGCTTTGTTCGTAGTGATACTTTCTAAGGCCCACTTGACTTCACATTCCAAGATGTCTGGCTCTAGATTAGTGATCACAGCATCGTGATTAGGGTCCTTTAATCTGGAGCAGTTCCTCAGACCTTTGTATTTCACAAAATTGACATTTTTGAAGAGTCCAGGCAATTTTTTTTCATAGAACATCCCTTGGTTTAGGTCTATCTGACGCTCCCGGGGCTTGGCGAACTGCAGTTCACAGGCCAAATCTGGGGCCTGCCTATCATTTTTCTATAACCTGTGAGCTAAGAATGGCTGTAGTGTTTTTAACCGGTGGGGATGGGAGCAAAAGCCTAGCTCACGACACTTGGAAACTGAATGAAACTCAATTTTCACAGATTCCTTGTCCACAGGTAAGGGTTCACTGGAACAGGACCACACCTGTCCATTGCGTTCTGTGGGGCCCTTTCACCCTGTAACTGGGCGTTATGACACAGGCTCGTCCTCTCACCCCTTTGCCTGGCTGCTCAGAGCTCGACGGGTCACTGGCCCAGCTACACCTTGACAAGATGCGTATCACCGTCACACAGCTTTTTACTATTACCAGTGTCCATCCATCATGTCAAAACAAGAAAAGAGGACGCTGACTGTCGCACCTGTTTTATCGTGTCTGACCCTGCGACCCCAGGGACTATACAGTCCATGGAATTCTCCAGGCCAGAATACTGGAGTGGGTAGCCTTTCCCTTCTCCAGGGGATCTTCCCAGCCCAGGGATCAAACCCAGGTCTCCTGCATTGCAGGCAGGTTCTTTACCGGCTGAGCCACAGGAGAAGCCCTTTTATTGTGGTGAAATACACAAACTATAAAATTTGCCACTGTAACCACTGTGAAGTGAACGGTTCAGGGGCATTAAGCACAGCCCCATGCTGGGTGGCCATCGCCCCCACCCACCTCCAGAACTCTTCACCTCCAGAACTGAAACTGCCCCATTCAGCAGTAACTTGCTGTTCCCCAGCTTCCAGCCCCTGGCAACCACCATTCTACTTTCTGTATCTATGAATCTGACAACTCTAAGGANAGCTTTGTTTATAATGATGCTCTTAAGGCCCACTTGACTTCATATTCCAGGCTGTCTGGCTCTAGGTGAGTGATCACACCATAGTGATTATCTGGGTCGTGAAGATCTTTTTTGTACAGTTCTTCTGTGTATTCTTGCTACCTCTTCTTAATATCTTCTGCTTCTGTTACATTCCTACCATATCTGTCCTTTATTGAGCCCATCTTCGCATGAAATCTTCCCTTTGTCCAGTAAAACCCAACAAATCCAGACTAAGGAGAGCCTTCAAAGAAGAGGACTGTCGCCGGGCAGATGCCCCTGCGGTGCGCATGGTGGGGCCTCTGGCACCCGGGAAAATGCGCTGACTGTAATCGCTGTGAGCCTCTCGAGAACTGGGCAAAATGAGGTTTTCTTTCATAGTGAGGAGCAAACAAGGCTGCAAGGCTCAGGTGTGGGAAAGTGAATAAAAGCCTGGGGGGCAGGAAGGAGGGTCTGAGACTCTTCTATCCTGAGGCCGGCCTGTCCTCAGGAGGGATGGGGGCCACAGGTCATGGGCCTGGGCAGAGGAAAGCGGCTCACGTCTGGGTGACAAGCATTTTGTTCATCAGCTTATCATTTACCCAGCAGAGAATGGGAGTTCATCAGCTCATCATTTACCCAGCAGAGAATGGGAGTTCAGAGGGTCTGAGTCTGGCCTCGTCACGGAGAAACCAGGGGGGCATCCATGAGTCTGTCCTATGGGTGAGAGGAGGGCCTCCCAAGTGGCGCTGGTGGTGAAGAGCCTGCCTGCCTGTGCCCATGACATAGGAGACGCAGATGCCATCCCTGGCTGGGGAAGACCCCCTGGTGGAGGGCCTGGCACCCGCTCCAGTCTTCTTGCCTGGAGAACCCCATGGTCAGGGGAGCCTGCAGGGCTACAGCCCACGGGGTCACAAAGAGTCGGACACGACTGAAGTGACTGAGCACAGCACGCACGTGTGTGCGCAGGCGCGTGCGCACACGCACACACACACACACCAACACACCAACATACAGACACCCCAACACACACACAAACACATGCACACACACACACAAACACACACACAAACGCACACAAAAACACCAACACACCAAACACGCACACACACAAACACGCACACACAAACACACCAAAAAAACACCAACACACACACCACACACACACACACACACGGGTGAGCGGGGCTCTGCACAGCACACCATTTTCTGAAAGAAGAGGGGAGGGGATTTCTTTCTCTCTTTTTGGGTACGAACATCCTGCATGCTGCATGGCACCGCCAGAAAAGAGAGCAGTTAATTCCTTCCACTTGGTAGAGGTTTCAGTATCTACAAAACAGCTCAAAGGACATGGCTCAGAATGTTATATATATAGCCCATAAGGTGGAACTGAAGATCCTGAGTTTGTTTTATCTCTAAACTATTATTTTTACTTGTTTGACTATTTTTCTTTGATTCTACTTTTTTTTTTTCATTTCTCTGATTAAATTTGCTCTTTGGAACTCAGAGAAGGCCTAAGAAGCCAAAGCTTTTCTACAAACAGGAGGCAGGGGATACAGCAGGGTCCTGCTGAGTCACCATACCCCTCTCAACTCCTGCATTCATTAAGTCACTCATTCATTCATTCAGCACCCACCATGAGTTGCATCCTGTCCTGGGACCAGGAGCACAGCAGTGAACAAGACAGAGACTGACCCTCCAGGATCACAGTGTAGCTGGGGGAAGGGTGCAGGACAGACAGTTATCAGCGCAAAGCAGCAGGGCTGCCAGATAAACTACAGGACACCCAGTTGAACTTCAGATAAACAGTGAATAATTTTCCATGTCCCAAGCAATATTCTGGGGTAATTATCCGTTGTTGATCTGAAATTCAAATTTAACTGCGTGCCTTGGGTTTTTACATGCCTACATATTTTCAGTTAGTAACAATCTGAGGAAACTAAGCTAGTGTGACTTTTGCATTTCGGAGTGCTGGGGGCTGGGGTCTGCTTTAGCCAGGTTGTCAGGGAGCTGAAACCTGAATTAGGGGGGAGGCCCCCACCCCAGAGTCCACCTCTAACCCATTCACCTCTGATTTCATTTCTTCAGCTGCATCCTGGCTTCTTAAGGGTAGACTCATTATCACTATTAAAAGAGAAATCTTAGGGACTTCCCTGGTGGTCCAGCAGTTAAGAATTCACCTGCCAATGCAGGAGACAGGGGTTCGAGCCCTGGTTCGGGATCTAGAGCCTGTGAACTGCAACAAGACAGGCCACTGCAACGAGAATCCTGAGCTGCAGCTGGAGAAAGCCTGCACACAGAAATGAAGGCCAGCACCCAGAAACGAAGGCCAGCACCCATAAACGAAGGCCTGCACCCAGAAACGAAGACTAGCACAGCAAAAACTGATTTAAAAGCCTTAGAATTCTTCCCAGGAGCCAGGCGAAAGCAGAGAGATTCAGTAACATCTGTAACAGGTGGCCCCCAAAGAAAATCTTTGAACAAAGTTCAGAACAGAATCAGGCAGTAAATTCATCAGCTGAACCCAAACCCAAATCCAAACCCTGCAACTCAAATCTGACTTGAGAAACGGGGACTACAGAAACTGAACCCACAGGAGCCAGGCTACGTAACCACTCACGTTTTAGATGATGGGAAAGCTTGTTCAGGAGATCGTAAGTGGACTCATGTCCCAGCAAGGCCACAATCTGAGGAAACTAAGCTAGTGTGACTTTTGTGTTTCGGAGTGCTAGGGGGTGGGGTCTGCTTTAACCAGGTTGTCAGGGAGCTGAAACCCGAATTAGGGGGGAGGCCCCCCCCCAGACTCCACTTCTAACCCATTCACCTCTGACTTCTTCATTTCTTCACCTGCATCCTGGCTTCTTAAGGTGTAGGGCAAAAGCCTACACCTAAGCCTGAGGTTTCTGTGGACGTGAGAGAATCTTAGAGGAGATGATTACCCCAGAATGGCTTGGGAAGTCAACCTCACAATTTGCTTGGGGTGGCAAAATTCTTCACATATGAGCCCACATCCCTTAAGCATGATAGGAATTGAGTTTAAAAAAAGAGAGAGAATTAAAAATATAGCAATTACATATTTGCGTTAAGAAATTACAGGTGCTGGCACTTCCCTGGTGGCCCAGGGGCTAAGACCGTGTGCTCTCAATGAAGGAGGCCCAGGTTCGATTCCTGGTCAGGGAACTAGATCCCACATGCCCCAGCTTGAAAGATCCCTCATGCCACAGCTAAGACCCAGCTCAGCCAGATAAGTAAATAAAAATAAATAAATATTTTTTAAAGAAATAATGGGTGCCAAAGTATATTAGACACGGCAAGGTCATCCGAACTCTCTTAGAAACTTCATTTAACCTCATGTTAAATTGCTCAAGTTCCTAAGAAAACAAAAATCATGGCCATATGTGAATATAATTATAATGCTACATTGCTTTCCAATCTTAGAGGCAAAAAATTTTAAAAGACTCATAATGAAATCAAATAAAACAAAGAGAGATAATGTCCAAGATTAAAAAAAAAAAAGAGGTGCATGCTTGAAATCTTAAATATTTGTAATATTTAAAATAATATGCTCTATGGGAATAACAGATTAGGCTTAACTTTCTAATTTAACATGCATAAATGAATCACCGATTGATTTAGACTTCTGATTTTTCAAGTCAAAATCTTACTAAATTTGTCAACAGTACTAGAATAGTTATAAGAATTTAAATTCACCCTATTTGTAAATGTAATTATTAGATTCCTAGATCTATGTAAGTGCTTGAGTGAGTTTTGTTTGTCATTGAAGCAAGTGAAGTGTTTTAAAAAGAAACAATATATTAAATTTACGTGTAGTTTAAGATGTTTAAGCATATTTAATTAACCATTAATAATTTTTATAATTAATTATAAACACTCATCTAATGTCCTCTTAAAATTATTTTCAAAGTTGCTGTATTCATAAAAGAAGCTTTTTAACCTAACTCAAAGGCCAAACGTGAGAGTGTTGGATTTATAAATATAATACATTGAACATCATAAACTAATAATTTTTAAAAGAAAGGGGAGTCCGAAGACTTTTTTCTACTCAGAAAAGCTACCCTCAAGGGCACCAAAAGCTCACACTGACATTCATGTAACGATAACTATGGAAATTAAAATCAGGCCACCCACTTCCACTGACCCAGCGGCTGTCGGAGGTCCCCAGGCTGTCCGGAGGGACTGGGCCCCTCAGCAAAGCCCGGGTCTCCGGATGCTCAGCCGCTTCCTACGGACGACGGTCCCCTGGGCCTCAGCCCTGCTGGGCAATTGCCCTGTCCAGTCCCACCCACCAGTGGCAGCCGCAGCGACTCTGGGCCGGGGGCTTTAGGTGACTTATCTCCTCTCATCCTTATGACAAACATGTGATGAAGATATTTTCAATCGTCTGCATTTTCAGGTGGCAACATGGAAAGGTCAAGACACAGGCAAAGCCGCACTAGAGTCCAAGGTGGCCGACTCCAGGGTTCTCCCGGCTGCTCCACGGCCAGCTCCCCCGAAGACAGCAACCCTCCAGCAATGCACTCGGACGAGCCCCTTCCCTCTCTGAGCGCTAAGAGGCCACGGCCAGCTCCCCCTGAAGACAGCAACCCTCCAGTAACTGTCTCAGAAGCGCTAAGAGGCTGAGGGTTTTGTGTGCTTGGCGCGCCTGCTGGAAGCTGGGCATATGGCAGAGCTGTTCACAGCCGCTCAGAAAGCCGCGCGCCTGACATTTCTACCCAGGAGAGGGACAGAAAGATCCCCAAGCCCTGCGGCTTCTAGAACTCACCCTGGAAAGTCTTTCGCCCTGCAACCTGCCCCCGAGGTCAGCTCCACTGTCCCACCTAGACGCTCGTCCCTTGCCACTTGGAGCACAGCCTCCCACCTGCTCTCGGGAGTCCCTCCCACCTACCACCACCTGCAGCAGAGAGTTCTACTTTCCATGGCTCCCCACTGCCCAGGGAATCCAGCCAGAATTCACTCTGGCCTGGCACTCAAGGCCTCCATAGCTCAACCCCCGACGGTCTTCCTGGCCTCGTCCCCGAAACATCCCCCCATAGTTGACGCAGAGCTTCCACCTTCCCCTTCCTTGGTTGTGCTCGGCCTCCTGACAGAAAGGCCCCTCCCCCACCTCTGCTTGTCAAACTCCTACCCAACCTTCACAGGTGAGCCCAAAGACCACCTCTTCCAGGAAGCCTTCCCTTCTTTCCTTAGCTTGAATTAACTTTTCCTTTCTCTGTTGAAGCAGAGGCTGTACATACCAGTCAGACTCCTAACAGCACTTGTATCTCTGCCTGGAGGTTTTCTTTATGAGCAGACAACCGACCAGGAGTGCTGGGAACTACCCCAGCCCCACCCAGACACAGCCCTCTACCTGTGATTCAGTTGGAGGGTGGAGGATGAGCACCCCAGCTCCCTCACCCCTCGCTGGAATAACTTTGCGTCGTTGTTTTTCAGCTGCGCAGTCGTGTCCGACTCTCTGCGACCCCGTGGACTGCAGCAGCCAGGCCTCCCCGTCCTTCCCCACTTCCCAGAGTTTGCTCAAGCTCACGTCCACGCAGTGTCACTGCTCCACACGCTACAGTAGCCCGCCAAGGTAAATCAGTTCATGCCACTCTCCTTGCTAACTCCTTAACGCTTACGCATTCACTTCTCATTCTCCTACTGGTGTTTTCTGGGACTGCCTCTTAGACAAACAACGTGTGCTGAATTCCTGCCACGGGATGTGCTTCCCAGGGACCCCTCGCTAGGGGCTAGGCCGTCTGCGCATCCCCATTCTGGTGCTTAGCTGATGCCTTTGCTGCAGCCCTGCTCAGCAGGGGCCTTGTGTGACGCCAGTTAAAGCCACAGGCAAGTGCCTTACTTCCCTGGTGGTCCAGTGGTTAAGACTCCTGCGCTCCCAATGCAGGGGCCTGGGGGTCCATCCCTGGTCAGGGAACCGGATCCCACATGCCAACTAAGACCCAACACAGTCGAGTTAAACAAATAAATATCTTAAAAAAAAATTTTTTATAGGCAAGATGAATCCAACACTTTCTACTTTTTCTTAGCCCTATAAATGTATTATTTCATTTAAACCTCATGACAACCTGGGAAGTAGCGATCACAGTTATCCCATTTCACAGACGAGAAAATCCAGCCTCAAGTAAAATGACTTTTCCAAGATCTCGAAAGCCAGCAAGTGTCAGAGCTGAGGCTTAAATCCAAGAGGACTGCCTCTAGAGATGGGGCATTTAACCCACTCGTGAGGTGGGGCAGCAATAATTACAGCACCTGGGTCCAGGTAGTTAGAAACGCCTGTTCTTATAAGACGGTGTGTGTGCAGGCACCTTATCCTGCCCAGCCCAATGCGTGGCACATACTCAGTGACTGTTTATCTCAGTGATTATTTATTAAGTGCTCGTCAGAGTGAATCACCAACCAAGGCCCACAGGACCAAGGCATTATGACAAGAAGACCTGTGAAAAGGGTGAAGCTCCAGGGACCTGCCCTGCTCTCAGTAGGCTTGGGCAGGCCACTGCCGCTCTTTCAGCCTCACTCCGCACTCTCTGGGCTCCCAGGTGGCTCAGTGGGTAAAGAATCTGCCTGCAATGCAGGAGACGCAGGCAGGTGTGGGTTCCATCCTCAGTTGCCCCTCTGTCCAGGGAGAGGGCCCCCCTCTAAAGATTCACACCGAATCCCTGAACCCTGGCCCCAACCCCCTGTGGGAGATAGGGTCCCAAAAGCTAGAGAAAGGAGCTGAGTGAGGCTGGGCTGAGGCAGGAGGCATCCTTGCCGGGTCAGCTTCTTGCAGGCTAGGTGAGGAAGAAAAAACAAAACCAAAAACACCGCCTGCTTTCCTGCTTCTAAAGTGGGGATCTGGCGCCACCTCGCGGGCACCACCTCTTCCAACCTCCACCTTTTCTTGTCTGCATATTCTCAGCATACACTCCACTGATGCACTCGGGAACTCCAGAGCAATCTCACGCTCCTCACCAAACATGTACCTACTGTGCCCGGGGAACCAGGGCTCAACCCAGGAGCGATGATCACAGACAAGGTACCAACAGTTCCTGCCTAACAGTTTAGAAGCGTCTGGACCAGCACTTCCAGTAGAAATATAATGCAACTCACAAGTTCATGCCTTGTGCACTCCTAAATTTTCTAGTAGCCACAAAAGTGATGGATGAAATTAATTTGAATAACATTTTATGTAATCCAATACACCCAAAATATTATCATTTCAACATGTAGTCAATATGTTTTCAATTACCTTTTCTTTTTCTTACAAACTGTTTGAAATCTGTGTATGCTACATTCACAGAGCATCCCAATTTGGACTAGCCAAATTTCAAGGGCTCAGTGGCCCTGGATGTCAGCAGCCACCCACCACGCTGGACAGCACAGGTCTGCACAGACCAGCTGGCCTCCTCGGGCCCTTGGCAGCTCTTCAGAGACTCGACCCAGCCCATCTTCTTCAGGGCCTACATTTCTGGCTTTGCTTTAGAGGCTTGGAAGGGGTAAGAGGCCAGGTTCCTTCTTCCCACTGAGCTGGGTTTGAATCTCAGCACTTAGGGACAGGACCACATGCAAGTCATTTCACCCTTTGAAATGTGAAAGGAGGCTGCCCCTGGGGTTGTAGCAAGAATGCCTGGCCAGAAGGACATGACCCGTAACTGGGATGGTGACCTCAGCATCAGAGCCTTAGCCACTTTTTGGCATGGTTGCGGGCATACGTGCTCACTCACTTCAGTCATGTCTGACTTTGTGCCCTCAGGGACTGTAGCCCGCCAGGCTCCTCTGTCCATGGGATTCTCCGGGCAAGAATCCTGGCCTGGGTTGCCCTTTCCTTCTCCAGCGGATCTTCCCGACCCAGGGATTAAACCCATGTCTCTATGTCTCCTGCATTGGCAGGCAGGTTCTTTACCACCAGTGCCACCTGGGAAGCCCTCTGGCAAGGTTCAGTTCAGTTTAGTTCAGTTCAGNGGAGAAAACAAGCTCAACCAAGATTGAGTATTCCCATTTCCTCTTATATTGTACTTTGCGTGAGTGGGGCATGCCTGACTCTGAGCTTTACTCGCATGGGTTCAGGGTTTCTCCTCTTGAGGGCAGAGGTGAGGGTGGAGGGGGTCCCTGGCCCAGAGATGCTGCCTCGGGGACAGTGACCCAGGCCCCAGCGCCTCACCACTCTGGCCTCTCGTCAGAACTCCTGTTGAATTCAGCCCTGCGTGGCAGGCAGAGTGGTCTTCCCAAAGCATCCACCACGTCATTGCTGTGTTTCAGGGTCCTTCCTCAGCTCTCCTGTGACGGCCCAGGCCCATCACCTCACTGCTCTGGCTGGCCTCCCATCAGAGCTTCGGCTCCCACGGCAGCCACAGTGATTTTCCTAAAGCACGCATCAGGCCATTGCCACGTTTCAAGGTCCTTCCCCAGCTTTCTGTGACCTTGAGATATAGTCGAGAGTCCTTTGTGTGACGTAAGATAAGGCCTGGTGTGACATGGCCGTGGCAGGCCAGCCTCGCCCCCTCCCAGCCTGGGCGGGTGGAGCTCACCAGGCCCTTCCGTGAGTGCTTCTCTCTGTCACCAGCAGCCTTTCCCGTCTCCCCCTCCCCACGGTCAGTCTAGCCCTCCAGGGCCACCAGCTCCAGGCCCTTGGTCTGCATGGCAGCCTGTGTCCCTCCTCTGGGCCCCCGGGGCCCTGCTCCGTGGCCCCTCCAGAGCTTCCGTATTTAAGGATTTTAGACACAGCCATCTGCTTGGGTGGCGTCAGGGGGGCCTGAAGATGATCACAGGGCCCCCCCACTGCTTCCCTCCCCTCCCTCGAGGCCACAGCTGTACGGTGGCTGCTGTGCCAGCTCTTGGACCACCTGGTACCCGGGACAGCCTGGCATACAGGGCTTCACTGAATCGTGCCCACTGCTCCCTACCCTGGGTCGCTCCATCTGCAGTCTGGATGGGACAACCTGAACCCATCCTTATCTTCTCTGAGTCTCCTCAGCTTCTTAGAATCCTGCTTTGATTTGCAAACTATGAAATCCTAGACAATGTGAACAGGGATTGATGCCAAAATCTTGGTTCCCTGTTCACCAATGCTGAAAAGAAATAAGGAGACAGATTGGAGGGAAAATAAAAAAGGAAGAGTAGTTTTATTCTCTGCCAGGCAAAGGGGACACCAGCTTGCTAGCGCCTCAAGAAATGTACCCTCCTCCCTGGGGGATAGGGGAGCCTTCATACCCTCATGAAGGTCTTGCTTTTTTTTTTTTTTCCCCTTTTGCAGAACTTCAAACCAGCCCCAGCTGGCATCAGGTAACTCGGTTAACTGGGGTTGGTCTTTTCTGAAGTTATCAGGCCATGACCTTCTTCCTGAAATGAAGAATGCCGTGAGGGGCTGCAGGGGTGAAGAGTGCCAGGCGCAGAGTGTGATGCAGTGGGGTCAGGGAGAATGCCATGAGGGGCTGCAGGGGTGAAGAGTGCCAGGTGCAGAGTGTGGTGCAGTGGGGTCAGGGAGAATGCCATGAGGGGCTGCAGGGGGTGAAGAGTGCCAGGTGCAGAGCGTGATGTACTGGGGTCAGGGAGAATGCTGTGAGGGGCTGCAGGGGGTGAAGAGTGCCAGGTGCAGAGTGTGGTGCAGTGGGGTCAGGGAGTCGCTGTCTCGGTGAAGGGCAAGTCCAGCTGCAACCGTTTGTCAGTTGTTGCTACTGTTGTTTTAGTTGCTGCTGTTGTAATTACTGCTGTTGTTTAGTCACTAAGTCGTGTCCAGCTCTCTGTGACCCCATGGACTGTAGCCCACCAGGCTTCTCTGTTCATGAGATTCTGCAGGCAGAAACACTGGAATGAGTTACCATTTCCTTCAGGGGACCTTCCCAAGTAGGCATCGAACCTGGTGCCTTCTTTACTAAGCCACCAGAGAACCCCAAAGAGTAACCAAGATTGCTTAACTCTCTCAGGGCTGTTTATGTTGTTTGCCTAGCCTGTTCATTATTTCCTTGTTTTTCTTGTTTATTAGAAAAGAAGGGCTTCCCAGGGGGCTCAGTGGTAAGAAATCCACCTGCAATGGAGGACATGAGGGCTTGATGCAATGCATTAAAGCCCTGGGTCTGGAAAATTCTGTGATGAAGGAAATGGCAACCCAGTCCAATATTCTTGCCTGGGAAATCCCATCGACTGAGGGAGCTGGGCAGACTACAGTCCATGGAGTTGAAAACGAGTCAGACAACTTAGTGACTAAACAAAATCAGAAAACTTTTGTTTTATTTAAGAAAAGTCACACTTCTGTTTGCTGCAACAGAATAAAGCATGCTTGTGACACACTGCAGAGGTTTTAAAGTGTGTAATTAAATAACATGTACAGTTCGAAGCCAGTTTTTATAAAAACTTAACTATATACAGGCGTAGAAAATAATTACCATCTACTAAAACTTGAGTCTGTGGTCCTGATGTGCTAAGCATTTTGCTCGGGATCAGCTGGTTATTCCTTACACCCCTGTGGGCTGGGTGCTGCTACTAGCTCCTGTACAGAGGAAGAAACTGAGGCCCAGAGAGCTCCCCTAGCTACCGAGGCGCTGAACTGGACTTGACCCCAGGGTCGCCACGTCCAAAAGCCATGCATGCTTTCACCTCCAGGCTGATTGGTGCCTCTGTGCAAATTAGGGATATTATTAGCTCCCAGCTCACAGGGTTGTTGCGAGGATTAAATGAGCTAAGAGGTGTCAAGCCCTTAGAGGAGTTCCTGGCACAGCCTGAGGTCTCAGTAAGGGTGATCGCATACAGCAGCATCGCACTGCCTCTGTGTGGGCCCTGTGAGATCACCCCCCAAAATGTTCACAGTGGTCAGCCCTGTCCTGGGGTCATGCAGGACCTTTTATAAACCTTTTTCCAAAATGATCAGGTAGGGGAATTCCCTGGCAGTCCAGCGGTTAGGACTGCGAGCTTCCAGTGTGGGGCACCAGTTCAATCCCTGGTTGGGAAACTAAGATCCTCAAAGTGGCAAGGCATAGTCAAAAAAATATTTGACTGTAGCGTATAATAAGAAATACATATTACTTACATGTTTCTTTCTAAGTTCTTGCCCGTGTGATGCCCTAAGTGGACTTGAGGACAAGGCAGGCCTGTGAGATGTCTGGGTCATCTCCCAGCTCCTCTCAAGGCCTGGCACAGATCGCCCCCCGTATAGGGTCCCGACAGGGAGCAGCAGCTCAGATGGGCTTCTCCCAGCCCAGCCTCTCTGGCCACTTGCGTGGCAGGAGCCAGAGTGAGTCGGGGGTGTGGGGTGCAGGTCGGAGCCAGAACTGGGCCCAGCTAAGCCTGCCCTTTGCTGGCCTTCCCCAACAGGCACAATGAGGTGCCCCGAGGCTCTTCCTGGCCCCAGGGGAGCAGCCGTGATGGGTGAGACCTCCGGCCCTGAATCCACCAACAGCTGTGACCACTTCAGCTATTTTAAACCCTTGGGCACCCGGAGGCTCCTGTTCCACCAACCACGCGCTCTGACCCAACATCACAGGCCCCCAGCCAGGGATGGGAGCTCTGAATGTGGGTCTGCCAGGCCTGGGTGGGATTTTTTTTTTTTAAGAGGGAATATTGATTTCTTGAGCACTCACCTTGTACTAATGTTTTCCATACATTGCCTCATATCAAGTCATCCTGATATCTAGGCTGAGAGATCACTTTGTTCACAGATCAGGTAAATGAGGAAAATGAGGTCCCAGGTCCCACAGAGGCACGACTCGGATTAGAACTTGGGCTTCCTCATCCACCAGGCAGGGCACAGCATCCCTCCCTGCTCTTACCCGCCTTGCCCCGACCCCCACCTCACCCACACACACCCGCCCAAGTTCCTCTCCTGGCTCTGTGCTCTTAGGCGCTATGAGACCGACCAAGGGCAAATACTTGACCGTTTCTGTGGCTCGGTTTCTTCATCTGTAAAGGGGCGGGGTGAGTGGGAGGGTATAATGGTCTCTGTAATACATGAAAAGTGCCGCCGGAGCAGCGCCCAGCGCACAGAAGGAGTGCACTCAGGGCCCACTGTCCCGTCTCCCGGCAGTCGCCACCTTTGCCTGGCTCTCTCTCTCCCCTGCACCTGTGATGACCCACCCAGCCTCGGTGGGGGTGCGGTACTTCCCCCCTTCTGGGTCCCAGTGGGTGACATGAGGGTGCTGGGTTCTATGATCCCCAGGAGGGTGATCACCCTCCCTGGCATATGTCCCATATGATCCCTGGGAAGGTGGGCACCCTGGCATACGTCCTATATCTGCCACATAGTAGGGGGTTGAAACTAATTTTGGTAAAGGAATGCCCAGACAAGAGTTCCCCCTGGGGGCCTCGGGGTTAGTTCTGAGCTGCACGAATACTCCCCCATTTTGGTAGGTGGCCACCCTGCCTTCTGACTGGACGGTGCACTCAGCAACTGCGGGAGCCTATCAGAAGTCACCAGGTCTTCCTAGGTGTGTGCACCTTGGGGGCAGAGGTGCCCCCCCTTCCCCCTTCCCCAGCTGCGTGCCTCCTCGATCTCAGCTACCCAGGAGCATCTGGGCTCTTGGCCGTCTCCTGATGTGGGCCCCCTCAAGGAGGCCGCTGGGGTCAGGCATCTGGGTGTGTCTCTGCTCTGAACAGTCATGAGCCTGAACCCTCTTACTCAGACTCACCCTGTCCCACGGCTCCCATCCCCCAGCAGACTTACCCCCTTCCCGTATAAGCATCCCCTCCAGCCTGCAACCTCTGCCCTCTCAGAAACGCCTCACTTCTGGCCCCTTCTACCAAGGGCCACTCAGCCCTTTGTGACTTATCTGGCTTGGCTTCAGAGCTGGAAGGGTCTGAGATGGGGATGCCGCCCAATGCCATCCTGCGCCTCCAAGAGGCCCACAAGTCACAGGCTGACCTCTACAGGGGCACCCTCTTTTGCCCAGGGCCCCAGTGATCCCTCACTGTCCTTGCATGGGAACATCAATATTTCAGTCCACAAACACTGGTCAGATAATCCCCTTCTCTTCAGAGCTCTCAGCAGCCCAGCGAGGGTCTTCCTCGACCCTGCCCAAGACACCTCCCGGCATTCCATCCAGGACAGCCAGAAGGGCTTCCTTCAATTCCGCCCCAGCCTCCTCACTGAGGACCAGCGCCAGGGCTCTCATTGCCCACCCAACAAGCAACACCTTGGCTTGACCTTCCGGTCCCCACTGCCACCCGCTCCCCACTTCCCCTCTGTAATATTGACCTGATTGTTGGGGGGTTTAGGGGGGCAGTCAGACTGTATCTGGCTTCCCCATTTGGTCAGGAAGCCCCCTCTCTGCCCTTTCCCTCAGTCTGCAAACCCCTCTTTTTTTAAAGTTATTT
>SJYV01005445.1:359463-374511 GCA_006410875.1 Neotragus pygmaeus | reverse complement strand
TGGCCCCTCCAGAGCTTCCGTATTTAAGGATTTTAGACACAGCCATCTGCTTGGGTGGCGTCAGGGGGGCCTGAAGATGATCACAGGGCCCCCCCACTGCTTCCCTCCCCTCCCTCGAGGCCACAGCTGTACGGTGGCTGCTGTGCCAGCTCTTGGACCACCTGGTACCCGGGACAGCCTGGCATACAGGGCTTCACTGAATCGTGCCCACTGCTCCCTACCCTGGGTCGCTCCATCTGCAGTCTGGATGGGACAACCTGAACCCATCCTTATCTTCTCTGAGTCTCCTCAGCTTCTTAGAATCCTGCTTTGATTTGCAAACTATGAAATCCTAGACAATGTGAACAGGGATTGATGCCAAAATCTTGGTTCCCTGTTCACCAATGCTGAAAAGAAATAAGGAGACAGATTGGAGGGAAAATAAAAAAGGAAGAGTAGTTTTATTCTCTGCCAGGCAAAGGGGACACCAGCTTGCTAGCGCCTCAAGAAATGTACCCTCCTCCCTGGGGGATAGGGGAGCCTTCATACCCTCATGAAGGTCTTGCTTTTTTTTTTTTTTCCCCTTTTGCAGAACTTCAAACCAGCCCCAGCTGGCATCAGGTAACTCGGTTAACTGGGGTTGGTCTTTTCTGAAGTTATCAGGCCATGACCTTCTTCCTGAAATGAAGAATGCCGTGAGGGGCTGCAGGGGTGAAGAGTGCCAGGCGCAGAGTGTGATGCAGTGGGGTCAGGGAGAATGCCATGAGGGGCTGCAGGGGTGAAGAGTGCCAGGTGCAGAGTGTGGTGCAGTGGGGTCAGGGAGAATGCCATGAGGGGCTGCAGGGGGTGAAGAGTGCCAGGTGCAGAGCGTGATGTACTGGGGTCAGGGAGAATGCTGTGAGGGGCTGCAGGGGGTGAAGAGTGCCAGGTGCAGAGTGTGGTGCAGTGGGGTCAGGGAGTCGCTGTCTCGGTGAAGGGCAAGTCCAGCTGCAACCGTTTGTCAGTTGTTGCTACTGTTGTTTTAGTTGCTGCTGTTGTAATTACTGCTGTTGTTTAGTCACTAAGTCGTGTCCAGCTCTCTGTGACCCCATGGACTGTAGCCCACCAGGCTTCTCTGTTCATGAGATTCTGCAGGCAGAAACACTGGAATGAGTTACCATTTCCTTCAGGGGACCTTCCCAAGTAGGCATCGAACCTGGTGCCTTCTTTACTAAGCCACCAGAGAACCCCAAAGAGTAACCAAGATTGCTTAACTCTCTCAGGGCTGTTTATGTTGTTTGCCTAGCCTGTTCATTATTTCCTTGTTTTTCTTGTTTATTAGAAAAGAGGGCTTCCCAGGGGGCTCAGTGGTAAGAAATCCACCTGCAATGGAGGACATGAGGGCTTGATGCAATGCATTAAAGCCCTGGGTCTGGAAAATTCTGTGATGAAGGAAATGGCAACCCAGTCCAATATTCTTGCCTGGGAAATCCCATCGACTGAGGGAGCTGGGCAGACTACAGTCCATGGAGTTGAAAACGAGTCAGACAACTTAGTGACTAAACAAAATCAGAAAACTTTTGTTTTATTTAAGAAAAGTCACACTTCTGTTTGCTGCAACAGAATAAAGCATGCTTGTGACACACTGCAGAGGTTTTAAAGTGTGTAATTAAATAACATGTACAGTTCGAAGCCAGTTTTTATAAAAACTTAACTATATACAGGCGTAGAAAATAATTACCATCTACTAAAACTTGAGTCTGTGGTCCTGATGTGCTAAGCATTTTGCTCGGGATCAGCTGGTTATTCCTTACACCCCTGTGGGCTGGGTGCTGCTACTAGCTCCTGTACAGAGGAAGAAACTGAGGCCCAGAGAGCTCCCCTAGCTACCGAGGCGCTGAACTGGACTTGACCCCAGGGTCGCCACGTCCAAAAGCCATGCATGCTTTCACCTCCAGGCTGATTGGTGCCTCTGTGCAAATTAGGGATATTATTAGCTCCCAGCTCACAGGGTTGTTGCGAGGATTAAATGAGCTAAGAGGTGTCAAGCCCTTAGAGGAGTTCCTGGCACAGCCTGAGGTCTCAGTAAGGGTGATCGCATACAGCAGCATCGCACTGCCTCTGTGTGGGCCCTGTGAGATCACCCCCCAAAATGTTCACAGTGGTCAGCCCTGTCCTGGGGTCATGCAGGACCTTTTATAAACCTTTTTCCAAAATGATCAGGTAGGGGAATTCCCTGGCAGTCCAGCGGTTAGGACTGCGAGCTTCCAGTGTGGGGCACCAGTTCAATCCCTGGTTGGGAAACTAAGATCCTCAAAGTGGCAAGGCATAGTCAAAAAAATATTTGACTGTAGCGTATAATAAGAAATACATATTACTTACATGTTTCTTTCTAAGTTCTTGCCCGTGTGATGCCCTAAGTGGACTTGAGGACAAGGCAGGCCTGTGAGATGTCTGGGTCATCTCCCAGCTCCTCTCAAGGCCTGGCACAGATCGCCCCCCGTATAGGGTCCCGACAGGGAGCAGCAGCTCAGATGGGCTTCTCCCAGCCCAGCCTCTCTGGCCACTTGCGTGGCAGGAGCCAGAGTGAGTCGGGGGTGTGGGGTGCAGGTCGGAGCCAGAACTGGGCCCAGCTAAGCCTGCCCTTTGCTGGCCTTCCCCAACAGGCACAATGAGGTGCCCCGAGGCTCTTCCTGGCCCCAGGGGAGCAGCCGTGATGGGTGAGACCTCCGGCCCTGAATCCACCAACAGCTGTGACCACTTCAGCTATTTTAAACCCTTGGGCACCCGGAGGCTCCTGTTCCACCAACCACGCGCTCTGACCCAACATCACAGGCCCCCAGCCAGGGATGGGAGCTCTGAATGTGGGTCTGCCAGGCCTGGGTGGGATTTTTTTTTTTTAAGAGGGAATATTGATTTCTTGAGCACTCACCTTGTACTAATGTTTTCCATACATTGCCTCATATCAAGTCATCCTGATATCTAGGCTGAGAGATCACTTTGTTCACAGATCAGGTAAATGAGGAAAATGAGGTCCCAGGTCCCACAGAGGCACGACTCGGATTAGAACTTGGGCTTCCTCATCCACCAGGCAGGGCACAGCATCCCTCCCTGCTCTTACCCGCCTTGCCCCGACCCCCACCTCACCCACACACACCCGCCCAAGTTCCTCTCCTGGCTCTGTGCTCTTAGGCGCTATGAGACCGACCAAGGGCAAATACTTGACCGTTTCTGTGGCTCGGTTTCTTCATCTGTAAAGGGGCGGGGTGAGTGGGAGGGTATAATGGTCTCTGTAATACATGAAAAGTGCCGCCGGAGCAGCGCCCAGCGCACAGAAGGAGTGCACTCAGGGCCCACTGTCCCGTCTCCCGGCAGTCGCCACCTTTGCCTGGCTCTCTCTCTCCCCTGCACCTGTGATGACCCACCCAGCCTCGGTGGGGGTGCGGTACTTCCCCCCTTCTGGGTCCCAGTGGGTGACATGAGGGTGCTGGGTTCTATGATCCCCAGGAGGGTGATCACCCTCCCTGGCATATGTCCCATATGATCCCTGGGAAGGTGGGCACCCTGGCATACGTCCTATATCTGCCACATAGTAGGGGGTTGAAACTAATTTTGGTAAAGGAATGCCCAGACAAGAGTTCCCCCTGGGGGCCTCGGGGTTAGTTCTGAGCTGCACGAATACTCCCCCATTTTGGTAGGTGGCCACCCTGCCTTCTGACTGGACGGTGCACTCAGCAACTGCGGGAGCCTATCAGAAGTCACCAGGTCTTCCTAGGTGTGTGCACCTTGGGGGCAGAGGTGCCCCCCCTTCCCCCTTCCCCAGCTGCGTGCCTCCTCGATCTCAGCTACCCAGGAGCATCTGGGCTCTTGGCCGTCTCCTGATGTGGGCCCCCTCAAGGAGGCCGCTGGGGTCAGGCATCTGGGTGTGTCTCTGCTCTGAACAGTCATGAGCCTGAACCCTCTTACTCAGACTCACCCTGTCCCACGGCTCCCATCCCCCAGCAGACTTACCCCCTTCCCGTATAAGCATCCCCTCCAGCCTGCAACCTCTGCCCTCTCAGAAACGCCTCACTTCTGGCCCCTTCTACCAAGGGCCACTCAGCCCTTTGTGACTTATCTGGCTTGGCTTCAGAGCTGGAAGGGTCTGAGATGGGGATGCCGCCCAATGCCATCCTGCGCCTCCAAGAGGCCCACAAGTCACAGGCTGACCTCTACAGGGGCACCCTCTTTTGCCCAGGGCCCCAGTGATCCCTCACTGTCCTTGCATGGGAACATCAATATTTCAGTCCACAAACACTGGTCAGATAATCCCCTTCTCTTCAGAGCTCTCAGCAGCCCAGCGAGGGTCTTCCTCGACCCTGCCCAAGACACCTCCCGGCATTCCATCCAGGACAGCCAGAAGGGCTTCCTTCAATTCCGCCCCAGCCTCCTCACTGAGGACCAGCGCCAGGGCTCTCATTGCCCACCCAACAAGCAACACCTTGGCTTGACCTTCCGGTCCCCACTGCCACCCGCTCCCCACTTCCCCTCTGTAATATTGACCTGATTGTTGGGGGGTTTAGGGGGGCAGTCAGACTGTATCTGGCTTCCCCATTTGGTCAGGAAGCCCCCTCTCTGCCCTTTCCCTCAGTCTGCAAACCCCTCTTTTTTTAAAGTTATTTATTTGTTTTAATTGGAGGATAATTACTTTAAATACTGTGATGGCTTTTGCCATACATGAGTATGAATCGGCCATAGGTGCGCGCGTGTCTCCTCCACCCTGAGCCCCGCTCCCGCGTCCCTCCCCATCCTGCTCCTCCAGGTCGTCACGGACCGCACTCAGGCTTTGGTGCCCTGCTCCGCACAGCGAACTTGCGCTGGTTCGGGCAGAAGACCTGAACAGACGTTTCTCCAAAGAAGACACACAGATGGCTAAGAAATACAAGAAAAGATGCTCAACATCGCTCGTTATTGGAGAAATGCAAACCCCTCCTTTAAGAAGGCTCACTCCCCAACCCTGACTAGGTTAGTGCATCCACTCTCTCTGTTCCCGCCCCTGTGGCTTTTGCATTATCTGCCCGCGGGGCTGGGGGCGCCCAGAGGGGCGGCTGGGCCAGCGGAAAGTCTGTTGAATGAAAGAATGGCCAACTCAACTGCTGACGTCACCCNTTCCCAAGGGCTCTGGGTTCCCTCTCCTGAGACGTGCACAGACCTCCTTCACCTCTAGACACAAGGCAGGGGCCTCGCCTGCCCCTTCCTCGGCTGGCCGTGAGGGTCACCCACCCTCTTCCAGCAAAACCGGTCCTTTGGGGATGATGACCTGACCCAGCGACATTCTGAGGGCTGGCCTGCAACAAGCTAAAAGCAGATGCACAGAAAGAAGGAAGTAGGACATGTTTGTGTAGAGATTTACTTCGGGATCCTTGTTAAAGATACTTGCTGTTTCCTCTCCCCTCCCTGCCCCCCATGCAGCGTGCTTATCTGAGGTCTGGCGCGCGGGGCTCCTCTGCACGTGGGCCTCGTCTGCGTGCTGGCCTCATCTGTGCGCCGGCCTCATCTGTGTGGTTTCCACCGACGGTCCCTTCAACCCGCAGCTGCTGCCTCGGTGGGCTAGCCTGAGTCCATATCTGATTCTGACTTGTTGTTGGAGAGAAAGCGCTGAGCAAGTGGCACCCCCATGTCAATTTCATCCTGCCGTTTGCCTCCGCCAGATCCCCTTGGAACCTGGGGAGCGAGCAGCCTTGGGATAAGACAACAGGTTAGTTGCGCTCTGCCTGACTCGCCCCCTGACCCACAAGCCCTGGGTTCATGCATCTGACCCGGAGGGGAAGAGTTCTTGACTGGGTTGCGGGCTCTCTCCATATCCATTTCCTGAGGTCTGCAGGAGCTTCAGGGCAGAGATGATGTTATCGGTCACCTCTTGCCTCTGTAGGGCTTTCTCCTGGCTGCATTTGACCTCATGACGAGCCCAGAGGTGATCTATGCACCTTCCTCTGATTCCCCAAGGCAGAGGCTGGCCAGCCATTTCTCCAGAAGGGCCTGGCCCATCATCATCTGACAGAAGACAGGGATGGGGGTACCGGGGAAGGAGCCCCAGACCTCAGCAGTGAAATACCGGGCAAGCAGGGCACGGGGCATCCTGCCTTGGGGGCCCCTGCATGCTCAGTCGCTCAGGCGGGTCCAACTCTGAGAGCCCATGGACTGTGGCCCGCCAGGCGCCTCTGTCCATGGGATTCTCCAAGCAGGAATACTGGAGTGGGCTGCCACGCCTTCCTCCAGGGGGTCTTCCCAGAGACAGAACCTGCGTCTCCTACACTGGCAGGTGGATTCTTTACTGCCGAGCCACCTGGGAAGCCCCCAGCCTTGGAGGAATTGAAGTGAAGTGAAGTCGCCCAGTCGTGTCCGACTCTGCGACCCCATGGACTGTAGCCTGCCAGGCTTCTCCATCCATGGCATTTTCCAGGCAAGGATACTGGAGTGGGATGCTATTTCCTTCTCCAGGGGATCTTCCCGCCCCAGGAATCGAACCCAGGTTTCCTGCATTACAGGCAGATGCTTTAACCTCTGAGCCACCAGGGAAGCCTTGGAGGAGAGCCTGCCAAATCTAAATTCAACCCCACATCACCCCTTCAACTCAACTCAGATCGCCCTCTTTGTGACCCTGTTGGTGTTGAGTGTTTTACAAAGTATCCTTAGGATCCGATCGAAGTGTTAGGGCCTACGGTGCCTGAGCGCCCCTCCCAACAGGTGTCAGGCCCCACCTCTTGCTGACCCAGCTGCATCTGCTCCAGCCTTGCTGGTTTTGTGGACGCTGCTCTTGCCCCTGACTGTATCGCCTCCTCCCTGCTTTGGGGCCTCTGCAGGTGCTGTTCCCTTTGTTTGGCACGTGGCCCCCAGACCTCTGCAGCCTGGCAAATCTCAGCTCTTGTCACCTCCTCCAAGCAGCTTTCTGAACTCCTCCCCACCCACCCTGCATTTCGCAGTGCCGACCCCAAGACCCAGGCACCCCCGCCCCAGGACTGTTGCTTTTCTTTGTAGATCTTGTTATTTACTTAATATTGTTAGCTAACTTATTGTGTACCAGGCCGCCTTGTGGGCACTTTGTACATTCATGATAGATGTATTTAATAATTTGAGTTCAGTTGCTCAGTCGTGTCTGCCTCTTTGCAGCCTCATAGACTGTAGCCTGCCAGGCTCCTCTGCCCAGGCAAAAATACTGCAGTGGGGTGCCATTTCCTACTCCAGGGATTTGATAATTTATTTGTGTTTAAACCTCACAGCTGGCTTCCCGGGTAGCTCAATGGTAAAGAATCCACCTGCCAATGCTGGAGGTGGATTGGATGCCTGGGTTGGGAAGATGCCCCTGGAGAAGGAAGTGGCAGCCCACTCCAGTATTCTTGCCCGGGAGGTCCCATGGACAGAGGAGACTGGTGGGCCACAGTCCCTGGGGTCACAAAGAGTCGGAATGACTTAGTAACTAAACAGCAACAACAAAACCAGCAACAGCTTAGCGAGTAGGCGCTGTCACGGGGAAGCGCGTGGGGGAGCTTGCCCACGATGGCGCAGCTGCTAGATGGTGGCGTTGCGGAGCCACCTTTGGCCGCCCTGCCAGGCCGTCTTCTGGGGCGGGTATTGTAGGCGTGTCCTCCCCCTGCCCGACGCCTTCCTCGTTCCCGTGAGCCTCCTGCCCTCAGGTCACTGATGGCTCCTTGGCTGGCTGGATGTGATCAGGGGTGCACATGGACTGGATTGTCACCAGGCTCAACCACCAGCCTCAGGGATGGGCACCGCTGGACAGAGCAGCGGAAGGCCAAGGGCGTGTGGCCGAGCATGGCCAGGGCAGCGTTGCCCCTGAGAGAATGACAGAGGTGGAATTCAGGCCAGGCCAGGTGGCCCCATAAATTAGAACTGCACCCAGGGCCCTCAACTCTTAAAAACAAGGAGAGGCTCTGGTGCCAGGCTAGCCCGCGGGGGTGGCAGCTCCCTGCCGCCCCCAGCACAGCTGGGGTCCCCAGATCTTCTGTCCCTACCCACAGGGCCTGAGTCGGGTGGGAGCACAGTGGCAAGGGCTCACCACCGTGCCCACCCCAGCTGGCCAGGCACGCGGTTCAGCTTTGGGAGAGGCCAGTTTCTGCGGCAGCCCTGTTCTGCCCAGCCATGCCTAGCCCCGTGTGCAGGACACTGACGGCTTGTCTTGGTCACTTATCCGAAGACCCAGGGTAGGATGCCAGCCTTTGGTGTCCCCTCTCTGGACTGATGCCCACCTGCAAAATAAGTGGGGGCTTCTCGTTTGATCCTTTCCTGACCAAGGCCTGGCACTCCCCCTCCTTCACCAGCTGTCCCTACCCAGAGGATCTTTAGGGAGGACTGGAACCCCTGGATCCCTCCCAGGATGGGAGAGCCAGGCCTGGAGCTCAGAGAGCTTCAGTTTCTCCCATATCCTACCTGTCTCGGTCTGTCCCTGAGACTCAGAGCAAATGCTTGCCCTCTGTGGGCCTCAACGTGCACATCTGTAAAATGGGATGACATTAACACGGGCCTCGTGGGGTTATCAAAAGGATAGACTGAGATTACATGGGTTTCGGACTCGAAACAGTATCCAGCACATGGTCAGTCAGTAGTTTTCGTGAATTAGTATTGGGTTTTGTGCATGCTGAATCACTTCAGTCATGTCCGACTCTTTGTGGCCCTGTGGACTGTAGCCCACCAGGCTCCTCTGTCCATGGGATTCTCCAGGCAAGAACACTGGAGGGGGTTGCTGTATCCTCCTCCAGGGGACCTTCCCCACCCAGGGACTGAACCTGTATCTCCTGTGTCTCCGGCATTGGCAGGCAGGTTCTTCACCACTGCCACCACCTGGGAAGCCCACTGGGTTTGTTATAATATTATTAAGACAGATAATAATGAACTGTGGCCTCAAGCAGTTTAGAATGTTCACAGGAGAGAAACGTTGACGCCGTGCCAAGTATTGTTTCAAGCACCAGCACGGGGAGGGAGACCTGGGTCCTGGCAGATGGGATCCAGGAAGACTTCCTGGAGGGAGTGGCAACCCAGCTGGATGGTGGATGGGGGTTCACAGTGTGACCCGGATAGGCCATGCGGGAGCAAGGTGCCTGGCAGGAAGTAGGGGCACTGGGGGGCAGAAAGGGCATAGTTTCTGTAGCCTAGAGTGTAAGACTAGAGTGTGGATTCGTTTAAACCTGGGTTTGAACACTGGGATCAGGCATTAAACTCTGTTCTGCAGGGAGTCGTTACAGGTGTCTGGGGAGGGACTGATCGTGGCTTAGATTGTTTCTTTCCTAAGGAGAGGGCCCCTGGGCAACTGGAGGCCCCAGTGCCTAGTGAGAGAGGCTTGCTGAGCCCACCGGGCACAGAAGACAGCTGGCTGAAAACAAGAGTCACAGTCTGTCTTCACGGATCCCAGTCCAGACCAGCTGCCCACTCCAGGGCTCCAGCTGCCCCCCTCCAGAAGGCTCCAGGAGGGTGCTCGCCGTGGGGCTGCTCGCCAGATTCCTGCAAAGATTCTTGCAAAGACCCGGGGACAGGATGTCACACCCAGGCTGCCAGGAGCTGGGTTCACAGCGGAGTAAGCCCCGCTGGTGTTAACAAGGCCCAGGGCAGGTGGACAGGCCAGGAGAGCCAGATGCCAGCGAGCCGCAGGCACATCCTGCCCTCGAGTCTGGGGCGGAGGGAGTGTCCCAGCCCTGCGAGGCAAGCTGGCCCTCCCCACTGACTAAGGGAGGACCAGAGAGGCTGATGGCTCCCTCGAGGTCACACAGCATCTGTGGGGCTGAGCAGATGTTAGGCTGCAGCACCCAGAATCCCCTTGGGCTAGGCACAATGAGCACGCCTCTCCTACACCTGACGCTGCTTTCCGGTCTTGCTCACAGTTCCTTTGTTTAACGCGTGCTGACTGGCCGTGTCCCTCCATTTCCCTGGCCGACACCCTGCCCCATGCCACCGCCACCGCTCCCTTGGACAGCTGCGGCCACCTTCCCACTGCCCCCACCGCTCTCCTGACCTCCCACCCTGCAGCCACCTTCCCACTGCCCGCTGCCCCCACCGCTCTCCTGACCTCCCACCCTGCGCCCTGGAGGAGCTGTCTGCAGACGAGATGCTCACGTGTCCCTGCGCAGCAGCCTCGGGGCCTGCAGGGGAGCGGCCGGCCCCTCACCGTGGCCTGGGTCCTCTCCCCGCTGTTCTCCCTCTGTCATGCTCACCGACTCCAGCCTCGGTAACCTGCTTCCAGTTTCTCGAACATGCTGGGCTCACGTCCGCCTCAGGCCAGCACCCACACTGTCCTTGCTGTTTGGAAATCTCTGCTCCTCTTCCTCTCATCGCTTTTGGCAAATGTCAGCGGTTCCCACACTGGTCCCTGGACCTGCAGCTTCACCTAGGAGTTTGTTAGCAACGTAGTTGCCTCTCACACAGTATGTGTATCACATCTTCCGTTTATACTCTTTAAGTATAGACAATTCTACCTGTCAGTTCTCCAGTAAAGTTGTGGGGAAGAAATGCACGTTTCCAGGCACCTCCCCCAATCTGCTGAGTCAGAAACTCTGGGGATAGCTTGACAATCTGTATTTTAACGGGCCTTTCAGGTGGGGCCAGTGCAATTCAAATTTAAGAACCACTGATCTAACAAACTCTAAGCTATAATTTAGAGTGTAAAATGAAAACTTCAACTCAAATGCTGCATCTTTCAGGAATCCTTTCTCGACCTCCAGACCAGGACCTCGTGGAACCACGTGCTTTTCCTTTAGAGCAGTTTTCGCAGCTGTCATCCTAACTGTGCAGTCCATCAAATAGCCTTTTTCTTTTCCACTAGAGTATTTGCTCCGTGGCCCCGGGAGCATATTTTCTATTTTGCTCTATCCCAGGACCTAGCACACGCCTGACACAAAAAGTCCTCAATAAATACTGTCACGTGAATGGCCACATACGCAGGTCCCCTCTTCCAGCCATTCCTGGGGCGAACATTGACTTACCGTGCGCCTGTGCTAAGCTAGGCGCTGAAAGTGAAAGAAAATACACTCTCTGCCTCCAAGAAGGTGAGCTGCCACCAGGGAAAATAAACATGGATGGAGCCACGTCAGCTGAGTTGAGTCATCCAGGAAGGATGAGTTGCCAGGCAGAGAAGTCGGGGAAAGGGTTACAGGTAGAAGGACCAGCACGTGCGAAGCGCGCGGTGATATGAGACGGTGCCGGGAGTTGGGACGCTGGGGACGTTGCGGGCAGTGAGGCGGGCAGTCAGCTTGAGGCGTGGTGGCTGAGCACCACTGGGTGAGTACCGGGCGGGCAGTCCGCTTGAGGCGTGGTGGCTGAGCACCACTGGGTGAGTACCGGGCGGGCAGTCCGCTTGAGGCGTGGTGGCTGAGCACCACTGGGTGAGTACCGGGCGGGCAGTCCGCTTGAGGCGTGGTGGCTGAGCACCACTGGGTGAGTACCGGGCGGGCAGTCCGCTTGAGGCGTGGTGGCTGAGCACCACTGGGTGAGTACCGGGCGGGCAGTCCGCTTGAGGCGTGGTGGCTGAGCACCACTGGGTGAGTACCGGGCGGGCAGTCCGCTTGAGGCGTGGTGGCTGAGCACCACTGGGTGAGTACCGGGCGGGCAGTCCGCTTGAGGCGTGGTGGCTGAGCACCACTGGGTGAGTACCGGGCGGGCAGTCCGCTTGAGGCGTGGTGGCTGAGCACCACTGGGTGAGTACCGGGCGGGCAGTCCGCTTGAGGCGTGGTGGCTGAGCACCACTGGGTGAGTACCGGGCGGGCAGTCCGCTTGAGGCGTGGTGGCTGAGCACCACTGGGTGAGTACCGGGCGGGCAGTCCGCTTGAGGCGTGGTGGCTGAGCACCACTGGGTGAGTACCGGGCGGGCAGTCCGCTTGAGGCGTGGTGGCTGAGCACCACTGGGTGAGTACCGGGCGGGCAGTCCGCTTGAGGCGTGGTGGCTGAGCACCACTGGGTGAGTACCGGGCGGGCAGTCCGCTTGAGGCGTGGTGGCTGAGCACCACTGGGTGAGTACCGGGCGGGCAGTCCGCTTGAGGCGTGGTGGCTGAGCACCACTGGGTGAGTACCGGGCGGGCAGTCCGCTTGAGGCGTGGTGGCTGAGCACCACTGGGTGAGTACCGGGCGGGCAGTCCGCTTGAGGCGTGGTGGCTGAGCACCACTGGGTGAGTACCGGGCGGGCAGTCCGCTTGAGGCGTGGTGGCTGAGCACCACTGGGTGAGTACCAGGCAGGCAGTCCGCTTGAGGCGTGGTGGCTGAGCACCACTGGGTGAGTACCAGGCCGCAGAGTTTGGATTTTGCTGTTCGGTGGTCCCCGAAGAGCCTCTCAGTGTTTTCCAGCAGGCGAGTAACCTGATTTCTTTCCCTTTTTTTAAATCACTCTGATAATACGGTTTGGAAAACCAAGGTGGGTTCATTCATTTATTTATTCCTGAAATATATACGTCGAGCGTGGCCGTGTCCTGGGTGCTGGGCTATGATGGGCAGTGCCGACGTGGCCCCTGCCTGGCCTTCTGTCCACGTTATCTTTAGCCTCTTTCCCGAAGCCGGAGGTCATGGCCACGGCGACCCCTGCTCTGTCCCCTCCATAAACCTCGAGCCCCGCCCTGCAGCCTCCAGGGAGAAGTGAGATGCCTACAGCCCTGGCTCTTGGGTTTCTGCAGGGGATTCTAAGAGGCTCTTCCTGGGGAGGGAGGCAGCCGCAGGCTCCACAGGGAACAATGGGTGCCTTTGTTGCTTCTCCCAGGGCCACTCCAAGAATAGCTGCCCAGCTCAGAGCAGGGCTGGGACGGGAGGGTGTGGGGCTCTAGAGCTCCAGTGTAGGTGGGGTATTAACCCCCAAGCCTCTGGGGCCTCCACTAGTTTCTCACTGGCTCAGAGGGATGAAGGAGGTGGGGAGCATCACTCAGAGCAACCATTGTCAGAGCTGGGCCCTAAAAGATCATCCTGCCCTGTGAGTTTACAAAGCAATTTTTTTATAGAATTGTATGCAGAAACCCAATATATAGGACAAGATGTAATAATAGTGGCTCTGGCCAAAGGGGGTGGGCATCTAGCAGAGAGGTCCCTGGCTGGTCAGCACCTCCTTCGCCACCCCTTTGTCCAGACCTGCCCCTCTGTGCTCCCCAGACTCCAGCCACCCTTGTCCTGGTCCCATTCTTTCACTTTAATCTTGATGAAACAGAGAGGACACGTGCTTCACCCAAGGCCACCCAGCAGGTGTGTGGTCAAGCCCAGGGCTTGCACTAGAGTGATATTTCCTAGACCTGAGCGCACAGCTATCCAGACTTCCATGATTTTTGACCAAAAGCATATTCCAACTCTAGTATCATTGACTTAAAATTTATCTTTAAACCATCTCTTATTTTTCTTATAACTTTAAGTGGAGATCTTATATCATTACCATAAATGCCAAGCCTTTATCAATTTCCATAAAATATAGCACGTTTAATGAATACCTATCTTCTTTTAAATTATGTATCCGTGTGCCATCTAAAAGTATCTCATGGGTATCCACACCTTCTTCTGGGATTTCCAGCCTGGCAAATCTAAAAGGTTCACTGCTCAGAACGTGTGAAAATGTTAGTCACATCCAGCTCTTTGTGACCCCATGGACTGTAGCCCACCAGGTTCCTCTCTCCATGGAATTTTCCAGGCAAGGATCCTGGAGAGGGTTGCCATTTCCTTCGCCAGGGGATGTTCCTGACCCTGGGATCAAACTCAGGTCTCCTGCATTGCAGGCGGATTCTTTACCGTCTAAGTGACCAGGGAAGTGTGTCCTGCTCAGCTCCACCCCCTCTGCTGAGTGGGTGTGATGCACTCAGCCCTGTGCTAGGCTCCGGAGGAGTGCAGACCTTGCCCTCGGGGTCTTAAAATCCAGGGGAGACAGACATCCCGAGGCAACAGGAGATGCACCCCGCCCCAAGGAGGGAAAGACAGGCCTGTGGGACAGGAGGGATGGGTGGTCATCCTTCATCTTAAGGGTTGACAAGTGGACGCTCTGACAAGTGGACGCTCAGAAGATGCAAGGGACACGCTCAAGTCCCCCTCAGCACGTCAGTGGCAAAAGGGGTTGAACCCAGATTTTTGGCACATATCCCCCCAAGCCAGGGTTTCTGCCTTCTGCCCAGACTCTGTGCTGCAGCAGACCACAGCCAAGTGTCCCCATGATGGGCTGAGTGGTTTGGAAGAAGACAGACAAGAAATAGCGATTCTGGAACTTTTTTTTACTATCTCCTTTTCCAGCCCTGGGCATGGGGCTGCCCAGCCCTTGCTGCTCTCTCCTGACAGTGCCGGGAACACAGTGGTCTTCGCCGGTAACTCTCACAGCCTGCAGCCTGGATCATCGAGGCCCTGCCTGGTGGTCTCTGCAAACTCCCACTCACGGCCTTGGCCATCCGTCCCAGGACTCTAAGCGCCAGGGTGCACTGCTTCACGTCCAGACCAGTGGTTCTCAGCTGTGGTCCGTGGACCAGCAGCACCAACAGTTCCTAGAAACGTGGTGGAAATGCAGACTCTCAGGCCTGCTTCAGGCCTTGTGCTCAGTTACCAAGTTGTGTTGAGTCCCTGTGATCTCCGGGGCTGCAGCACACGGTGCTTCTCTGTCCTTTGCTACCTCCCAGAATTTGCTCAAGTTCCACTGAGTCAGTCCTACAATCTACCCATCTCATCCTCTGTCGTCCCCTTCTCCTCCCACCCTTAATCTTTCCCAGCATCAGGGTCTTTTCCAATTAGTCAGCTCTTGCCAAAGTACTGGAATTTCAGCTTTAGCATCAGTGCCTCCAGTGAATATTCAGGGTTGATTTCCCTTAGGATGGACTGGTTTGATCTCCTTGCTGCCCAAGTAACTCTTTAAGTCTTCTCCAGCAACATAGCTCAGAAGCATCCATCCTTCAGCACTCAACTTTATGGTCCAGCTCTCACATCCATACATGACTACTGGGAAAACCATAGCTTTGACTGGACAGACCTTTGTCAGCAAAGTGATATCTCTGGTTTTTAATACGCTGTCTAGGTTTGTCATAGCTTTCCTTCCCAGAAGCAAGCATCTTTGAATTTCAAGGCTGCAGTCACCATCTGCAGTGATTTTGGAGCCTAGAAAATAAAATC
>SJYV01005445.1:321468-359398 GCA_006410875.1 Neotragus pygmaeus | reverse complement strand
GGGGGGGCTGTGCCACTTGGCTTGTGGGGCTTTAGTTCCCCAACCAGGGATCAAACCCAGGCCCTTGGTCGTGAAAGCACAGAGTCCTAACACTGGCCCACCAGGGAGTTCCCTGGACCTCACTTTTTCGAGGCTATAAATTGAGTTTCAAGCTCATTGACCCCGGAGAGCCTCCAAGCCCCTGGGTAGGGCTGATTCTCAACGTCCTCGCTCAGGGGATTCGAGGGGAAGATGGTGGAGAGAGGTGTAGCTTCACCCTCTCTGCCGAGGTCCTGCAAAGAGAGGAGCATGTGGCCATTGACCCTGGAGGGCTTTTTGCATCAACCTAAGGCCCTCGTTCCTCGCACCCTCTCCCAGACCCAGGATAACCACCCTCGGTGACTGACGGGGAGAGTCCCCTCCCTGCCACACCCCAAGCTGGCCCATCAGCCAGGAAGGCCTGGCGCCCCGTCACCGTCCAGGGGCCGGCGGCCGCCAAAGCGCTCGTGCGGAAGCTGAGGCCGGCGTCTTGATTCCCCTGGGCAGGCTGCCTTTAGCCCAGTCCTGGTGACATTTCCACTTAATCTGCCCCACACCCTGGGTGCCACCTGACACCTTGGGGCTATTCTGGGGAGCTGAGGCAGGATTTGGAGCCTCCGGGAAATGTCTGGAGCCCAGAGGCCCTGAAACAGATGCCGCCTCCCCCTCCCCAGGGAAGACAGAGCCGCTCCGGGAGGCAGAGCCCTGGGTGGGCCCACAAGCCTGTCCCCATTCCCTCAGGAACATCCCATTGGAATCCAATTAAACTGGACCTTGAGGGAAGCTTTGAAGGGGAGAAGTCCTCCAAGAATGGCTTGTAACTTGGGGGAGTTTCCGAGGGAGGGTAGAGGTGTAGGGAGGGCAGAGGGGTAAGGAGTCCGTTCCAACTGACCATGAAGTTTTGTCAAGAGTCACAAGAGAGAAGGTGTCAATCACCGTGGGATGTCAGGAGGTGGATGATAAGGGAGCCCGATTACGTGATTTCATGGGAAGTCAGTGAAATTTGTCCCAATTGAATAAATCGAGGAAAAAATACTGGGCATATCATTTGGTATTATAGAGCTTGCCTCAGGCAGTGAGGGGACAGGCTAAACCAAGAACCCCTGGGTTTTTTTAGAAGCTGTTTGGTACTCTTTTTGATTTTTTTTTTGTTTGCACTTGTGCAAATATCACGTTGATAACAAAAATTTAATGTAAGAAATTCATAATGAGGAGTTCCCTGGCGTTCTGGTGGTTAGGACTTGGCGCACAGCACAGGTTCCGTCCCTGGTCAGGGAACTAAGAGCTCGCAAGCTACGTGGTGCGGCCCAGAGTAACAAAAAGTTCATAATAAAGTACAGGGAAACGCTCTGGCATTTCTCTCCTGTGACCACTGCTTTCATGGACCACAGAGCCATGATGCGGTGGCGCCTTGCAGCCTAGAGACCAAAGCCACAGGGTCACCAGGCTGGGGAGTTGGCACCTCCTCTGGGAACAGCCTCTAGAGGAGTGAGTACTGGGTCTTGGAAGGCGGACTTCAGTTATGCAAACAACCCAGGACGGAGGTCAGCCTGAGACTGTGCAGGAAACAGCCAAGGGCAGGGGTCTGGAGTCTGAGACCCGAGGGCGACCCCGGGCCCTGCACTGTCTGGGCTCTTCATGGTCACTGCCCCGCTGGGTGCCTCGCTTCCTGCTACTTATGGCAGGATGACTGAAGGGAAAACACCCAGGGGAAGTGCTCTGTCCACAAAGAACTGTACACCCAGGAGAGATTGTTATCTTGAAAAGCAAAGAGTGATTCCTGGAGGGGGCTGGGTCTGCAGCAGGTCCCCTGGGAGAAGCTCCAGGACGGCCACCTCCCCGAGCAGCAGCATTCCCTGGGAGTGCCCCGCTGGAAAGTCCGTGGCTGTCTGGGAGCCAGTATCAATATTGGTCCTTCTCAGCTTTCCATCTCTAACAGTAGCTGGAGGGGCCGCATTCTCTGCTTTCTCCCTAGAAGTCTTATCCCGAACCAGCCCCCCAGATCATCAGCCCAGCATGCCGACAAGTGACATCTCCAAGTCTTGAGTTTGCTTGCTCATAAAGTGGAAACAATATTTTATCTCATAGGACTTCCCCTGGTTGCTCAGACGATAAAGAATCCACCTGTCAATGCGGGAGATCCAGGTTTGACCTCTGGTTCAGGAAGATCCCCTGGAGAAGGGATAGCCTCCCACTCCTGTATTCTTGCTGGAGAATCCCATGGACAGGGGAGGCTGCGATGTGCAGTCCATGGGGTCGCAGAGTTGGACACGAATGAACAACTAGCCACATAATACATAAAGCTGGGGGCTCCCTGGGAGCAGGCCCTGTGGGCCGATTGCCCATTCCGCTCCCCATATGTGGGGCCTGGAGCCCAGTCGATTCTCAGTAGTGATTTGGTGTGTGAATGGGATCAATGGGAGGAGTTTATATAATTATTTCCTACAGTACCTAATGTGGGGCTGCAGAAGCGGGAAGACTGCCTCCCTCTCCCAAGGACTCGGTATCCTTAGAACCCCCCTCCTACCTCCTTCCAGGCCTGGAAGAGCCGCATTCAGGGTGAGGAGGGAATCGGGCTGTGGGCAAAGGGAGGCCCTCCGTATAATCCCTGACCTAAGAGAGAGGAGGCACGCTGCCCCTCCAGGGAGACAGCTCGGCTGCCATTGGGAACGACCAGAAACCTGTTCTCACCCAGCTCCGACCTCCGTCCAAGTCATGCTCAGCCTGAGGCCGAACTCACAGGCTGTCCGCAACCTGGACCCAGCTCGCCTCACTCCACGTGTCGCTCCCACCACCTTCCCAACAATTCCCCTGCCTCACCCTCTTGGTCTCTAACCTTTGGCAATATCTGGAGACCTTTTGTTTGTCTCAGCTGGGGGGATGTTACGGGCATCCGGCGGGTAGAAGCCAGGGATGTGGCTAACACCCTGCAGTGCACAGCATAGACCCACAATAGCAGCAGCAGCAACAGTCTGGCTCAAAACGTCAGCAGTGCCCACCGTGGCAATTAGGGCAACTCACCTAACGGGAAAGCGCCTCACTTTTCAGGTAGAGCGCCCAGGGCTCAGGGAAACTGTCTAAGCTGCCCAGCACCACACAGCTTACAGAGCGGAACCATGGTTCAAGCTCAGTCCTGCCTGACGCTGAACTGTGAGCTCATTTCACTGCCCCACGCAGTCCCCACAGCAGGCCTACGAACAGAGAAGTTCCCTCCCCCAGAGGAGGGACAGCGAGGACCCCATCCTGGATCCTCTGTCAGATCAAGAGGAGCTAACGATCCAGTGTCCCACCCAAAGTAAAACCCTCAGTCCTTAGAGGTGGGGTCTAGACCCCCAGGAGCTCTGGAAGAGAAACACACAAATGCACATGTATACACACCCCCACGACAGGCCAGGAAGGCAGATAGGGAGTCCCATGAATGTTTCCAGCATCTGAGCTTTGATTCACACCTAACGTGGTGTATGCTTCAGATCTCCTCGTATGACCCTGTGGCTTTGTGCCCGGGGCACGCGCCTTGACCTCTCTGAACTCCGAGATCTGTCTGGTGCAGCTTATCCCACCCACCACCCAGAGGTGTAGAGGAGCGGCAAGGGGGCAGGAGACCCCAGACCCACCTGACAGCCCCTTCGTGAGTTCCGTGGTCTGCACGGTGTCTGGTCGTGTCTCCATCCAGCAGTCGGTGTTGAGGCAGGGGGTTGGCTAAGGTGACCTCAGCACAGCTCTTCCCTCGGGCGAGCTGCACCCAAACCCCGTGGGTCCCCCTCCTGCCCCTACCCCACCCTCTCTGGCCAGCCCAGCAGCTCACCCACGTGTCTGTCCCCAGAGATCTCCCTGGATGTGGACGCAGACCGCGACGGCGTGGTGGAGAAGAACAACCCAAGAAAGGTACCTCACCCCCAGGGCAGGCGGCCCTGAATGGAGGCTTCCGGGGCCAGAGCCCAGGCTGGGGCCTGCAGGCAGCCACGGTCCTCCCAGCAAACTCCCACAACTCTCACTTTACAGACGAGAAGACAGGTTCCCAGACACACACACCACTGGCAGAGCCCACCTAGGAGCAAGCTCCTCAGAGGAGCCGCAACGGAGCTGGCCCCCAGGTCTCAGTGGCCCATCCAGAGGGCGGGGACGCCGGCTCAGGCAGTTGCTCTAAAGGACGAACGTTCTGCCACAGAGCAAGTGCCGCCAAAGCCTTTGCTCTTACTGTTTGGCCTTTTTGGGTTTTTTTTTGGCCGTCAGGAGCAGAAGATTCCAGTAATCATTCCCAATTCCAGGTGTGTCATCTCTAGTGATGCACGCACACCCTCTTCCTGGTGTTGTGTGTTCGTTTCTTTGTCCATCTGGGCTTCCCTGGCGGCTCAGATGGCAAAGAATCTGCCTGCAATGTGGCAGACCTGGGGTCCATCCCTGGGTTGGGAAGATCCCCTGGAGGAGGGCATGGCAACCCACTCCAGTATTCTTGCCTGGAGAATCCCATGGACAGAGGAGCCTTGCGGGCTACAGTCAGGGTCACAAAGAGTCGGACACGACTGAGCACATTTGTTCACTCGTTCATTTCTTCGCCTCGATCCTACATTCCTCACTCCCATTCTGCTCCCCTGCAAAGGACCACTTGAATTATTTTAATGTGTCACTTTCCGTTCTTGTGATTCTTGCGAAACATGCAGTGTGGTTAGGGTGTGTGTATTTTTAACTTGTGCCGACAGCATTGTGTTCTCCACGTCATTTTCCTCACCCCTGTTTTGCTTTGTTTTTAATCTATTTTTAGTTGAAGGATAATGGCTTTACAGTAATGTGTTGGTCTCTGCCATACATCAACACGAGTCAGCCACAGGTATAGACATATCCCCTCCGTCTTGAACCTCCCTCCCCCCTCCCACCCCATCTCACCTCTCTAGCCCTGGTTTGAGTTCCCTGAGTCATACAGCAAAGCCCCCATGGCTGTCTAGTTTATATATGGTAGTGGGAATCTCAACCCTGTTTTTAAGTTCCGCTGGTTTCACTCTGTGCACATCCTGGCTTCTCTTTTCCATTTTCTGCTCTTCTAGAGCACTGAGATGTTTGCCATGGGCATACACTACTTTTATAATAACAACCTGTATGCTGGTTTAAATTATATGGAGATGAATATTTTAAAAAGTAAGTAAACACAGCCCAGTGAGAAGCCTGGGACCTGGCAGCCAGCTCCAAACTCTCCACGCGTCTCTGAGGGCTCCTCGGGGCTGTAGGGGAGCCTGCTCCCCAAGGTTTCTGGTTGGGAGGGACGTCCGCCCACCCCTGCCTTCCTGAGGCCCAGTCAGCCCCACAGATCTGTGCTCAGTGTCTGTGGCCACACGATGGCAGGCCCCAGGGCAGCCCCTGAGGCATCCTGCTTCCCCCGAGGAGCTGGGGGCTCACCCAGCCCCTGTGGGCCTGGACTTGCCCTGACTTCCTTCATCTGGGCCCGTGCAGTTTAATGTGTTCTTCATCTCATAAATATTTTTTAACTTTATTGAAGTATACTTGAGTTACAGTGCTGTGTTAGTTTCTGCTATAAAGCAAAGTAACTCATATCTACTTATATGTTCTTTTTCATGTTCTTTTCTATTACGGCTTATCACAGGATATGAACGCAGCTCCCTGTGCTAAACAGTAGTAGGACCTTGTTGTTTAGCCGTCCTGTGTATACTCGTTAACATTTGCAAATCCCAGACTCCCGGTCCTTCCCTCCCCACCACCTGGGCAACCACAAGTCGCTCTCTATATCTGGGGTCTGTTCTTGTTTTGCAGATGTGTTCATCTGTGTCGTATTTTAGATTCCACATGTAAATGGTGTCACTGGTATTCGTCTTTCTATTTTTGACTTACTTCCCTTTGTATGACACTTTCTAAGTCATCCATGTTACTGCAGACGGCATGTGCCATTCTTTTTGGTGGCTGAGTCATATCCCGTCGCGCGCACGCTCTGCACCCACATCCCGTCGCGCGCACGCTCCGCACCCGCATCCCATCGCGCGCACGTTCCGCAACCGCATCCCATCGCGCGCACGTCCCGCACCCGCATCCCGTCGCGCGCACGCTCCGCACCCGCATCCTGTTGCACGCAGGCGCACTTGTATCCCGTCGCGCGCACGCTCCGCACCCGCATCCCGTCGCGCGCACGCTCCGCACCCGCATCCCATCGCGCGCACGTTCCGCAACCGCATCCCATCGCGCGCATGTCCCGCACCCGCATCCCGTCGCGCGCACGTCCCGCATCCGCATCCCGTCGCGCGCACGCTCCGCACCCGCATCCCATCGCGCGCATGTCCCGCAACCGCATCCCGTCGCGCGCACGTCCCGCATCCGCATCCCGTCGCGCGCACGCTCCGCACCCGCATCCTGTTGCACGCAGGCGCACTTGTATCCCGTCGCGCGCACGCTCCGCACCCGCATCCCGTCGTGCGCACGCCCCACACCCGCATCCCGTCGCGCGCACGCTACGCACCCGCATCCTGTCACACACAGGCGCACTTGTATCCCATCGTGCGCACGCTTCACAGCCGCATCCCGTCACGCGTAGGCGAACTTGTATCCCGTCGCACGCACGTTACGCACCCGCATCCCGTCGCACACACGCTCTGTACCTGCATCCCGTCGTGTTCACGTTACGCACCCTCTCCGTTATTGTTGATACACGGAAGTTGTTTCCGTGTCTTGGCGACTGTGACTAACGCTGCTGTGAACATGGTGGCGCGTGTATCTTTTCATACTATGGTTTTGTCCGGGAATATCCCCAAGTATGGGATTGCTGGATACTGCGGCAACTCTATTTCCAGTTATCCGAGGAGCCTCCACACTTTTCTCCACAGTGGCTGCATCCGTTTACATTCCCACCAACAGTCTGCGTTTATCCACACCCTCTGCTGCATTTATGATTTGCAGACTTTTTAATGATGGCCGTTGTAAACAGTGTGAGGTACCTCGTTGTTGTTTTGGTTCGTCCCATAAATATTTCCTCAGCATCTCTTGTGTCTTAGGGCCGGGTCAGGCCTGGGGATGCCGAGCGCAGGAGAGATGGCGGCCCGGCCGTCGGGCAGCTGCGGTCCAGGGCCGATGGGGGCACGGTGGATGAAGAGGCTCTGGCGGCGGTTTCGGCACAGTTGCCCTGAGTCCGCCCCGGAGGGAACGCGTCGTGTCCTAAGTGTGAACCCAAAGAAAGCTGCCTTGGTCTGGAATATCAGAGAGGCTTCCAGGAGGACGGAGGGGTTATGCTCTGGGACCGGAGGAGGGCTGGGCTTGGCCAGGGGGAGAGAGGCACGGCCGCTTTCCAGGCCGAGGGAGCAGCACGCAGAGGCCCGGGCTGGGAGTTTTCTGGGAGCCACGAGGCGGCCAGCGAGCGGAAGGCAGACGGAGAGGGAGGCCGAGGTGGGAGGCCGCACGGGGCCCCACAGCCCGCGGCCAGGGCCGGGAGCTTCCTCCCGAGTCCACAGGGGCCCTGACAAGGCGTGAGGCAGGGAGCCACGTGATCCGCCTGGAGTTTGTCCTAATAGCGCTCTGGCTGCAGTCTTGAAAAGGAATCACCTTGCAGGTCCCTCTTGGAGCACTCCGAGCAAGATTGAAAGTGGCCAGGTATCCGTTCACCCAAGAGGCCTGAGCCCTGCCGGGCGCCTCTTACCCTCTCCAGCGTTGTTGAGATATAACTGACGTGTGTCAGCGTGTAGGTGTAAGGTATGCAGCAGAAAGGCTTTGTCTGTCTGTTTAGGCTGCGATGAGTCGCTCTCCGTTACACCGTGTGGGACCTTTCCTTACAGCGCGTGGGCTCTCCAGCTGCACGCACGCTTTCAGTTGCTCTGCGGCCCACGGCCTAGTGATTGGACTCACATACATCATGAAAGGGTCACCGCACTCAGTTCAGTGCAAATCCATCCTCTCATGTAGATACAGAGTTGTCGTTGCTCAGTCACTCAGCCCTGTCCGACTCTCTGCGACTCCATGCACTGCAGCGCGCAGGCCTCCCTGTCCTTCAACTCCTGGAGTTTCCTCAAACGCACGTCCATTGTGTGGCTGATGCCATCTGACCAGCTCATCCTCTGTCGCCCTCTTCTCCTCCTGCCCTCAGTCTTTAGAAGTAGAAAACAAGAGTTTTCCTTCTGATGAAAACACTTTAAGATTTACTTTCTTCACAGCTTTCATTTATAATATATAGCAGTATTTGTCTCTCTGGCGTATTTCACTTAGGTTCATCCACGTTGTTGCAAATGGCGAGATTTCTTTTTTTTTTTTTTGTAGCTGAGTACTATTCCATTGTATGTGCACTGCACCTTCATCATCCATTCATCATTGATGGGCACTTAAATTCCTTCCATATCTTGGCTATTGCAAACAATAATGCAAACATAGGAATACATATATCTTTTCTAATTTGTGTTTTTATTTTCTTCAGATAAAGACCCAAGAGTGGAATTTCTGGATCATATGGAAGTTCTATTTTTAATTCTTTGGAGGAATCTTCATACTTTTTCCTGTAGTAGCTGTACCAGTTTATATTCCTACCAACAGTGCACAAGGGTTCCCTTTATTCCACATCCTCGCCAGTGTTTCTTATTTGTTGTCTTTTTTTGTGACAGCCGTTCTGACAGATATGAGGCATTTCATTGTGGTTTTGATTTGTATTTCCCTGATGATTAGAGATGTTGAGCGTCTGTTCATGTATCTGTCCCCCTTTGTGTGTCTTCTTTGGAAAGAATGTCTATTCAACTTCGCTGTTCATTTTAAAAATCAGGGTGTTTTTTGACCTTGAGTTGCATGAGTTCTTTGTATGTTTTGGGTATTAACCCCTGATCAGATATATCTGTTGCACATACCTTTTCGAATTCAGCAAGCAGGTCTTTTATTTTGCTGATAGTTTCCTTTGTTGAGCACAAGCTTTTTAGTTTGATGTGATCCTGTTTGTTTGTTTTTGCTTGTGTTGCACTTGCCTGAGGAGATAGATCCAAAAACACTGTTATTAAGACTGATGTCAAAGAGCACGCTGCTTGTGTTTTCTTCTAGAAGTTTTATAGTTTGAGCTTACATTTAAGTCTTTATTCTGCATTTATTGCTGTGTGTGGTATTTGCAAGAAAGAAGCCCAGTTTGATTCTTCTGCACGTAGCTGTCCAGGTTTGCCCAGCACCGTCTGTGAAGCAGCTGTCATTTCCGCTGTGTGGCCTTGCCTCCCTTGCTGTGGGCCGATGGCCCGCGGAGGTGTGACTTCGTTTCCGGCTCTGTTCTGTCCCGGTCGTCTGTGTCTGTCTTGTGCCCTCGCCGTGCTGCTTTGAGTACTGTAGCTTTGTAGTGTGGTCTGCTCTCAGGCCTTGTGTAGCCGTCCCCCTACCTTAGAGCCTGTCATAAAATGTCTGCCTGTCCATTTCTCTGGACCCCGCCTCCCCCACCCCGCTCCAGGCAGTGGCACACGAGATGTGAGGCTCATACTGCCCGAGTCAGCCTTCTGTATCTGTCCCTCTGCCCCTGTCTGTCCCCACCTTGGACCTGCCTTTGGTGCTAACCCTGGCTCTCTCCAGAGGACTCAGGACTCGTGTTTGCTAGGTCACAGCTGCCCCTGTGGCTGCTCTTGAATCTCACCCTGGGCCGTCTCCCCAGTGTCCTGTGGGGTCTGCACTGAGGTTGGGAACATCTGCAGAAGCAGAGACAACAGCGTTGCCCTCTCTCCTCGCCGACACAGGCATCCTGGACCTGGGGCCCTGAGGGCCAGGGCGCCATCCTGCTGGTAAACTGTGACCGAGACACACCCTGGTTGCCCCAGGAGGACTGCAGTGATGAGAAGGTCTACAGCAAGGAAGGTGTGCGGGGTCTGCACTCGGGGCTGCGAGGAGGGGCAGGGAGGGGCAGTGGGAACGTTCAGGCCAAGTCTTGGGCAAAGCAGGAAGCCAGGGTGACCCTGGCTCTCCTGAGGATCAGACTCAGGTATCCACTCTTGCTAAGAACAGATGGCGAAACTATCATTACCGTTCGGTTGGATGGCAACCATGCTTTTTACGAAGCTGCACATATGTTAAAAAATGGAGCAGAAGGATGTTCCAAAAGTGTTATGGGAAATCATCTGTGGTATTGGAGATAGCAACTGCTTTTTACCCTTTTCTGTAGTTTCCGTAATATATGCATTTGGGGTTTGCTTTGTCCTGCTTATAAAAATAACAGGCCAACATTCCAGCCACGGTTCTCCATTGTTTCCCTTTTTGAATTGAGATATGATTGACATACAGCGGTATGTAAGTTTAAGGCACACAGCATAGTGATTTGATTCCCATAATCATGAAGTGAGTATCACAAGTTTAGTAAACATCCATCTTCTCATATAGGTACACAATTAAAGAAATAGAAAAAAGATTCTTGAGAGGAGCCCTCTTAGGATTGACTCCCCTAACAAGCTTCATGTGAGACACGCAGCAGTGTCTGTGAGATCAGTCCTGTTGTTCCCTCCCGAGTACCGTCATCCGGTCCCACCGCGCCTCCGACCCCCGCACCCCAGAGCCGTTCTCTCAGTTCCAACCTCCTCTTGCCTCTGCCCCCAGACCTGAAGGACATGTCCCAGATGATCCTGCGGACCAAAGGCCCTGAGCACCTCCCCGCCGGCTACGAGATCGTTCTCTACATCTCCATGTCGGACTCAGACAAAGTGGGCGTGTTCTACGTGGAGAGTGAGTGTCCCCAGCCCACCCTCCAGCAGCTCCTGCCCCTCGGGGAGCATGCTTCACCCTCTAAGGCTCCCCAGGGCCCCCTTGGTCGTCACGGGGGCAGGTGGCTGGAGCAGTCCAGGACAGGCCTCTTGGTAATGGGCGAGCCATCATCTGGGGTCACCGCGGCCCTGTGAAGTCAGGGCCCCAAGGGCACAACTTCTCTGCCCTCAAGGAGTCAGCGGTGACAGGCACAGGGCTGGAGGTGCACAGCGTGAGCCTGGGCAGGAAGGGCTTTGTGAGTCATCCTTCGCAGACTCATGTCACCTTTGTGACGCCTGAGGCAGGGACCCCCCCTCTCCCCGGCTAGGTGTTTCTCGGACTTTTTGAAAAAGAAAAACTGCCAGGTCTTCACTGCAGCTTGGGGGATCGATAGTTGCGGCACGTGGGCTCATGTGGCCTCTGGTTCCCTGACGAGGGATCAATCCCGGGCCCCCTGCAGTGGGAGCGTGGAGTCTCAGCCACTGGAGCCCCCAGGGAAGTCCCCCCGCCCCGACTTTGAAGGAGCCCTTGATAATCCTGTGCACACCCTCGAGGAGTAGACCCCTGCTCCTCTTGCAAAGAACAGGGTGTCGGGGCCCCCGTGCGGGAAACATGCTTCTGCGAGGGGCTATGCCCACAGCTGCCTGCTCTGTCTCATGCCTTCTGTGGTTGGCTGTTGAGCCCCTCCGTGGGATCCCCAGGTCAGCACCCTGCCCTCAGGGAGGGGACAGTCTGTGAGGCAGACGTCACGGGGAGCTTGACAAGGCAAGGACACAGAGCAGTAGTAGGGGGCAGCAGGTAGAGGTGGGAGCCACTGGCCCCGAGGGTCGGGGGGCCTCTCCAAGCAGGCGATATCTGAGTCGAGACCCAAACCAGCCATGAGAAGTGCTGAGCGCTCAGTCATGTCCATCTCTCTGCAACCCCATGGACTGTAGCCCACCAGGCGCCTCCGTCCATGGGGATTTCCCAGGCAACAATGCTGGAGAGGTTTACCATGCTCTCCTCCAGGGGATCTTCCCAACCCAGGGATCGAGCCCAGGTCTCAGACAGTGAGAAAGCACCAGCCGTTCCTGAGCTGAGGGAAGAGTGTTAGAAGCAGAGGGAACCGGTTTGGAGCACTAGGGGAGCAGGCAGCAGCCCGCAGCAAGGGTTGTGTTGGAGTCAAGGGCAGCGGACTGGGCAGGGGCCAGGGCAGAGAGAGGGCTTGGATGACTGTAAGTGCAGCCGAAAGCCATTAGAGGCTCTTAAGCAAGCGACTGTCAAGCTCTGATTTATGTGTTGAAAAGCTCTCTCAGCAAAATAGTTCGTGAGCTGCCCTGTGCACCTGTCTCTCCGAGAGCCTGGGGTCTCCTAGCTCTGGAACCCACCTCACAGAACAGGCCCACTCAAAACCGGGGCAGGTCCCGGTGACCCTGGGCCCTCGCCTCCAAGAGGGGTTCCACCAGGACCGCAGTGGACAGCTGCCACCTGAAGCCCGTCCTCCTGCTGATCCGCCCCGGGATCGGGCAGTGACCGCCGCGGGCTGGAAGGTCCCCAGTCAGGCTGGCTCCACTGCCCCAGGGGGCCTGAGCCGTTGCTATTTACCCCGTCCAGGCCGGGGTTACCACATTTGGTGGGGCTGCTGGCCGGGCAGGAGGGGTACAGGCAGCCCCCGAGGTCACGTTGTGACACTCGGCCTGCTGCTACCGGTGGCCCCCGGCCTTGACCTGGGGGCCTTTCCGAGGGTGGCGGTAGGCTGAGGTCTGGCTCGTGATTACGTCCGCACCCCCCCGCCAAGCCTTCCAAGCTGGGCCCCGAGCAGACAGGAGCCGCCACTCGGAGCACTTTGCTGTGCCATCCCCAGGCTGCGTTATCATGTTGCCATCCTGCAGAGGGGCACGGCCTCACTGACGCAGCGATGAGCCCAGGAGAGTCCGTCTCCCCCAGGACTGAAGCCCCGTGTGAACACTCAGCACCGAGGAGCAGGCTGAGAGAGATTCGTCGGTGGCACGGTTTCCTTTTCTTCCTTTCGTGCGACATCTTGAGGTCTCTGTCAAACTCCAAGTGCACTGTGGATGAGGCTGTGTGGTGTTACACGATGTCATGTGTCACTCATGTACCCAACGGCCAGGGGCTGGGCTGGGGGCGCAGGGACCCTGAGAGGCCGTTCTGGAGCCCGGGGGTTCAGATCCCAGGTGTGGGCAAGTCTCCTCAGCAGGCCAGGCCTTGGGTACCTCGTGTGGGATGTCACTCGTGGCTAAGGAGAGGCCTGACTGTCCACCTGGCGACAGAGATCAAATAAGAAACATGTCAGCACTCAGCAGCCGGTCCATGGAACACTCCCCGTGGACGACAACTGCTTCTTTCAGGGGGCTGTTATTGTGATCGTTAATTATAGTCATTGACGTGGACAGGCGTCCCCAGTGCTGTTAGGAAGACCCAGGAGTGTGTACCCCAGCCTCAGATTCTGTCCTCGGATCTCAGAGGTCGGCACCTCACCTTTCTCTACAGAGCTGCAGTGACCAGCTTGTCCCAGTTTGCCCTGGACTTTCCTGGCTTTTGCACTAAAAATCCCTCATTCTGAAAAGCCCCTCAATTTCAGGCAAACCAGGACAGAGTCTCCTTGGAGATGGAATGACTCCACACTGACCGGAAGGGTGATGCCAGGTGCCAGCCTGCGGGCCAAAGCCTGGGGCTAAGGAGAGGTCAGGGTGGCTGGCAGGGCCAGCCCAAGGCGCGTGGGCCACTCCATAGAGGGGCATTGTTGGTTCCTGCAGGGGGAGCTGGCCACGCGGAGGCAGGCCTGCATCCAGCTGGGGATGAGAGATGGGGGAAGGAAGCTCCGGGGACAGTGGCTGATTGTTCCCACTGAGTGATCGATCTGCTCGGAGCTAGCCTGAGATACTGTGGGCCACACACAGAAAAGACTACACTCAGATGGGCCAAAACACGTCCGTGTACCCCACCCAGCTCCCCTGCCAGAGCCCCACCCTCCCAGGCCCAGGGGGAGCCCGCATGCAGCCCTGAGCCGTGGGAAAGTTCCGGAGCTTTCTGGAAAGACAAGTCAGCTTCGTGGCCTGAGGTCACTTTCCCAGCATCAGTTCAAGTGCAGCCTGGGACATGTGGTCATGGGAGGCCCTGGGTCCCTGGGGGAGAGTTTTCTTTAGTGATGCAGAGCCATCTGGACCTCCTCAGTAGTTGGGACACAGGGCACGTGTCTTTTCTGCATGAGAAGGATGTCACCTTTCACACTGACCTGTGACAAACCCCCAGGACATGCAGTGTCTCTTTCTTGGGCCCACCCACATAAAGGGAGGTGAGGTGCTTTTTCTTTGCCTTCTATTCCTAAACCATTCAACGAGAAGTTCGTGAGTTTTTCACGATAGGGTTTGCCGATACATTCACTGGTTCTCATAACAGTAATAACAGCGGGTCCCAGCTGTGTTACCGGTTGTTACCCTTGGTTACCAAGCTTACCTCAGTTCCTGATTTTATCTTGCAAGCACCTTATGGCATAAGTGTTACTGTCTCCCATTTAACAGATGAATAAACTGAGACTCAGGAAGGTTAAGTGAATTCCCTGTGGTTTTGCAGCTTGAACGCCAAAGAGGTACTTGAACCCAGCTCTCTCTGACTCTGGAAGTCATAACCACTAAGGCAACCCGCCCTCAGAGAGCTGTATTTATAACCAAGACCTAGCTGAGCACCTTGTCCCATGTGAGGCGCCATCCTGAGCCCCAGTTTCGCCGGCTCCTCGGTTCATTTTGTGACTTTGATCAAGCGCCCTATCCATGCTGTTCTAGTTACATGTTGTAGCCCTCGAGTGCCTGCTCACTAATCGTCCCCTTTGTTGTTGACAACAGTACTAAGCTGAGCCTGACTCAGCCCTTCCAGCTTTGCAGGGCATAAAGAAACTTCTCCTGGAACTGCATAGGGTACTACCTCCATGCGTTTGGCAATGCAAGTATCGTGGTCTCCTCGCTGCCCACCTCTGCCACCCCTAAGGGCATCTCAAAGGCCGCCTTTCTCCGCTCAAACGCTTCCCACTCTGCTCCCTTCCTCTGCCTCCCAGTAACCCCTCCAGCTCACTCACTGCAGAGCTCTTCTGTGATGCTTCCCTCATCTGTGCGGTCTTATCATCAGCTGAGCCTTGCGAGGGGCCACTTCTTGACCCTCTCTGTCTCCCCCAGAGGTCCTTGCCCATGTGGTCAGAGAGCAGTAACTCAGTATATGTGCTCTGAATTGGCCTGAAAGTGCTCCCATACGGACTGACATGGGAGCATGGTGCATTTGGCAGATTTTATCAAACAACCTGCGCTGGGCCTGGCCGGGCCTGTCCCAGCCATCATGCAAGTGACAGGCTCTGGGGGCCTGGCCGGGCCTGTCCCAGCCATCATGCAAGTGACAGGCTCTGGGCGCCAGCAGCTGGACACAGGTCGTGTCCGTTTAACGGCTGGGACGAGGAGGACGAGGGTGCAGACGCTGCAGACAGGGCCCTGGCTTGGTCTCTGGGGGTCTGGGCACAGTTCAGAAGCCTGAAGGAGGGAGACAAGCCTTCTAAGCAGAGGGAACAGTGCTGCGAGGAGCCAGGAGATCTCAGTGGCCTAGGAGTGCAGGGGAAACCGGCCTTTCCTCCCAGCCGCAAACGTGTGCAACCAGGAAAGAAAATGCACAGCGAGAGACCTGCATGCTGATACGGCTTCCACTGTACACAGGGGAACTGAGGGCATAAGTGGGTGTTTTCTTTGTATAAAGGGGAGGAGAGGTTGGGGTTCAGAATTAGAGATTTGAGTCCCAGCTCAGCTACGTACTGGCTGTGATGCCAGACAAGCCATTTTCCCTTCTGGGACTCAGTTTCCTCCTCTGTAAAACGGGAACAGTAATTCCTTTCTTCGCCATCACTGGCTGTCCTCAGCTTCTCTCATCTGTCTCCTTCCTGGGGAGAGCTCACTCACTCTATAGCCGAGGAAGCGGGAAGCCAGGGAGGGCGTCTGGTCCGGGGCCACGGCTAGGGCCCAGCGGGGCTGGGACGGTGACCAGGCCATGGCCCTCCTGGTGGCGTTCGCTGCTTGTGCTTTCCCTGTGTCCAGAGGATAAGGGGCTTTGCTGTCGCGCCTCCATCAGCGAGCCCGCCCCATGGTCGGCTGGGGGAGCGGGGCCTGACCTGTATCCTTTTTCCTCCAGACCCCTTTTTTGGCCAGCGTTACGTCCACATCCTGGGCCGGCAGAAGCTCTACCATGTGGTCAAGTACACAGGCGGCTCCGCAGAGCTGCTGTTCTTCGTGGAAGGCCTGCGTTTTCCCGACGAGGGCTTCTCGGGCCTGGTCTCCATCCACGTCAGCCTGCTGGAGTACATGGCCGAGGTGGGGGCCTCCGCCGGGAGGGGCTCCGGGGGCCGGAGGGGCTCCCCTTGGAGGAAGTCCAGGTTTGGAGACCAAGTGCTCCCACCGCCCGCACGCATCCGCCAGGGCCTCTGAGCCCCGCCCTGGGGGTCCTCCACTGTGCCTCCTCCCCAGGATGCTCTTCGGTGTTTCTCTGACCTCACGCCTGTCCCCAGGTCTGCCTGCTCCCTGGAGAGTGTGTGTGTGTGCCTGTGAGTGTGCTCAGTCACTCTGTTGTGTCTGGCTCTTTGCGACCCCGTGGACTGTAGCGAGGTGCCCAGAGCAGAAACAAGAAGGCTGAGTCTGGCTCGATTATCATCTTAGCTGCCTTCCGGAAGAAAACTCCGAGGCAACGAGATCAGACTTAGTTGAGGAGCCAGGCTCCTCTGTCTATGCGATCTCCCAGACAAGAGTATCTGGAGTGGGTTACCATTTCCTTCTCCAGGGGATCTTCCTGACCCAGGGATCCAGCTTGCATCTCCTGCGCTGGCAGGTGGGCTCTCTGCCACTGAGCCAGCTGGGAAGCCCCATCCCTGTCCAGGGTGGGGTAGTTCTGGGCACAGGGACCCGCTGGTTGGCCTGAGGAGCAAATGCCCTGCTCGTCCCTCCCTGACGGGCCCCGCACCTCACCGTGGGAGCTGCCAAACCCTGAACCCCAGTCCCGACCCACGTCCCCCTGCTGCAGCCCGATGCCTCGTGCACGTGCGCTCCTGGTTTGCAGAAACTGAGCAAGGAGGCGAGTACCCGCCCCCTAGGGGAGCGGTGCCCCAGCCAAGGCTGCATCCCACTCGTAAGGACCTCTCACCAAAACTGCAGTCCCAGAGCCTTGGCTCTCAGACCCCCTTCGCTCAGATAGAGGGAGGGCCTGGCTGCCCCCTCAGACACGGGCTTGCACCTCTGCTTCACCTCTAGACCACTCCAAGGCGAGAAGCGTGGGCTCCGCCACAGGTGAAGCTGGGCCTCGGGGTTATGAGAAGGAGCTCGAGTCAGACTGCCCAGGTCTGAGCCCACGAGACACTGGGCAAGCGAACTGACCCCGTGAGCCTTGGTTTCCCCACCTGGAAAATACACATGACAAATGTCTGCTTCCTGGAGTGACTGTGAGCATCCGTGCTTGAGGGAACTCAGTCACAATGTGCTCTCGAGTCCCTGGGAGGGGGGAAAGGCAGAAAAACGGAGATAACGAGACGGGGCGGGGAGGGGCTGCTCCTGCACCCCCAGTGCCTATAGCAGCCTGGCCATCAGGGTCTCAGAGCGGCCCCTCCAACGGACACCAGCAGAAGGCAGACCCGAGCGGGAAAGGCCACCCCCATGCTCCCCACCAAGGGCAGGACGTGGCTTCCTGTAGCTTTCCAGAGCCAGCCACGCAAAGAAAGCTTATCTCATCTTCCCTCAGGTTCCGGGCAAGCTTCCCGAACCTTTTCTTAAAGGAAAATCTGGACAGAGCAAAATTTCTTCTGGTAACGTTAAAATGTTCACATGTAGAAAAGAGCAAGGTACCCAGAGCAAAAACCGAGAAAGGCCGGGTCTGACTCAGTCATCATGTGAGCCAATTTCAGGAAAAGATGCAACGAGATCAGATAGCGGTTGAGATTGGGCTCAACAGCCAGACTGTCCAGGTTTAAATACAGGCTCACCCACTTACTGATCACTTGACCTTGGATATCTCTGTACAATTTGTGAATCAGAGGCCTATTACTCAGTTTTCCCATGTACAAAACAAGGATTAAAATAGTATATACCCCTGAGTACGGCAGTGAAATCTCACCTGTCAAAATAGGACCTGGCATACAGTAAGTGCTCAATAATGTTCTACTATTGGGAAAGATTGGGGGCAGGAGAAGGGGAAGCAGAGGATGAGATGGCTGGATGGCATCACTGACTCGATGGACATGAGTGAGTGAACTCCGGGAGTTGGTGATGGACAAGGAGGCCTGGCGTGCTGCGACCCATGGGGTCGCAAAGAGTCAGACACGACTGAGCGACTGAATAGCAGTTATTGGTCTCACCTACTTAGTTAGACAGGAGTGAAAAGCACCCTGACAAGACTTCCTGATCTCATCTCTCCCACGCCCAGGGGATCCCTCTGACACCCATCTTCACGGACACCGTGACGTTCCGCATCGCTCCGTGGATCATGACCCCCAATATCCTGCCTCCTGTGTCGGTGTATGTGTGCTGGTAAGTGGTAGGCACGGTGCAGACAGGCAAAGAGGCTAGAGCTGAGGCTTCAGGTCAGAGACCTGGGTTCAGGTCATGCTTGTTACTTCTCAGCTGTGTGACCTCGAGCAACTAACTTGACTTCTCTGTGCCTGTTTCTCTGAGATGGTGACGTCCAGAGTCTCTGCGAGGATTAAGTGGGATGAAGCAGGCAAAGCATTCATGAAGGTCGTGGTGCAGAGTTTTCTGTGCTCTGAAAATGATAGCTACGTTTTCTTTCCCGTATCTTGGGCCCTTGCCACATAGTTGGGAACCTTCCTCTGTGATGGATATTCAGTTCATCTCACCCAGCAGCTTTTTACTGAGCCTGTTGTGTGCTAGAGGGCCCCCGAGTGATGAGAAGCAGGGAAAGAAGTGCCTGCAGGCGATGCTGGCCACATGCCCCTGTGTCCCGAGTTCACTCCCTGCCTCCGGGTTAGTTAGCTGTTCCTTGGAAATCTGGAAGTCAGAGGTGGCAGGCTTGGGGGAGGCAGGGTGAGAATTCCGCTCCTCGCTTTGTTTGTTGATAACTGTGGCAGACAGTGCAGGAAGGGCAGAGTTTGCGTGGCCCTTGACTCCAGCAGCCTCTGCACAGGTGAGCACAGAGGGGCTTCAACTGCCCAGCATGGCCCGGGCCCGGGCCCGCTGCCGCGCCTCCACCGTGGCGGGCGGGCGCCTCCTCATGCTCCCTCCTGGTCTCTCCCTCTTGCCCGCGCTTCTCAGCATGAAGGACAACTACCTGTTCCTGAAAGAGGTGAAGAACCTGGTGGAGAAAACCAACTGCGAGCTGAAGGTCTGCTTCCAATACATGAACCGGGGAGACCGCTGGGTCCAGGTGAGGCCCCCAGGCTGGGAGGACGCGGCTCAGGACTCAGGCCAGCAGAGGCGGCTGAGGGCCCGCACCCCGGCAGCAGGCGCTCCGCGCGTGGGCGTTCTGTCAGATCACCGTGTGCGGGCGCACAGGGACAGAAACGCGCCAGGCGACTCGCTGCGCTGCAGCCTCTCCGAGGAGCGGAAGACTGGGGCAGCCGAGACGTCGGTCCATGGGGAGGGCGACCGCGTGACCGGCGGCCTCTCTGTGGAGCGCTCCACAGCAGCCGGGAAGGAGCCAGTCTGTGAATACAGCACGGCTCTCAAGCTCAGGTGCTCCTCGCAGGGAGGCGTACGCAAGATGGTGCCGGTGTTTAAAGCGGGGTCAGTGTGAGTGCAGGCACACTGGGGACGTGCGGAGACTCTGAGATCGGCTGTATGAGAAGCCACTGCTGTTGTGCACGCGCGCACTGCCGTTGCGTGCGTGCTGCTTTTGCGTGCGCGCTGCCGTCACGCGCTGCCGTTGCGGGCGCGGGGACTGGGGAGGCGGCCGGAGGCCCCTGGAGGCCCGTGGGCTCACTGGACGGCCCTTCCCGCTGTCCCCACAGGATGAAATCGAGTTTGGCTACATCGAGGCCCCGCACAAAGGCTTCCCCGTGGTGCTGGACTCCCCCAGAGACGGAAACCTGAAGGATTTCCCGGTGAAGCAGCTCCTGGTGAGAGGCTGAGGGCCATCTTGCAGGATGGGGTCGGGGCGCAGCCCTGGGGCTGCAGGGTAGAGCAGTGGGGAGGCCTCGGGCACCCCTCTGTCCCCGGGAGTCTTAGGCAAGAACCCCGGAGCCGGCTGCCGTTCCTTCTCCAGGGAATCTTCCCGACCCAGGGATGGAACCCGGGTCTCCTGCGTTGCAGGCGGACTCTTCACCATCTGAGCCACCGGGAAGACCTTTGGCAAATTAGTCTGTCGCTTCCATCTTCTCATCTGCAGAATGGGTCACTGGGATAGTAGCCTCAACATCCCTTTCTGCTCTCATGACTGACACTATGGGAAGCAGAGGCCTGCCCCTGCCCCCACCTCCAACTTGCAGCAAAATACATTTCAAGGAGGAAACTTACAAGCAGTTGTTGAAAAGCATGGTTCCAACTTCAAAGTTCATTAAGGCTGTGATTTTCCAGTTCATGAGTTTTTTTTAAAAAAGCAATCTAACCCTTGATCCTAGAGGTCATTACCACTCTCTTTTTATGCCCTCAACAACCAACTGAATGAGGACAGAACCAAAATCAGTCTTCTTGGTACTGACCTTCTGCCCTGAACAGGCAGGGAGAGCTTGGATGGAGCATAAAATGTAGGTTAGGGGTCTTTCCCAAAGTAACATGAAGGACAGCCTCCCACGAGACATCAGAGCTGCTCAGAGGCGGCCCTTTACCAAGTCCACACCTGCTGCTTGGGAGCATTACTAACCTTGTCCCCTCATCACGGGGAGATGGCAGAGCCAGTGCTGTGAGCACACAGCTCTGGAACGCCAGATGGAGCTGGCCTCGAGTCCCAGCAGCAGCATGACCTTTGGCAAGCAACTTAACTTCCTCAAGCCTTAGTATGCTCATCTGTGAAACGGGGATCAAAATGGTATCCATCTCAGAGACTTGTTGCAAAGATTGAAGGCGTGATCTAAGACCCCCATGCTGCTCCCGACACAAGGACTATTATCAGCTGTTGTTCTGGTTCTCATTCCCCAGCCCTGGACACTGTCCTCAGTATGGACTGTCCACTTCCTCCGACATGAGGGGCGGTCAAACTGGTCAGCAGTTGCCACAGGCCTGAGAACCGAGGCCTCTCAGATCCTGTTCTCACTTTCTTCCCGGGTCACCACCCATCTGCGTTGTTTCAGGCTGGCCTGGTACCAGTGCCCTGGGCTGCATTGTTCCTGGAGGCCCGGGCCAAGCCCGGCTCTGTGCTGCGTGCCTGCCCACTGGTGTGAGGCTATAAAACCCCAGCTGCCCCAGCCTCTGGCAGATCACACCTCGCCATCTGGGGCTCCCAGGAGAGAAAGCGCTAGGCTGCAACTGTTCGCCCCTCTGGGCACAGCTCTCCCTTGAGCCTCAGCTGGGCCAGCTCTATGATTTTTATTAGCAAGGATGTTTGTCAGACAAGCTTTGTTCCAGCCCCAGTGCAAGCTCTCAAGCAAGATCCCTACCTTTTTACAACAACAACAAAAAATCATGAAACTTAAAATTCAGGGGTTCACAGGGGCTTTACCACACTCATTATGGGGGTTGTATCATGTGACTCCAGTCTGTTAGAGCTCTGTGCTAAGGAGTCTGAGGCTGCGTCTGGGCTCAGTGAACAAATATGGTTGATTGGGGCTGGGTTGAAATTGTATATATGTTACTTATCTGACGTTCTTGCATGTATTGGTGAGCTTTCACTTGATAAGACGGTAGTAACAAACAACCCCCATCCGCCAATAGCTAACATCAGCAAAGGTCCGTTTCTTGCTCACATTAACAGAGGAGCAGGATGTCAATGGCACAAAACAAGGACCAACCATGAAGTCAGCAGTGTGTGTCCTGTGTTTAAGAAATAGAGACAGATGCAGAGACTCAGATGTGTGTGCATGTGCGCACGCACACACACACACGCACGCAAACACACACTCTTACAGACGTGCTCACAGCCTCCCTGTGCTGAGTTCTGCTCTTCAGCAGGATCCTGTAAGAAGCAAATGGGCAACCCCCAGAAGCTAAGTGCTCACAGGGCCAGACCAAAGGTGGTGAAAAGTGGTCCTCAGAGGGTGGCTGGGCTGCAACTAAGGGCTCCTGGCCGCGGGGGACTAACCACAGGTGTGTGCCCCCTGCCCAGGGCCCCGATTTTGGCTATGTGACCCGGGAGCCGCTTTTTGAGCCTGTCACCAGCCTTGATTCCTTTGGGAACCTGGAGGTCAGTCCGCCAGTGACCGTGAATGGCAAGACATACCCCTTGGGCCGGATCCTCATTGGGAGCAGCTTTCCTCTGTAAGAGAAGCCAGGGAGGGGCTGGAGAAGGGGGTGGGTGTGGGGGNCTATGGGGTTGCACAGAGTCAGACATGACTGTAGCACCTTAGCAGCAGCAGCAGCATGAAGTGAAGTGAAGTGAAGTCGCTCAGTCGTGTCTGACTCTTTGCGACCCCATGGACTGTAGCCCACCAGGCTCCTCTGTCCATGAGATTTTCCAGGCAAGAATACTGGAGTCGGGTGCCATTTCCTTCTCCAGGAGGTATTCCTGACCCAGGAATCGAACCCAGGTCTCCCGCATGGTAGGCAGATGCTTTACTGTCTGAGCCACCAGGGAAATGAAGCTAAGTAAATAACCCTCTTCCCCAAATGGGAGGTTGTGTAATGAGGTTATAAATAAGGTGAGGAAGGGGTGCAGGAGTGAGAGGAGGAAGTACTGAGAGAAGATGGGGGTGGGTATTGGCAATACAGAAAATACACGTGGCCGCAAGCAGCTGAGTGAGGCACTTCTGGGTGCTGATAGATGCAGCGAGGAAGACGAAGTAGGCGCCTGGTAAAGAGAGATGGGCCAGGGGCACTTTGGCTTTTGTGGTTTTAAGGAAATGACTCTGAAACAGGCTTGAATGATGAGAAGGAAGCAGCCATGGAAAGATCAGAGGGAAAGAGCATTCCACGTAAAAGGAACAGCCAGGGCAAAACCTTCAAGTGGCAACAGTCTCAGCACCTGCTGGCGCAGACAGAACAAGGAAGAGTAAGAGGAAGTAGGAGAGAGGGACAGGGGCCAGACCAAAAGTGAATTTTCCAGCCACTGTGAAGATCTTGGGTTATAGTGTAAGGGTAATGGGGAGATTGAAGACCTCAGGGAGTGTAGAAGTCAAGAAGGGCTTCCTGGAAGAGGCGTCACTTGAAGATTGGAACTGAGAAGTTACTAGCAAAGAGGGACGTAGGCAGGGGCAAATTTTGGAACTCTGCCTGAGCCTTAGCCCCCTCCAGCAGTCTAAGAAGGACCCCTGAGCACAGAAGCTGGCTTCCCTATATCCACTGACACCCTCAGGGCCTAAAGGCCGGGCTCCATGCCCTTCACACAGACCGTGGCTGCAGCTGACCCTTCCTTCTTCCCTCTGGACTCAAATGCCTTTCTGCCTGGGTCAGCGTCTCTGCAACTCAGGCTCCTTCTCATGACTTTTCTGCTGATGCCACACTGGGTCCTGGCAGGGTTCCAGGGGCTGAACTCCTCCTGCAAGCCCTCTGGCGAGACAGGCACCACGGGCAGCCTTCTGAAGAGCTTCCCCCTCCCAACCCCACCCAGGTCTGGTGGTCGGAGGATGACCAGGGTGGTGCGGGACTTCCTGCAGGCCCAGCAGGTGCAGGCCCCCGTGGAGCTCTACTCTGACTGGCTGACTGTGGGCCACGTGGATGAATTCATGACCTTCGTCCCCATCCCAGGCACCAAGGTGAGCTGACCCCTGAGGNACGGGCAGCCTTCTGAAGAGCTTCCCCCTCCCAACCCCACCCAGGTCTGGTGGTCGGAGGATGACCAGGGTGGTGCGGGACTTCCTGCAGGCCCAGCAGGTGCAGGCCCCCGTGGAGCTCTACTCTGACTGGCTGACTGTGGGCCACGTGGATGAATTCATGACCTTCGTCCCCATCCCAGGCACCAAGGTGAGCTGACCCCTGAGGCTGGAGGGAGGGGGCTAGTGTGGAACCCCTGTACTACCAACTCTTGTCAGCAGGGGGGGTTATCTAGTGGAAGTGGACTGAGTAGAGGAAGAAGGAAGTAGGCTGAAGCTGGTTTGTATGTTGTTGCTGTGGCCAGTAAATGTTTAACACAATAAATCTGAAATTTTAGCATTTCAACATGTAATCATAAAAATTAATGAAAGGTTTACATTCTTTTTTCATACTAAGTGTTCAGAATCTGGTGTACGCTTTGTTCTTCACACATTTCCACCAAGACCAACTAGAGTTCAAGTGTCCAGTAACCCCACAGGGCTAGTGGCCACTGTGCCGGTAGAGCACAATGGCGTGTGGGCCTGGGGCCTTAGAGAGAGTCTTTCATTTTCTGAAATGCAAAGAAATGTCTGCAACTTAATAACCCTGGAAATCTGGAGCAAATGGCCGGGCCTCTTGGCCCCTTGGAGAAGCTCTCCCTCTCTGTCCAAGGTCACCTTTTACTCTGAGCTTCAACTTGATGGCATTGCTGAGGCAGGAAAATTTCTGTGGCAGAAAGGGTGAGAAATATTCCTCTGAAATAGAGAAATTCTGCCAGGCAGCCTTTGCCACTCAGCGTGGGTGGCTGAGCCGACATGCAGGCAGGACCCAGGGTCCTCAGGGCAGGAGCCCGCCACGCGGCTTGGCCACCTGCCCTCTGCTGACCGGCCGACTGGACGGTCTCTCGCAGAAGTTCCGGATGCTCATGGCCAGCACCTCAGCCTGCTACAAGCTCTTCCGAGAGAAGCAGAAGGAGGGCCACGGGGAAGCCATCATGTTCAAAGGTGAGTGCCCACGGGGCCCTGGCAGTGAGCCGGGCCCCCAGGGGGCCTGTGGGAGGACGGGCCGGTGAGCACTTCGTCCCGGACACCCAGCTCCACTTCTGGTCATCCAGCCTACTCCGAGGCCGTGGGGTCACCCTGGCGGGAGGGGGCCCCGGCCTCTGTGGGCCTCAAGCCACCCACCACCCCTTATGATCATCGACAGTGGCCAGTGGCTCTGCGGGACCTGGCGTGCGACACTTCAAACGTCTCCAGCCCCGAGGAGAGTTAAATGGTTCAAAACTGAAGTGCAAGCTGCACTCGGGGACCTTACGTTTTGCAAACGAAGCTAGAGAAGAGGGCACATACTGCAGTTTAGGGGCAGGAAGAAGAGTGGGAGCTGATGATGTGATGCAAGACGGCTTCACTGCTCGTCTCGGAGCAAGAAACCCTCTGCTTAATTCAGACAGACTGGGAGGAGCTTTGCTCTTAAATTAATCATGGAAAAACGAAGCCGATCAGGTGGATCCAGTGACCCGCCTTAGAGACACCATGACAGTTTCTTAAGTGTTTTTGGTAAATGAGTTTTTGTCACTTTTCAGGTTGGCATCTCTAAATCCCAAGAGTTTGTATTCCTCAGGCTGGTTGATACTTAGGTTCATGACCACCGTCCATGTCCAAAGGCAGTGTTCCTGATAGTGACTAGTGTCTGGGACGGACAAGATAAGCTTAAGACTGCTATCCTTTTTTAATTCCCACCAATAGGAATTTTTTAGGTTGGCAGGCATGAGTCTCAACTTTCTGGAAGCTTCTTTCTATATTAACCCCTCAAAGCTACCCATAGGGTACAGGAGCTATTATCTTTGTACAAATACGTCCAAGGGGTTGGAGACAGCTCAGCAACAGCCCCCATCTGTTTGCCACTAACAAGCTGCAAAACTAGGAAGCACAATGGACCAGCGTCAGACACGGAAGAAGAGGTAACGGCAGGCTCTGGAGTCTGACTTCCCGGTCTGCTTACGGGCTCAGCCACCAGCTCAAGGCCTCGGATGAGTCAGGGAGCTTCTCTGTGCCTCCGCTTCTTCATCTTTGATGCTGGAAGCTACCTGATAGAAATGGGGGGAGACTACTGAGCTAATGCAGTGAATTTCCAGGAGACTCCCTGCTACATAACGGGTGCTCCCTAAGCGTTGGGAGTCACCAATCAGAAGCCACATGGGCCACCACGAGGGGACAGGAGGTAGATGCAGGCTCAGCCTGGCCCAGGGGCCGGGCGTGAGGCGGGCCTGAAGCAGGAGGGTGTCGCCGCCTGGCCCCCTGCTTCTGCCACCCTCCCCCTGGCCTGCTGCTCGTCCTTGGAAGCAGGCCTCCTGTGCCACCCCACCCTCCGGGCAGAGAGCGAGGCTGCGGCCCCCCCCTTCCCTGGCCTCGGGGACATGGCCAGCCCTGGGGAAAGGAGCTTCTGCGTGGGCTGCCCTCCCACGCTCCTGCCGTCCCTGCTCCACGGCCTCGTCCTGAGAGGCAGCCCGGAAGCTGAGAGTCCTGGCAGAGGAGGAGCACCGGGCTGGACACAGACCACCCCCTGCCCTCTGACCCCCACAGGCCTGGGCGGGATGAGCAGCAAGCGCATCACCATCAACAAGATCCTGTCCAATGAGAGCCTCGTGCAGGAGAGCCAGTACTTCCAGGTGAGTAGGCCTCAGGGAGGGAAGAGGCTGCCCGTCACACCTGGGGGCCGCCCTAGGGGATGGCGGCCCCGTCTTCCTGACTCACTCCTGCACTGGAAGCTGACAGAGGGGGTGCAGGCCAGCAGAGGCTGGAAGCAGACAGACCTGGGAAGGAAGATGTATCGAGCGGTGCTCAAGAGCTGAGGTTCCTGTAAGGCTAGAGCCTGCAACATTTGGGGCAGACCCACAGACACCAAAACATGAAAACCACAGACCTACTTCCGGGAAAACTCTTACATGAAGATACACCCTGAAGTTTTATTTTTTAGCGGTCACAGATTCCTGAAGTTATCTATCTATGGATGAATCCTACTTTCTGAATCCCTAAATCTCAAAATTACATCCAGAAGTAGAAACCAGTCAACAGAGTCCTGTTTAGTTGAATTAGATCTCTTTGTTTGCATGGGCATATTTAAAGCACCAAGTTTAAAAAAACAGCTCAGACATATTTAAACAAAAGGGCATGATTGGCTCGTAAAGTGGAAAGTTCAGCAGTGGCATGGGTCTCGGGCATCGGTCAGTCAGGGCTCTGGCTCCATCCCTCCGCGCTTCCTGGGCTCTGCAGGCACCCTCATGGCAGGAGCTTAGTTGCAACAGTTCAGGGTCTTCCATCCACCCCCCCTCATACCGTCCACAAAGAGAGATCTTAGATGCCGCCAACAAACAAAAGCCTTACATTTCACTCTGATTGTGCCAACCTGAGCCAATTCTTGTAGCCAGAGGAATTTCATATGCTGACTACGTTAATCCTGGTTTATTGCCCACCCTTGAACTGACCCCTGGATCAAAGATGCAGGGGCACCAGCTGTCGCCAGGAGGCAACAGCTCAACCCAGCAACTGGCTGCTGCATTTCAAGGGGAGGAGTGGAGTGGATGCTAGGGAAGCAACCCCAAGTTTCCCAAAGTTCCCCGATTGTCTCACGGCCGGTTGAAAGTTGACTTTATCATGACTCCTCTCTGTTTCACTTTTTGGCATCAGGTAGATCTGAGGTCAGACCATGACCCCTCGCTTTCCTCACTGGGACTTTGGGCCACTCACTAAGGACTCTGTCTTAGCTTCCCTCATCTCTAATACTCAAGATGTGTCTGCTCAATCAGGTTCGGCTCTTTGTGACCCCATGGACTGGTCCAATGGCTTCTCCGTCCATGCGATTTCCCAGGCCAGAGTGCTGGAGTAGGTTGCCATTTCCTTCTCCAGGGGGGCCTTCCCGACCTGGAGGCTGAACCCGAGTCTCCTGTGTCTCCTGCCTTGTTAGGCAGATGCTTTACCGCCGAGCCACCTGGGCTCTACTGAGGCGATACCAACAGTGTCCACCTCATGAGACTGAGGTGGAAACAAGGAATGTACGTACACTTAGGGTACTCGTACATATTAGTTTTTATTAGTATTAACCAAAACCATTGTCGTTATTCTTACCACCTGGGGTGGCCTGCGGAGAAGGCAATGGCACCCCACTCCAGTTTTCTTGCCTGGAGAATCCCAGGGACGGGGGAGCCTGGTGGGCTGCCATCTATGGGGTCGCACAGAGTCAGACACGACTGAAGTGACTTAGCAGCAGCAGCAGCAGGGGTGGCCTGAGGATTCAGTGGGGCGCTACATGGCAAGCACCTAGGGTCTGACTCATAGTTGGTGATCAGTGAATGAGTACTGAGTATCATTTCTGTGAGCTTCTGGTATGAATTCCGTAAGTTTCTCTCTCACTCTCTGTTACTCCCAGCGCGGGTGGGAGGGCACGGGAGAGGTGGCCCCGCACTGGAGGAGGCCTGCAGGCTCCCTGCTGGGGCCCCAGGTCTGACACCTCAGGCAGGGGTGAGGTGGACAGAGGTGTCGGGGTGTCCCTCACTATCCCGCCCTCCCTTTTTCCCCGTCACCCAGCGCTGCCTGGACTGGAACCGTGACATCCTCAAGAAGGAGCTGGGACTGACGGAGCAGGACATCATCGACCTGCCTGCCCTGTTCAAGATGGACAAGAACCGTCAGGCCAGGGCCTTCTTCCCAAACATGGTGAGGTGTTCTGGGCTCCGGACCTCACCCAAACCATCACTGGGGTGGGCCAGACCTGGAGGGACCCCTCAGCTGAAGCTGGCCGAACAGGAGGCCCAGGCCCCAGGCCCCGCTGAGCTGCTGTGCGGCCTCCCCCCAGCACTCACCCTACCGGGAGAACTGCTCATCCTGGCTACCCCCTGGGATCCTGGGGAGCCTTCACCTTAACACAGTGGAAAGTGCTTTGTAAATTCAAAAGGCCGTTATAGACAAGAGAGATTCTTGTTATCATAGAGGAGAGCCTTCTATGAGCTAAAAAGAGATTAAAACACTCACACACAAGAAACATAGATGTGTGTATACACGCATGAAAACGTACATGCGTGCATGCAGTGCACACACCAATGCATACATAGCTGTGTGCACATGTGTGTCCACACACATACATGTGGGGCGGGTTGCTAGGCTTTCCACTTAGCTCTGCCGTGTGTGGAGTGCTTAGCCCGCTCTGAGCCTCAGTTTCCTCATCTGTAAAGTGGGAATAGTCGCAGTCACTAGGTCACAGAGCTGTTGGAGGGTTCAGAACAGGGCGGGCAGAGCAGGTGCTCAGTAAAGGTGACTGGCCCCGCCTGCCTGTCCCAGGTGAACATGATCGTGCTCGACAAGGACCTGGGCATCCCCAAGCCGTTTGGGCCCCAGGTGGAGGAGGTGTGCTGCCTGGAGACGCACGTGCGCTCCCTGCTGGAGCCCCTCGGCCTCTGCTGCACCTTCGTGGACGACATCTCCGCCTACCACAAGTTTCTGGGCGAGGTGCACTGTGGCACCAACGTGCGCCGGAAGCCCTTCGCCTTCAAGTGGTGGCACATGAAGCCCTGACTTGCCCGGGGCTGCCGTGCGCGGGTCGCAGCCCGACGACTGCCGTGCTGGGGCCGGACCAGCCTCTGTGGTTCTTAGTGTGATTGCAGGATGCCCTTCAGCGATAGCCATCAGGGAACTTGGGGGGAAACGTCTCTACTTTCAATTTTACTTACAGGACCCGGAAGTTGCCTGGCACACCTGGGCCACACAGCGAGGTCGTGGGGAGAGAGAGAACCCAGGAAACTGGGCCTCTGCTTGTATGGGAGTTGGCAGGGGGGGTCTGGTTTTTCGAGGGCTTTCTCTTTCTTGGTGAATTTTAAATGGAAGAGTGGAAATTTAAAGCAAGGGAAGAGCGGGGGAAAGTTGGCCCCATTGTCAGTTATCAGAATCAATTAAGATCTCTAGAAGAAAGGGCCTCAGTGAGGGGAGGCAGCCTGGCTCCTTACCTAGTTGCGTAGCCGGCAATGTATTTACTCAAGAGTCACCATGTTTGAAGTGAGTACTCAGCAACCAAAGCCGAGTTGCTTATATAAAAAAAAGGAGGAAACCCAGTTGTCGGGGCTGACACCTCGGGGGCCCCCCTCCCTCCCTGACTTCTCCAGACTCTTCGTACCTCCAAAGCACCCCGCTGCCTGAGCTGGGCTGCGGGCCACCACTGAGGGGCTTCAAGCACTGGTAGGGATGCGGGGTATGCCTTCAGAAGGGCCTCAGCATCCACAAAGTCACCTCCCCCCTGTGAGCCTCCACACTGCCCTTCCCGAAAATAGCTGAACATTTGGCCAGAGTCTGTATAGCCCCGATGTGAGAAGCAAACCAAAACCCCAGGACCCCGAACCTTCCCCCAAAGTCTTGAGTCTGTTGTCCAAACGGAATGAGAGGAGACGGGAAGGAGGCTCTGGGATGACCAGTTTGCCCAGTAGGCATGCCCCGAGGGTCAAGGCAGCCGGCATGGAGGATTCTGGAATCCAGGTGTGCCTAGAACTGCCATCGTCCTTTGGAATTCACTGCCCTTTGTCCGGGGGCCACCCCATGTATCCATTCCTCTCCAGCCTGCCGCAGAGCCCCGTGGCTTGCCCCCTGTAGACACCACTGGCAGCTCCCCACTCCCTGAGGGTCCAGTCAGAGCTTAGACCCTTCGCTGGCAGCAGATTTTACCAGCACAGCCTTCTCCACTTCCGAGATGCTCCTTCTGCCTCATCTTTCTCATGGACCCAGGCTCTCCCAGATGTTTGGGAGTTCCCCCCGCCCCCACACAGCAGCATCCTCGTGGCCCGAGAGTTTCGTGTGCAAAGATGCCCCAGGGTGAGCTGTGTTATCCGTCTTCTCTGCCGGCCTTTCGATTCTCTGGCCCCTCCCTTCTCACAGCCTCCACTTCCTGCCCTGATGTTGTCTCTCCAGGCAGCTAAACAAGGACTTCTTCCCCACCAGGCACACTCAGACCTCCCCGCCGCAGGACACAAAGACCCACCTCTCCTCTTCAGGTGACAGGTGCAAGACCCTGCCTTAACCTCCAGCCCCAACAGCCAGTTCTGGGCCAGATGGACCGATGATCCCCACTGAAGTTTCTTAGTACATTTGCTGAAAATCCTTTCATTTGGACATAATCAGATTCATTCTCTGGCTCCCACTGAAAAGACTTAGTTTCAGCTTTAAAATTTCCTTTAAGGGCAGCTGACTTCAGAGAAGAAGTGAATTATAGTTGCACTTTGAGTGTTAAAAAGGAACTGATTTATAACCAATGAAAAGGTTGTAAATTTGGATTCCTGAAGAATGAGATCTTGGATTATTCACTCATTCAAAAAACCTGTATTGTGTGCCTGAGTGCCAGCCACGGTGGTGGGCTCTGAGGGTCCAGGGCCCAGTAGCAAATGGGGTCTGGCCCTTGCCTTTGGCTCCAGGAGGCAGCCACCCATATTTAAATGGCAGCATTTGCCCTTTCAGTGATGCGCTCTTTAGAGATACTAGTTCACTATATTCAGGGAATGCACAGGGTGCAGAGCTCCCACAAGTCGCTATCGCAGTGAAATGAGGAGGGTGGGTCTTCTTTAAACAAGCCTCCTGCCCGTCCAGCTGGGCCAGTGCCCCCCAGCAGATGGGGCCCCAGCGCCTTCAGAAGCTGCTGTTCCCGCTTTGGGAACTGTGGCTCCTGCCTTTGGGGACCCAAGCCCCAGGTTTCTCCAACCCCAGAGCTGAAGACACCAAGTGCCTATTTGTGAATGTTTATCTGGAGACTTAGAGTTTGCTGTGTGTTTCTGTGCTTGGTTAACGTGTGTTTTGGGGCTTTCATTTTTTCTTTTTTTTTTTTTTAGTCTGCCTTAAGGGGAAGTGAGCACTTCCCATGTGGAGACAGTGTGTGTTTCTAGATTTTTCTAAGGCTCTCTCTATGAATAAGTCAGCAGTTTCTGATGATTCTGAAGCCCCCAGGCCTCAGACAGCCTTCCCCATCTTGCTTGTCCACCCATGTGACTACCCTTGCCGTGGATATCCCCCCAGCCTCCCTGGACTCATCATTCTTTCCCACCCACAACTTTCTATAAACGTAGGGCTAGAATACACTTCCATGTTGCAAAACTCAGCCAAGGTCCTGTTTCAATCTTTGAAATATTTTAAATAAGAGAGCAGAGGGTATTGTGATGATGACGAGAAGCGGGCCATGGTTTCCACTTTCTGGATGTGAAGCGATGCTGGAGATCACGACATGTTTGGGAAAGAGCCTGATTAAACAGCAACAAAATAAATGGTCGGAGGGAAGTCGTGTGGCTGTTGGTGTGATATTCATGGTTCCTTCTTGGCCATGGCCTGGAGTGAGGCAGGCCACATACAGGCCCTCTCCTGGCCCTGCGGTCCCTGCCCTTCTGCACACACAACCAGGGCTCTCGGCAAGAATATCCCAAGGGTTTGGAATCCCACACAGTCAATGGATGTGCATTACCTGGCCACCGCCCAGGGTCAAGACCAACAGCCACAATAAAGTCTGACTGTTTTCTGGTGGGGTTCCCCAGAAAGAAAACCAAAGGTGAGCTTTTGGAAACAAGTGACTTATTAAGGAAGTGCCTCCAGGAGAAACCAGGAAGGGCGAGCAGGGAGCAGGACCAGAAGAGGGAAGAAGCCAAGGGTGTGGTTTCAGACGCAGCCTCAGCCTGCTCGCAGGAGGGCTCTGAGCAGAAGTGGCAGCTCAGTCATCCCATCCAGGGCCAAGTCTCATGACCGACAGCAGCCAGTCGCTGGCTGTGGGGACTTCAACTCTCTGAGCAGGCAAGGGAGTACCTGTAGCCCACAGGCAGTTGTCTAAATGGATCACAGCTGCAGTGCTGTGTTTCGACGTCCTCTCGGCTTGCGGGATCTTGGTTCCCTGACCAGAGATTGAATCCGCACCCCCCGTGGCTGTCAAAGCGTAGGGTCCCAGCCCCTGGATGGCCAAGGGATCCCCTACAGCATGTGCTTATTAGCAGAAGAGTCCCAGGAGTTGGGGAATGGGTTCCCAGAACAAGAAAGGGAGCTGGGCAAAGCACCAGTGTGCCCACTGCTCTGAGTGATGGCATATTCTCATGACATGGAGTTGTTGCACAGGATGTAAGATTTAACCCATGGCATGAAACCATAGGCTTGGCTGGGGGCTCAGACGGTAAAGAATCTTCCGGCAATGGGGGAGGCCTGGGTTTGATCCCTGGGTTGGGAAGATCCCCTAGAGGAGGGCATGGCCACCCACTCCAGTGTTCTTACCTGAAGAGTCCCAAGAACAGAGGAGCCTGGCAAGCTACAGTCTGTGGGGTCGCAGAGTCAGACATGACTGAGCGACTAAGCATACACATAAAATCCACAGCCGTGATCAACAAGGTCTTTGTGAATGAATAAGCTCCAAGGCCCTAAAACAGAATTGCTGGGTCGGTTGCTGAAATTGGAAGCCACTTTCAAGCTCTTTGGGCTGCACCTGGGGGCTTCTTACCCCTCAGCCCCATCTTGGGTTTCTGGACAGATGTTCNCCCTGGGATTTCTTTGGAAGGAATGATGCTGAAGCGGAAACTCCAGTACTTTGGAGTTGCGAAGAGTTGACTCATTGGAAAAGACTCTGATGCTGGGAGAGATTGGGGGCAGGAGGAGAAGGGGACGACCGAGGATGAGGTGGCTGGATGGCATCACGGACTCGATGGAGGTGAGTCTGAGTGACCTCTGGGAGATGGTGGTGAACGGGGAGGCCTGGCGTGCTACGATTCATAGGGTCGCAAAGAGTTGGACACGACTGAGCGACTGAACTGAACTGAAGATAACAGGATTAGTCTAAGGCTTTCAGGAAAGAGAAACTGTCCTCAAGCATTGTTGTTGTATAATCCCTAGTACAGAGTTTAAACTGAGTTGTGTAATCATCAGTTTCAGACTTAAAGAAAAAAACAAAAAGGTTTTATGTAGCTAAGACTAAGGAATGTAGAGAAAGAAAGTTTGTCCTTTCCTCCTCCTTGAGAATTCCAGACCCCTATCTCTTCCTGGAGAACCACAGACCCGTTTCGCCTCCTTGGGGACCCTGGACTTCTTATCAGCCTGCCTAGGCATTGACTCTCTCACTCTCACATCCATACATGACCACTGGAAAACCCATAGCTTTGACTAGATGAAGCTTTGTCAGCAAAGTAATGTCTCTGCTTTTTAATATGCTGTCTAGGTTTGTCAGAGCTTTTCTTCCAAGGAGCAAGCGTCTCTTAGTAGTCAGTGCTCAGAAAATGTTTTGAATGAAAGAATGAAATGCCTGTTCAGTTAAGCCACGGTAGCCGAAATATCAATCCAATTAGACTGATACCGACCAGGGTTCTTGGCCTTCTCCAATCAATAGAAATTGACTAGAGGTCAGAGGAGAAATGCAGGCAAGGCTTTACTGAGCCGCGTGTGCTGACTGCAGCAGGGAGTGAACAGAAGCACCTCCCTTGCTCCCCGAGGGGGCAAGCTCTTCCCTGCACAGTGGTGTGAGGGTCGGGTGTGTCCAGGGGTGGGCCGAGGGCGCTGCTCAGGTGGCTCGCCCACCCCTTTGTTGAGTTGGGGGCATGCTCAGAATCCTGCTTTGGTTCCCAACATTCAGCTTTTGTTCCTTGCACTTCAGAAATGGCAGCTGGGTTTTTTTGGGGGGGATTTGTATCTTTTGGTACAGAATTTCCCCCAGCTGCACATGCAAACAGTTTTTAGCTCCGTCCCATTGCTTTGTATTTTATAACTGGAAGAGAGGTGTGTCCAGGTGCAAGCTTACAGCAAAGGGTCCCAGGTCCCAGGCTTGCAGTATTAGCCACCATTTCTCACACGCTGAATGACTGCCAGGCACCTGCCATATTAAACTATGTGACATGCCATTTTAAAGCTGATAAGGGTCAAATAGAGATGGTTTCATATGGTTCAGCCTAATAGTTCACATTCATTACCTCATCTAATTCTCACAACAAAGCTGTGAGGTTGATGCCAGAATCTTGGCTCACTGTCCACCGATGCCAAACAGAAACACAGAGATGGAGTTTGGAGGAAAGAAGAGTAGTAACTTTATTCTTTTCCAGGCAAGAGGGAAACGCAGCCGGCTCTCGCCTCACTGACTCTGCCCCCACTCCCTGGTTTCATATCCTCATGAAGGTCTTGCATTTTTTTTCTTTTGCAAAATTTCAAAACAGCCATGGTTGGCATCAGGCAGCTTGGTAACTGGAGCTGGTCTTTTCTGAAGTTAGCGGCCTGTGGTCTTCTTTCTGAAATGAAGCCTGCTGCAAGAGAGGGCAGGCCAAGAAGAATGTCAGGTGCAGAGCACAATCAGATGGAGTCAGCGTGATCAGCTTTGGGAAGGGCGAGTCCAGCAGTTAAGTGTCTGTTAGTTGCTGCTGTTCAGGCATTCAATCATGTCCAACTCCATGTGACCCCATGGACTGCAGCGCAGCAGGCTTCCCTGTCCTTCACTATCTCCTGGAATTTGCTCAAACTCATGTTCATTAAGTTGATGAAGCCATTCAACCATCTCATCCTCTGAGGCCCCCTTCTCCCTTGCCTTCAATCTTTCTCAGCATCAGGGTCTTTCCTGATGGGTTGGCTCTTCGCATCAGGTGGCCAAAGAACTGGAGCTTCAGCTTCAGCATCTGTCCTTCCAGTGAACGTTCAGGACTGCTCTCCCTTAGGACTGGCTGGCTGGCTCTCCTGTGGCAGCAGCAGCTGAACAATAACCAAGATCACCTGACTCTCGGGCCTGTCTGTGTTGTTCCCCAGCCGGTTCATTGTTTCCTCATTTTAAAAAAAGTCTCGTTTCTATTTGTGCTACAGCAAGGTTATTATCCCGACTTTACAGACAAGGAAACTGAGGCTCAGCAAAGAAGTGACTTGTTCCAGTTTACACAGCAGGAAGCAGCCGAACCCTGACGCACTCGGGTGTCTGACTCCAGAGCCCACAGGCTGAACCGCTGCTCTTGACTATCGCATCTTAGGAACAACTTTCTACCTGAAGTTCAATGAGTCATGCTTTAAAAAAAAAAAACTTTTATTTTGTATTGAGGAAGAACCTATTAACAACGTTGTGATAATTTCAAGTAAACAGTTAAGGGATTCTGCCATACATATTGGAGAGGGCAATGCCACCCCACTCCAGTGCTCTTGCCTGGAAAATCCCATGGACGGAGGAGCCTGGTGGGCTGCCGTCCATGGGGTCGCACAGAGTCGAACGCGACTGAGCGACTTCACTTTCACTTTTCACTTTCATGCATTGGAGAAGGAAATGGCAACCCACTCCAGTATTCTTGCCTGGGGAATCCCAGGGACGGGGGAGCCTGGTAGGCTGCTGTCTATGGGGTCGCAGAGTCAGACACGACTGAAGCGACTTAGCAGCAGCAGCAGCCATATGTATACATGTATCCATTTCTCCCCAGACTCCCCTCCCATCTAGGCTGCCACATCACACCGAGCAGAGTTNGCCTGGTAGGCTGCTGTCTATGGGGTCGCAGAGTCAGACACGACTGAAGCGACTTAGCAGCAGCAGCAGCCATATGTATACATGTATCCATTTCTCCCCAGACTCCCCTCCCATCTAGGCTGCCACATCACACCGAGCAGAGTTCCATGTGCTGATCAGTAGGTCCTTGTAGATGTAGCAGTGTGTACGTGACCACCACAAACTCCCTAACTATCCCTTCCTCCACCCTGACAACCATAAGTTCCTTCTCTAAGCCTGTGAGTCTCTTTCTGTTTAGTAAGTTCATCTGTCTCATTTCTTTTTGGATCCCACCTAAGCGATGTCATACAATATTTCTCCTCCTCTGTCTGACTTCACTCAGTAGCGTCACCATCCTTTTAATTAATAAACGTTGCCTTTGCACCCGTCATTTTTCAGCATACTAGAGAAACTATTAGAATCTTATAACAAGAACACCTGCAAACAAGTGTCTGCAGATAACAGGATTCCTAGACGGCATCACTGACTCAATGGACATGAGTTTGAGTGAGCTCCGGGAGCTGGGGATGGACAGGGAAGCCTGGCGCGCTGCAGTGCGTGGGGTTGCAGAGAGTCAGACACGACTGAGCGACTGGACAACAACAAAACCCCTCAAAGACAGTAGAGTCGGGGGTGAAACAACCTCTATATAATACAGGATGCATCGTGGTCCATGTAGTCAAGGCCACGGTCTTCCCAGTGGTCACATACAGTTGGGAGAGCTGGACCCGAAAGAAGGCAGAGCACCGAAGAACGGATGCCTTTGAACTGTGGTGCTGGAGACTCCTGAGAGTCCCTTGGACTGCAAGGAGATCCAACCGGCCAATCTTAAGGGAAATCAAACCTGAATACTCATTGGAAGGACGGATGCTGAAGCTGAAACTCTAGTATTTTGATCATCTGGTGGGAACAGCTGACTCACTGGAGAAGCCCCTGATGCTGGGAAAGATCAAGGGCAGAAGGAGAAGAGGGAGTCAGAGGATGAGATGGTTGGACGGCATCACCAATGCAATGGCCATGGACTTGGGCAAAGAGATGGGGAGGGACAGGGAGGCCTGGCGTGCTGTGGGCCACAGGGTCGCAATGACAACTGGGAGACTGAACAATACAGAACGTGCTCTCAAGCCTTCCACTCAGCCGAGCGGCACCCCAACATCATGAAAAACAAATTGTATTCATTCACCTACTCTTTCATTTTTTTGTTTATATTGACTGTATGCATCTATTGTGGTTAACTAGAGTGAGCAGATGATTTTTCATCTAAACCAGGATGAGAGTTGGACCATAAAGAATACCAAGTGCTGAAGAATTGAGGCTTTCAAGTTGTGATGCTGGAGAAGACGCTTGAGAATCCCTTGGACTAAAAGGAAATCAAACCAGCCAATTCTGAGTATTCATTGGGAGATCTGTGGCTGAAGCTGAAGCTCCAGTACTTTGGCCGCCTGATTCAAAGAGTGGACTCATTGGAAAAGACCCTGGTGCTGGGAAAGACTGAAGGCAAAAGGAGAAGGGGGTGGCGGAGGATGAGATGGTTAGATAGTGTCGCTGACACAGTGGACATGGATTTGAGCAAATTCCAGGGACAGTGGAGGACAGAGGAGGCTGGCAGGCTACAGTCCACGGGGTGGCAAAGAATTAGACACAAGTCAGCCACTGAACAACAACAACATAATAAGCCTACCAGTTTAACAGGTGAAAATTGGAACCATGCTGAGCAAACCAGAATGTCTGTTCCCCCTGGAAACCCTGTGTCTGAGACATGATCTCATCCCTCAAGGAAGTGAGAGAGTCAGGGAAGACAGCAGAGCAAAGAGACAAAATGATAGAGTAGACACGTGATAAATACTTGCTGAATGGAGGAGTGAACAAGGCACAAAAGCTGTGGAATCTCACACACACACACACAC
>SJYV01005445.1:304939-321452 GCA_006410875.1 Neotragus pygmaeus | reverse complement strand
TTCTTTTCACAGCTATTTGTAAGGCCTCCCCAGACAGCCAATTTGCTTTTTTGCATTTCTTTTCCATGGGGAAGGTCTTGATCCCTGTCTCCTGTACAATGTCACGAACCTCATTCCATAGTTCATCAGGCACTCTATCTATCAGATCTAGGCCCTTCAATCTATTTCTCACTTCTACCGTATAATCATAAGGGATTTGATTTAGGTCATACCTGAATGGTCTAGCGGTTTTCCCTACTTTCTTCAGTTTAAGTCTGAATTTGGTAATAAGGAGTTCATGATCTGAGCTACAGAGGAAGAACTGGGCAGGGCAGGAAGGTAAGGGCGCCAAGCTGAACAGGAACACAAAGGTGGAGGGGATGACAGGTTTAAGAAGCGGTGATCACAGACAATGGCAGAGATATAGACTGAAGTCATCATGGAAATACTAGGCTTTGAGCAGAGGGAGCCCCCTGAAGCTTTGGGGCAGCTGCAGTCACTAGACCGATTCTGTATTCCAAGAAGAATACAGTAACATATATATCTTTGTTGCTATTAAGAAACTTCCTGAGGAATGATTAAATCATTGTACATCCCCACGTTTACATATTTTGCAGCACTTAAAATGAGTACTATGCGTACTAACAAGGAAAGAGCTCCAAGACAGAACACTTGATGTTGGTATTAAAAAAAAAAAAAGTCTGGGACTTTCCTGGTGGCCCAGGGGTTGAGTATCCACCTGCCATTGCAGGGACACAGGATTGATCCCTGGTCTGGAACTAAGATCCCACGTACCATGCGGCAGGCAAGCCTGGGCGCCACAGCCACTGAAGTCCACGCGACCTAGAGTCTGTGTCCTGCAAAAGAAAAAAAGGAGCAAAGAAGAAGCCACGGCCACGAGCAGCCCACACGCTGCGAGTGGACAGTGGCCCCCGCTCGCCACCTCTGGAGAAGCGCAGACACAGCACCGAAGCCCAAGCCCAGGCTGAAATAAGCATATAAACGTGTTTCTTCAAGATCACGCAAAGCCATGGTTTCTGTAGAAACATACATGTGTATGCACCTGCAAAGAAACAGATACGGGAGCAATCCCATGAAACGGACAATAGTAATCACTTCTGGGAAAAAGAAGTGTGGCGGAGGGGATTTAAACTTTATGTTGCTTGAAATTCTTACATAGTGAGAATTTAACTACCTAAGTATTTTTAAAGCTGCCTAAAACCCTTGGCATCCTGTTTATTCTGAAATCTTCCCATCCTGACTAGCGATGTCTTCCCCCAATAATTCACGGTTTCCTTTTACTTTTTTCTGCCTCACAAGCTGGGCTTCCCACCACCAGTTTAAGACTGATGCCTCCTTACTGGTACTAATTCATTTACTCTCCTCCCTGAGAGGAGAGTATTATTCTTACCCCCATTTTGCACTATAAGAAACAACTGCACAGAGAGATTAGGTAACCTGCTGAAGGTCACATAATGATGTCTGACACAATAGGAGCTGAATCTCCCAAAGGCCTTCACCCATAACCATGTCATCGGCTGCCTTCCTGCCTGTCTTGCTTTTTTTTTTTCCTGGCCACACCGCACAGCATGTGGACAGTTCCCCACCAGGGATCAAACCCATACCCCCTGCATTGGGAGCAGAGTCTTAACCACTGGACAGCCAGGAATTTGCTGGCTTTTAACTTGCTTTTAACATCCTGCGTTCTTCTGACTTGATTTGCTTTCAGCAAGCCAATATCTCGCCACAGCAAATGCACATTCACCACCATTCCTTTTTTGCGTTTCAATTACTTGGCGCTGTCGCTGCGCGTGTAAGGGGTGTTCAAAATTCAGAGTCAGCTGGAAAGGGAGTTTTATCATATACCATGTTTAAAAAGCACACACCCACACACATCCAGAGGATCAAGTTCACGGCTGAGAGTATGCTGGTGATGCGGCAGGCAGATGAGAGCGAGACCGAGGGAGCCGAGTAAACGAGCTCTCATTGTGTGCCTGTGCCTGTGCGTGTGTGTGTGTGTGTGTGTGCGCGCCTCTGTGTGCGTGTGCGCGCGCGCACGTGTGGTGCAGCAGGGCCCCGCAACGTGACAGCCCCCAGAAGCCCTCAGGCCAAAGCAGCTGAGCTGACTTCAGCTGTGCAAAACACAGCCTCATCTGGAGTAGGGGTGGCTGGTGACTTTCGCTCCGGGAGTTCCGTAGAGTCTGCTCATGAAACTGGAGAGGTCTGTAACATAGGTTTGTCCCCATCCCACTAGGAGAGAATATTCTGGGAAGGCTAATTACACCGTGAGGGCTGAAGGGAAGAGGGCCGAGATGAGCCCTTTCCAAGGGCAGACTGGAAGGGGCTGGCGGGAGCCCCGGGCCGGTCTGTGCGACAGCAGCGCCCTCTGCAGGTCAATCAGAGGGCTGCAACCGCTGGGCTCCCGAAGGCAGTGGAGGCAAGTCCACAGCCCACCCAGCTCCCAGTAGAGGATGCTCGCCTCCTAGCTGTATGACTCAGGGTGAGTTGGTGACCCTCTCTGGGATTCAGCTGCCTCAACTGTTTAGGACAAAAATCCCTACTTCATGATCAAAGAGAGAGAACGCACCTGAACTGCTCTATAAAGGTGGTCAAGTCCTCTGCGGCAGCGACGGTCAGCACGGCAGCAGCCGCACGCAGCCTCATCGCTGTCCCTGGCATCCTGAGCAGCAGTGAGGATGAACCCAGAGTGAGCTGGCGGAGGGAGAAGGGCTCCTCGGATAGTAAGCGCAGGCAGGGGCAGGGGCCGGATATTGGGTCCTAAGCCCTGGTCCGCTGGGGAAGTCCCCCACAGCATTCTGTTTTCCCTACCTCGTCTGTTCCACTCCTGGGGCACAGTTTTTGCCTCTTCTTTTCCTCAGAGCCCCACAGTGACAAATCAGCTGCTTCCTGGAAGAAGAGCCCAGGCGAGAGCTGGGGTATACCTGGAGGAGCCCAGGTGTTTGCAGATCTCAGCGGTGGCAGGCCTGCTCGCGGGGCTCCGCAGGAGGGACCCCTTCCTCAGCTGAAGGGAACGAAGGCAACACTCTCCCACCGTCTCAGCCCCCAGCCTCCCTGTAAGGCTGTCCCACCGTCCCCAGGCACCCAATAGGCCCCTGGAGACGAGACAGCCGGACCAGCTGAAGGCCTGGGCTGTGATCGCCACCACCACTTTCTGCCCCCATTCCTGCCCACCCAGACCCACTCCTTCCTTCACCCTGGTCCCTGAAAAAGCACCCAACCGCCTTGATGCATCCTAACGGTTCTCTGATGCTAACCACAAGGGAACAAACAGGGGTCAGCAAGACTAAGACATGATGGAGACGTTACTGAAAGTAAGTCAGGAAAGCGTGGGCTCTGGTCTTCACCAGGGCAGAAAGGAGCGGGCTGGGCCGCTCCCAGCTCCCGGGACTGACTCAGCTCCCTGGTTTTTCTTGAAGAATGCTGTCTATGCTTAAAATGCTGGTGTTTCATGGGCTCTGGTCTTCACCAGGGCAGAAAGGAGCGGGGTGGGCCGCTCCCAGCTCCCAGTTCCCAGCTCCCGGGACTGACTCAGCTCCCTGGTTTTTCTTGAAGAATGCTGTCTGTGCTTAAAATGTTGGTGTTTTGGTCATGACATTTTGGCATTTTTAATAGTGCATTAAAATATATCTTGATGACTGAGTTGTTTTGTTTTGTTTTAGCACCTTCAATGCCCTGCACTCACTTTGCCCGAGTCCTGGCCCAGAGATAAAAGCTGCCTAGGTCTCCAGGGGGTTCCCTCTTCCCCCAGCCACCCACCCTCAACCCCAGCCTCCCTTTCCACCCTCTATGAAGAACAGGGACAGCTCATGCTGTTTTTATTTACTCCTTCATTCAACCAATATTGACTACATACCTACCGTGCCCTAGGTCCCAAGCCAGGCACTTCGGAAACAAAGACAAATGTGTTCATTCATTAAGTGCTTACTGGCCACCATCTGGGTACCAGCCACTGTGCCAGACTCTGCAGTCAGAACAGCGAACAAGGAAGACGTGGATCTTGACCCCTGGCATGAGAAGCTGAGATGACAAATATACTCAAAAGAATTAAAAACAAACTTGCAGATAGCGATCAGTGCCACAAAGAAAATAAAGGGAATGGTCCAGGCCCTCCAGATGCCCACAGTGTGGGGAGACAGACATGTAAGTGAGTAATTGTGAAACCAGGAGTGATGTGCCGGGATGGCAGATGCAAGGGATGTTTTGACGGGGGTGGTCGAGAGGTGATTTCCTAGAGAGGAGACAGCTGAAGCTGAACCTTAAATTGGCCACGTGGAAAAGGAAGAATGATCACTCCGATCCCAGCACAGATGTGAGCGAAGACGTGGAGGTGAGGGGCAGGGAGGGGCCAGAGCTGGCTTTATCACAGGGATGAGGCAGGAAAGGATAGTCTTGCAGGCCACTGGACCCCAGGTGGAGATGTTCGGAAGATGGCTGGAAACGGGAAAGGGTCCGCCAGACAGACGGAAGACAAAGGCCGATCAGTCAAAGGCAAAGAAAACCCTGAATTTTGGATGAGAAGGCCCCTGAGTCCCACCACAGGGGCCTATTGGGGTGAAGTGAGTTTTTCTCTGAGGCAGATAGAGCTCCCAGGCGATAAAATCATCAGGCTTTTCCCCGCTAAATCCAACCTTCCTTAGCCTCTGCCTGGCAGGGTGGGCAGCCAGGCTGCTCTAGATCACGGGACACACAACGTACAGCTGGGTTTACAAATGACAATTGATTCTAGGCTTCTTGGTTTAAATTTTTAATTTCCAGCCCTTGGAGAAGAACGAGATCCTAAAGTAAGATTCACACCCAGGATTGCTCAAGCTTTTTCATTATCCAAAGACTAAAATCTGTAAAATGGAGTTAGTCATGCCAACCCCAAATGGTTTTTACGAGGAGTAAAGAAGACTGCTTATGTAAACATATTTGTGAGTGATAAGATTCAGAATAAGCATAAAGCATCTAGCTGACTGGCGAAAAGCAATACTTCACTAGCTAGACAAATGGAAACAGGCCAAGAAACTTTGGGTCTTATCACAAAGACACCTTTGGAAGATACGTCAGGAGCAGGCCATGAAAATCTCTCCTGCAGCTGTGCCTTTCTGGAATCCCAAAGTTCAGGGCGGAGGTACAGCCGCCCAGGAATTTATTTCTCCATAAATTTGAGCTCCCCAAATCCCTATGAATCCCAGGAATGATGTAACTGCAGGGCACGTGGGTCCACTGGCACCGAGAGCCCCTCCATAAATCAAGCTCTCACTGCTGTCGGCCTCAGACTGCTCTGTCCAAGGTGACCTGGACAAAGTACAGGCGTAGTGGCTAACCTAGGGGTACTGTCTGCATTTGAGATGAGAGAACCTAAAAATGCCTATAGGGTCAGTTCCCTAGAAACATATCCCTAGGAGGGAGAGGCCACTCTTCCTTCATCTCAGAAGGTAAGGCAGCCAGGAAGACTTCAAGGAAAGTGACGATCTTTCCACGATTTCATCCAGTTTGGGCAGCCCCTTGGGGCAGACGTGGAGGAGCTCTATTTCAATGCTGGGTCAGCCCCAGTGAAAAGTCAAAGTGGCCTCAGCCCTGTCACCTGTTACCCCTAGGCCAGCCCCCCAAAGCAGCCCCCCGAGGCAGCCATGTGACTCACAGAATCCTAAATCAGCTTGTACAACACGCTGATGATACAGGCAAGGGAGGCCAGATGTGGGGGCGGGAAGGCTAGTCCAGGATCATGCAGCCTCCAGGGTGAGAGTCGAGGTTAGACCAGGGGTGCAGGTTACTCCTTGTGACCTCACTACACGCCTCCTCTAATGAGGCCGTGTGGTAGTTCTAGCCTGAGCTGCTCTGCTAAGTGGCTTCAGTTGCATCCGACTTTTTGCAACCCTATGGACCACAGCCTGCCAGGCTCCTCTGTCCATGGGATTCTCCAGGAAAATATAGTGAAATGGATTACCGTGTCCTCCTCCAGGGGATCTTCCTGACCCAGGAATTGAACCCGCGTCTCTTACATCTCCTGTATTGGCAGGCGAGTTCTTTACCACTAGCACCACCTGGGAAGCCTAGGACTCCACAAACTAAGCCTCATCCACCAATTCATTTTACCATCTTAATTTCTCCAGTAGCACTTAAATTATGCGAACATGGAAGCCAAAGCCTGTAAAATGGTGCCTTTCACAAGGGCAAGGGATTAAGAGGAACGAGCTACTAAGTAAAACAAATAAGACACAAGGATATGTAGCACAACAGAGGGAACATACCCAATATTTTATAATAACTATAAATGAAANATCCTTTCCCTCTGGGAGAAAGTCCTGTGAGGTGGGTGAGCAGCAATTCTAACCTCCTTTTTAGAGATTTCAAAACTGGTGCTGCTGCTAAGTCGCTTCAGTCGTGTCCGACTCTGTGCGACCCCATAGACAGCAGCCCAACAGGCTCCTCTGTCCCTGGGATTCTCCAAGCAAGAGTACTGGAGTGGGTTGCCATTTTCTTCTCCCTTTGAAAACTGAGGCCCCCCCAGAAAAGATTTTTTTTCACTTGCTCAAAATATCACAGCCAAGAACCAGTTGATCTAGGACTTAAACTCACTGTTTTGAACATAAGGTGTGAAAAACTCCTAGCACACATCAAGACACGTGATAGGTGTACAAAATACATTCGTCTCTCTCTTCTTGCACTCGTGTGAAAATCCATCTAGTATTAAGTAATTGCTGTGGTTTTACAACACAGTGCCTATGGCCCATCTTATAATGCTAATTCTTTCCAATATGCTGTCCATGAACTTGGACAAGTCATTTTACAGTCATTCTGAAAAGCAGGGACAGGAGTGAGGCCTGCCTACCAGAGCCTCAAGCTGGTGCCCTCTGAGCATTGAACTGGTGATTGGTAATGACCTTGTTTACCAGTTCCTTTTATAGTTGCTGAGCAAGCAGTCAAGATGTGAGAGCCCCACCAATGAGAGAGAGTTCTAAAGCTCAGGTCCCTCTTCCAAGAATGAATTATAGAGAGGGCTGGTTTCATAGATCAGTGTTGTAATTCTTGGTGAGGCCATCCTAGGGCCCTGAGGGCAGAGAACAGAAGATTCCACCCCCTCACTTACCGTTTTCTAGGAATATATATATGTATTACGTTTGGGATTATTCAGATTCTGGGAGTCTAGAACATGGTGGGATTTCTCTTCTGAATTCCTTTTATGCTTTAGTTTGCACCACCGAACCACAGTTCTGCCTGGAAGTATTTAACTGTAATGTATTGTCGTTTGTGATGTTGCTTCATTTTCTTGTCTAGACTATGTATTCCTTGAGGGCAATCACCACTTACTTTCATTTGTGTATATCTTTGCTCCCAGCACTGGCAGGGTTAGGATATCTGTCTGCCAATCAAAATAATACAGGAACTGATATGCTTGACAATATTGAAAAGCAGAAATTATTTTCTGAACAATTCTAGGAGCTTGGCCCTCCAGTTAATCCTCTAAGGTAGATGTTAATACTCCCCACCTTCTTACAAAAGAGGAGCTAAAATCAGAAAGGTTGTGTAATTTGCCAAAGAACATTCAGCTCTGAAGTGGTAGAGCTGTGATTTGCGGCAGTGCCACTCACACATTTCAGAAGCAAGCCTGACCTCTTGTTCTCCCCAGGCTTGCAGGGGCCTCCCTGCCTTCCTCCCCTCTGTCTCTCACCTTCCTGTCCCACCTCCAAACCTTCCTCTCAGTTCAGTCCAGTCACTCAGTCGTGTCCGACTCTGCCACCCCATGAACCGCAGGATGCCAGGCCTCCCTGTCCATCACCAACTCCCAGCGTCTACTCAAACCCATGTCCATCGAGTTGGTGATGCCATCCAGCCATCTCATCCTCTGTCATCCCCTTCNCGACTCTGCCACCCCATGAACCGCAGGATGCCAGGCCTCCCTGTCCATCACCAACTCCCAGCGTCTACTCAAACCCATGTCCATCGAGTTGGTGATGCCATCCAGCCATCTCATCCTCTGTCATCCCCTTCTCCTCCTGCCCTCAATCTTTCCCAACATCAGGGTCAAACCTGTCTCCATCTAGCTCCAAACCTGCCCCTTAAGGAAGCTTTCCTAGAGAACAAACAGGCTGCCTTCAACATGATGGAAAATTCACCCTTCTTATCCTCAGTTCCATTTCAGTCCAGTTGATGATCTTGCTTCTCCCCTTAAATTATAAACTGTGGATTTCATCTTATCCAAGATGTCCTACAAAGNCTGCCCCTTAAGGAAGCTTTCCTAGAGAACAAACAGGCTGCCTTCAACATGATGGAAAATTCACCCTTCTTATCCTCAGTTCCATTTCAGTCCAGTTGATGATCTTGCTTCTCCCCTTAAATTATAAACTGTGGATTTCATCTTATCCAAGATGTCCTACAAAGGTGTGCTCAACCTCGAACACTCTTTAATTTTATAGATTGAGGTAGAAATGCTTTTGAAGGAACCCCCCCCACACACACACCCTTGCTCTTGGGTTTGGAGTATGAATTGCTAGGTAGGCTACAAAAAAAAAATCTCAACTATTTGCTCACCTCTTCATGTCTGCCCGTATATTGCCCTCTTCTGCCTGTTACTGTGAGAAAATTGGCAGCACCCTTCTAGCCACCCTTCACTCTTGCTCTCCTCCCATCGCTTGTTCAAAGATAGCTTTCCAGAAATTCTCCTCTTCCCCCCGCAATCAAGCACACAAACATGGTATAATTTTCCTCATCTCAGAAAAAGCCATATCCAGCCACCACCCCAGGTCTCCACTCATCTTTATAGAAAAATTTCCTAAGAGGTGTCTAAACTCACCAACCAGTTATCTCTCCACATCTTCTCAGGAACCTATTCCACTCAGGCTTTTCACCCTTACCACTTCACGGAAGATCCTTGGGTCAGGCTTTTCACCCTTACCACTTCATGGAAGATCCTTGGGTCAGGGCCACCAGTGACTTTGGCATTGTAACCCCAACATCAGTTCTCATGGGACTTTGCTCCCTGAAGCATACTGTTAACTCCCTCCTCAAAATATTCCTCCTCTCGTGTTGGCAGTCCTTCCTCTCTCCCTTTGCTGATTTCTTCTCATTGCCCCAAACTTTAGGGAGCCTCTCCTTAGGTCTCGTCTTCATAGATACTCCTTTGGGCTTTAGATGCCTCCTAAGTTTATGTCTCCCGCAGAGACATCACCCCAAATCTTCAGACTCAGATGGCCACTCAACTATATTCTCAGAGTTTCCACATGGGTATTTAATAAACTTTGCTGGCACAAAACCAAAATCCTGAGACACACACACCAGCCTTCTGCTCCTGTCTCACTTGATGGGAGCTCCATCCTTCACACTGCTTCAGTTCAGTCACTCAGTCATGTCTGGCTCTTTGTGACCCCATGGACTGCAGCCCACCAGGCCTCCCTGTCCATCACCAACTCCCAGAGTTTACTCAGACTCACGTCCACTGAGTCGGTGATGCCATCCAACCATCTCATCCTCTGTCGTCCCCTTCTCCTCCTGCCTTCAATCTTTCCCAGCATCAGGGTCTTTTCCAGTGAGTTGCCTCTTCACATCAGGTAGCCAAAGTATTGGGAATTTCAGCTTCAGCATCAGTCCTTCCAATGAACACCCAGGACTGATCTCCTTTAAGATGAACTGGTTGGATCTTGCAGTCCAAGGGATTCTCAAGAGTCTTCTCCAACACCACAGTTCAAAAGCATCAATTCTTCGGTGCTCAGCTTTCTTTATAGTCCAGCTCTCACATCCATTCATGACCACAGGAAACACTGTACCTTTCACTAGACAGACCTTTGTTGGCAAAGTAATGTCTCTGCTTTTATTATTAATATGTTGTGTAGGTAGGACTTCCCTGGTGGCTCAGCCAGTAAAGCATCTGCCTCCAATGCAGGAGACCCGGGTTCGATCCCTGGGTTGGGAAGATCCCCTGGAGAAGGAAATGGCAATTCACTCCAATACTTTTGCCTGGAAAATCCCATGGATGGAGAAACCTGATAGGCTACAGTCCATGAGGTCCCAAAGAGCTGGACACGACTGAGCGACTTCACTTTCACTTTGAGGTTGGTCATAACTTTTCTTCCAAGGACTAAGCATCTTTTAATTTCATGGCTGCAGTCACCATCTGCAGTGATTTCGGAGCCCAAAAAATAAAGTCTGACACTGTTTCCACTGTTTCCCCATCTATTTACCATGAAATGATGGGACCAGATGCCATGATCTTAGTTTTCTGAATGTTGAGTTTTCAGCCAATCACTTTTATCAAGAGGCTCTTTAGTTCTTCTTCACTTTCTGCCGTAAGGGTGGTGTCATCTGCATATCTGAGGTTATTGATATTTTTCCTGGCACTCTTGATTTTAGCTTGTGCTTCATCCAGCCCAGTGTTTCTCATAATTACTCTGGATATAAGTTAAATAAGCAGGGTGACAATATACAGCCTTGATGTACTCCTTACCCGATTTGGAACCAGTCTGTTCCATGTCCAGTACTAACTGTTGCTTCTTGACCTGCATACAGATTTCTCAGGAGGCAGGTCAGGTGGTCTGGTATTCCCATCTCTCTCAGAATTTTCCACAGTTCGTTGTGATCCACACAGTCAAAGGCTTTGGCATAGTCAATACAGCAGAAGTAGATGCTTTTCTGTAACTGTCTTGCTTTTTCAATGATCCAATGGATGTTGGCAATTTGATCTCTGGTTCCTCTGCCTTTTTAAAATCCAGCTTAAACATCTGGAAGTTCACGGTTCATGTATTGCTGAAGCCTGGCTTGGAGAATTGTGAGCATTACTTTACTAGCATGTGAGATGAGTGCAATTGTGCGGTAGTGTGAGCATTCTTTGGCATTGCCTTTCTTTGGGATTGGAATGAAAACTGACCTTTTCCAGTCCTGTGGCCACTGCTGAGTTTTCCAAATTTGCTGGCATATTGAGTGCAGCACTTTCACAACATCATCTTTTAGGATTTTAAATAGCTCAACTGGAATTCCATCACCTCCACTAGCTTTGTTCGTAGTGATACTTTCTACATTCCAGGATGTCTGGCTCTAGGTGAGTGATCACACCATCGTGATTATCTGGGTCGTGAAGATCTCTTTTGTACAGTTCTTCCGTGTATTCTTGCCACCTCTTCTTAATATCTTCTGCTTCTGTTAGGTCTATACCATTTCTGTCCTTTATTGAGCCCATCTTTGCATGAAATGTTCCCTTGATATCTCTAATTTTCTTGGAGAGATCTCTAGTCTTTCCCATTGTATTGTTTTTGTCTATTTCTTTGCATTGATCGCTGAGGAAGGTTTTCTATCCTCTTGCTGTTCTTTGAAACTCTGCATTTAAATGAGTATGTCTTTCCTTTTCTCCTTTGCTTTTCGCTTCTCTTCTTTTCTCAGCTATTTTAAGGCCTCTTCAGACAGCCATTTTGCCTTTTTGCATTTCTTTTTCTTGGGGATGGTCTTGCTCCCTGTCTCCTGTACAATGTCACGAACCTCTGTCCATAGTTTTTCAGACACTCTGTCTATCCCTTGAATCTATTTCTCACTTCCACTGTATAATCGTAGGGGATTTGATTTAGGTCATACCTGAATGGTCTACTGGTTTTCCCCACTCTCTTCAATTTAAGTCTGAATTTGACAAAAAGAAGTTCATGATCTGAGCCACAGTCAGCTCCCAGTCTTATTTTTGCTGACTGTTTAGAGCTTCTCCATCTTTGGCTGCAAAGAATATAATCAGTCTGATTTTGGTGTTGACCATCTGGTGATGTCCATGTGTAGAGTGTTCTCTTGTGTTGTTGGAAGAGGGTGTTTGCTGTGGCCAGTGCGTTCTCTTGGCAAAACTCTATTAGCCTTGGCCCTGCTTCATTCTGTACTCCAAGGCCAAATTTTGCTATCTGGACCAACTGCCACCTGAAATCTTGATGATTATATGAGTAAAAAAACTTCTGTTGTTTGGGGGCAAGGAGTTATCTTTTTGTGCTGTTCTGTTCTGGATCTGCATTTTCACCACTGTATATAGCAGCTACAAGGTGGACTTTGGGGTTAGATGACCTGTGTTTGAATCCTGGCTCTTTTGTTTTATGACCTTATTCTTGTTTAATTAAGAGTAGAAAAGCTTTTCTGATAGAGATGTTGTAAAGATTAGAGATACTTGAGTAGAATGTCAAGCACATGGTAAAGGGCTCCATGACGAAAGCTACTGTTTCCACTTTTACCTCTGCTACAAACACCTGCAGAACAGATGTGTAGATGTCTCTTCAGGGAATGTTTTTAATCATTTCCCCCATGATCCTGTGGGTTAGCTCCTGTGCTTCCACAGCTCCTCCACTCTCAGAGCCATGGCCTGCTCTGGTTTTCGATGTCAGTGTCTTCTTTCCTCATTCCTATTAGCCTCCCCCGACTGTATCGAGTGTTGTGTAAAATATGGTTTTAACTCAAAATTAATTTAAATTCGTTGTTTTGGAAAAAAAATCAGTGACACCTTGGCTTGCCTCAGAACTTAGGTTGGGGCTCCCCACCTTGTGAGACTCCAGTATTCTATTGCAAATGCATGCTTGTTTTGCGTTTGTCTTGCGTCATCCTTACGATAAGAGAGTTTTTAATGATTTCTAAGCAAACACAGTTTCTTTGGGGACAATCTTCATGATCAAGTTTAGAGCTTTGGCCCTTTGTAAAGTGCACAGGAAGCAAATATATACATACTGGAGGTGTTAGAGTGCGGGCCCACTGCAGTAACCACGGTCACTTCTGACAGGCCTTTGTGGGAGGTAAACTGAGCTTAGGAGAGCCAGATGCCTGTACCCATTTACAGCCTGTTAAATCAGGTTTTAAAACCAGCAGACAGCCGCAAAGTCCCAGGCTCCTTTTAAATCCCAAGGTTTACCAATGGTTTTGAATTTGTAGAAGTTAATTTTTAAAGGCATTTTGTCCCTCTCCCCCTACTACATGACTCAGGCACAGCAGCTCCCTACTTTGGAGCACAGCTTACTGAAAGGTAAACACTCTACTACCATTTGTTGCTGTTGTCCAGTCGCCCAGGCACGTCTGACTCTCTGAGACCCCGTGGACTGCAGCACAGCAGGCCTCCTGCCCCCCACCAGCCCCTGCAGTTTGCCCAGGTTCATGTCCAGTGCACCGGGGATGCCATCCAGCCCTCCCATCCAGCGTTTCCCCTTCCCTTGCCCCCAGTCTTTCCCAGCATCCGGGTCTTTTTCTCATCAGTTGGCTGTTCACATCAGTTTCACCATCAGGCCTTCCAATGAGTATTCGGGGTTGATTTCCTTTCTGTTAAGGACTGTTAAAAGTCTTCTCCAGCATCACAGTTGAAAGGTATCAGTTCTTCGGCGCTCAGCTTCTTTATGTTCCACCTCTGACAACCATGTGTGACTGGTGGAAAGACTGTAGCCTCCACTGCGTGGACCTTTGTTGGCAAGGTGATGTCTTTGCTTTTAATTACACTGTCTAGGTTTGTCGTAGCTTTCCTGTCGTAGCTTTTCGTAGCCAAAAGTAATCGCCTCTGGTTCCAGGAGTGATACAGTCACCGCAGTGATTTTAGAGTCCAAGGAAAAGAACTCTGCCACCACTTCCACCTTTTCCCCCTTGGTTTGCAAGGAAGTGATGGGACCAGATTATGATCTTAGTGTTTTAAATGTTGAGTTTTAAGCCAGCTTTTCATCTCCTTCCTCACCCTCATCAAATAGTTCTTGAGCTCCTCTTCACTTTCTGCCGTTAGAGTGGTGTCATCTGTATATCTGAGGTTATTGATGTTTCTCCTGCCGAGCTTGATACCAGCTTATAACTCATCCAGCCCGGCATTTCTCATGATGTGCTCAGCGTATAAGTTAAATAAACAGGGTGACAACAAACAGCCTTTTCATACTCCTGTCTCTGTCATGAACCAGTCCATTGTTCCATGTCCGGTTCTAATTATTGCTTCTTGACCTGCATACAGGCTTCTCAGGAGGCAGGTAAGGTGGTCTGGTATTCCCATCTCTTTAACAGTTTTCCACAGTTTGTTATGATCGACATAGTCAAAGGCTTTAACGTAGTTGATTAAACAGAGATAGATGTTTTTCTGGAATTCCCTTGCTTTCTGTGTGATCCAGTGAATGTTGGCAAAGTGATCTCTGGTTCCTCTGCGTTTTCTAAACCCAGCAGTTACCCTCCTGGGCATTTACCCCTGAGAAATGGAGACTTATATTCACATAGAAATTTGTCCACAGCTGTTCATTACAGCTTTATCCGAAGTAGCCTCAAACGTGGGAACAGTCTTCTAGTGGTTTAGCGGCTTACCTGCGGTGCGCCGGGGAGCACCGCTGGGTGCTAAGGAGGAGGCTGCTGAGGCGGCTACCGTGGCTGCGCCTCCAGAGAGTCAGGCTGGATGCCGCCCCAAGCTGCAGAAGAGACGGCTACATTCCATAGCTTTTGTTCACTGACAGGCTTATAGAAACGCAGCAGGTTAGTAATTGCTGGGGGTGAAGGAGCGGGGATGGGAGGTCTGCGGGGCCTGGCTGTGACTGTTAGGAAGCAGATCCTTGTGATGATGGACATGATGCTCTGTGCTCGCGGCCGACTCTGCGGCCCCGTGGACTACACAGTCCGTGGGACGGAATCCTGGAGTGGGTATCCACTCCCTTCTCCAGGGGATCTTCCCAACCCAGGGATGGAACCCAGGTCTCCCGCATTGCAGGCCGATGCTTTACCAGCTGAGCCACAGGGAAGCCATACCTTGACCATATCTGGGTTATATGGTGCTGTAGTTTCGTACATTGTTACCACTGAGGGAAATCAAGTAAAGGACAGGTGGGAGCTCAGTGTTATTTCTTACAAATGCATGGGATTCTACAGTTATTTCCAAATGAAAGGTGTTAACTTAAAAAAAGAGCAGCAGTCTGTGAGTACATGCAGCAACATGAATGAGTCTCAGAAGCACTTTGTGGAGCAAGAGAAGCTAGGCCCACGGTGTGTGATCTCACGGTATTTATGTGGAGTTCTTTCAGAGGTGGGTCTGCATGAGAGAAAGCCAGTCAGTTGCTGGGGGTGGGGAGAGGGCTCTGACTGCAGAGAAACCTGGAGAACTTTCTTGGTGGAAGTGTTCTGTTATGATTGTGCCAGTGGTTATACCATTTTATCAAAACTCATCAAGCTGTACACTTAAAATTGGTGAATTTATTATAATGAATATACCTCATTAAATCTCACAAAAAAAGAGTGAAGAAGTGAAGTGAAGTCGCTCAGTTGTGTTTAACTCTTTGCAACCCCATGGACTGTAGCCTACCAGGTTCTCCGTCCAGGGGATTTTCCAGGCAAGGATACTGGAGTGGGTTGCCATTTCCTTCTCCAGCGGATCTTCCCGACCCAGGGATCGAACCCGAGTCTCCCACATTGTAGCCAGATGCTTTACTGTCTGAGCTACCAGGGCAGTCCCCAAAAAGGGTGGCGGGGGGGGGGGGGGGCGCATTAGGCAAGCAAAAGCTTGCTGGAGCTAATACCTGCCAGGAATTCTCGGCAGTCTTGTGGTCAGGATGCCCCTTTTCACCGCTGAGGGCAGAGGTTCTGGCCTACTGAGGTCCTGCACACTGTCAGGACACGGCCAAAGATGTCTTCGAGTCTGTTCACCTCCTCTTAGTCACCACAAGATGGCGTTAGCCAAGCATTCCTGACATTTCACAAAATGGAGTCTAGTTGGAAAGTGTTCATTTGCAGAAATGACTCCTTTTTTTAATGATCTTCACCAGCTTGGTGATTTGGTAAAATACAACTTTCATCTTCATCTTCACTTTCATTTTATCCATACGTTTTCTTCCTGTACTGAGGGTTGATATCTTCAGGTTTATTTAATTTGGGGTGGTTTTTGCCAGCCAGTAATAAACTCCAGTGCATTTCTTGTAATTACTGAGTGAACCTTAAGAGTTTCTCTTTATTTAGCAGTTTATAAGAGAATGAGCTGGCCTGGAATGTAGCTTGAATCTTGCCAAGTACTCTCTGAACTGGTGAGACCCTTCCCCTCCTCAGCCACAGGAGAAGCTTGCAGGACTTGCTGTGGCCTCTGCCTTGTTTTGTCTGCCTAAATGCAAAAGGGCTTCAAGGACTAGGGGATGGCGGTGCCTTGGCATTCACAGTACAGGAATGCCGCAGACAGAGGGGTGCTTTTATTTCTTAATGGCTTGATGTAGGTTGCACTGTTCAGCCTTTTAAGGTACGTTCAAAATAAACCACATTTTCGCCTTATTCTAACGCTCAGTTTTTGCTCTTTTCTGCAATCGTTCCTAACCGCGGATTGAATTGCTACATGCAGGGCCTGGACCAGCTCTGCTGGGAGACGTAAAGTGTAGATACAAGCTCTGTTGACTTGACTGGGCCCAGACACTTGGTCAGATGTTTTTCTGGGTGTTTCAGTGAGAGTGTTTTTGAATGAGTTTAACATTTTAATTGATAGGTTGACAGAGGAATACAAGTATTATATGATACAGTTTATATGTGGAGTCTTAAAAATACAGCAAAATACTGAACAAAACAAAGGAAGCAGCACAAACATGGGTACCGGCGGGGGGGC
>SJYV01005445.1:277144-298955 GCA_006410875.1 Neotragus pygmaeus | reverse complement strand
AAAAAAAAAAAAAAAATTACTAGAAACTGTTCTTAAGACAAAAAGGAAAAGAGATTTTTAAAGAAGCATTTCATTGATCCATGGAACAGTTAGAAGCTCTAACACACGTGTAATTGGAGTCCCAGAAGAAGTGCAGTGGGAAAATAAGCAAAAAATAGTATTCGAGGAGGTAATGGCCAAGAATTACTCAAGCTTGTGAAAAGCATAATTTACATATTCAAGAATCTCAATGAATTCCAAGCAGGGTAAGACGTAGAAAACCACCAAGCACATCACGGTCAAATTACTGAAGATAAAAATTCACAGAAATCTTGGCGCAGAGATGTGAATGATGTTCACTGCTCATCAGAATTACAGAAGCTGAGCACAGCGGAACACCTTCTCTAAATCACTAAAAGGAGAGCTCTACGAACTGAAATTCTGTATTCAACAACAGGATCCTTCAAGATGAAGACGAAATCAAGACATTTCCAGATAACAAAAAGTGAAAGGAGTAACAGCCAGAGACTGTGCCGCGTGAAAGAGGGAGTTTTTCAAGCTGAAGAAAAAGACTGCCTGTGGCATCTCACTTCTCAGGAAATACTGAAGAGCACCAGGCGTGCTGACTGTGACCCCTCCTCTTGCCTTCAGCTTGACTGGTGGCCTTGAGGCCGCCTGCAGCGCGTTGCACCCGCGCGGCCCTCACAGCCGTGCTGCGGGGCCCCTGGCACCCTGCTTCTGGCGGCGCTGCGTCTGCTGCCGTCGCCGCGGGCAGTGGGCGCTCTCGTCTTGTGCGCGGGCTTCTCACTCCAGGGGCTTCTCTTGCTGCAGCACTTGGGCTCTGGGCGCACGGGCATCAGTAACTGTGGCTCCTGGTCCCTGCAGAGACAGGCTCCTGGGTTGTGGCACTCGGGCTTCGCTGTTCCCAGTAGCTGGAATCTTCCCAGACCGGAGCTGAACCCACATCCCCTGCACTGGCAGGCGGAGTCTTAGCGCTAAACTCCCGGGGAAGCCCTGATAACTGATAACCGTCATAAGAGCTGAGAGCAGGTTCACCTATAAATAAAGTTGGAAGGTGGTTACCTGAAGTGATACAGTGTTAACTCTCAATCCATTGAGAAGTTAAGGACATAATTATAGAGTAACTGGTTCAAAGCTGAGAAAGGAGTATGACAAGGCTGTATATTGTCACTCTGGTTATTTAACTTACATGCAGAGTACATCATGCAGAATGCCAGGCTGGGGGAATCACAAGCTGAAATGAAGATTGCCTCAGATATGCAGGTGATACCACTCTAATGGCAGAAAGCGAAGAAGAACTAAAGGGCCTCTTGAGGGTGAAAAAGGAGAGTGAGGTGAAAGAGGAGAGTGGTAAAGCTGGCTTAAAGCTCTGCATTCAGAAAACTAAGATCATGGCATCTGGTCGCATCACTTCAAATAGAAGGGGAAAAAGTGGATGCATGACAGATTTTAATTTTCTTGGGCTCCAAAATCAATTCAGATGGTGACTGCAGCCACAAAATTAAAAGCGTATTAAAAAGCAGACTTTGCCAACGAAGGTCTGTATAGTCAAAGCTATGGCTTCCCAGGTGGCGCTAGTGGTAAAGAACCCACCTGCCAATGCAAGAGACCCAAGAGACCTGGGTTTGATCCCTGGGTCAGTAAGATCCCCTGGAAGAGGGCACCCACTCCAGTATTTTTGCTTGGAGAATCCCATGGACAGAGGAGCCTGGTGGGCTGTGGTCCATAGGGTCGTAAAGAGCCAGCATGACTGAAGCTTCTTGGTGCACACATGGTTTTTCCAGTAGTCATGGAGATGTGAGAGTTGGACCATGAAGAAGGCTGAGCGCCAAAGAATTGATGCTTTCAAATTGTGCTGAAGAGGGCTATTCAGAGTCCCTTGGACGGCACAGAGGTCAAGCCTGTCAATTCTAAATGAAATCAACCTTGATTATTCATTGGAAAGCCTGATGCTTAAGCTCTAATACTTTGGCCACGTGATGCGAAGAGCCAGCTCACTGGAAAAGGCCCTCATGCTGGGAAAGGTTGAAGGCAAAAGAAGAAGGGGGCGGCAGAGGATGAGATGGTTGGGTAGCGTCACTGACTCAGTGTACATGAATTAGAGTAATTCCCGGGGGTGGTGGAGGAGAGGTAAGCCTGGTATATACTGCAGTCCATAGGGTTGCAAAGAGTTGGACACAGCTTAGTAACTGACACACCCACAGACAACTGTTTTTAATGCCAAGAGACACAGGTAAAATGGAATTGGAATATATAAATTAAATATATACTAAAATGGAATTTTTAAAATAGTAATGTAAAAATACTGCTTAAAGGCTGTCTCTTATACACATCTCCGGTTGATGTGGGAGTGCAAGGGCTAAAGCTCAATTAAAAAGCCGCAGCCTTACTGTAGTCACTAGCTTACATAACCAGAGCATGCATTTGGAAGCCAGCACAGTAACCAGAAAATGGGGAAATCCTGGAATGAGGTACAGAGGGGGAGTCCCAAATTCTGTTTATGAACTGCCCAGATCTTGAGTTCAGTCACACTAATTGTTGCTTTAACAACAACAAAAAAATCATCACTATTGTGAGAAGCACAATGCAGTCCAGCATTCCTGCATTGTGTTATGTACATGGTCCAACATACAACCCAGACTTACTCATACACAGAAGCAGTGCAACATGGTACATACTCAAGGGGAAAGACTCAACAGAGACCAGCCTTGATGCAGCCCGCTTGTGGGGACTAGCAGAAGGGATTTTAAGCAGTTGTAATTGTGTTCTTAGATAAAGGGAGATATGCTCACAGTAGGATAGGAAATCTCAGCAGAGTTAGGAACTTAAAGAACCAGTGGAAAATCTGGAACTGAAAAGTACAGTACCTGAAGCAGAGAATTCCCTGGATGGGCTTAGCTTAAGAGCAGATTGAAACTGACAGTGGGAAACTTTGGTGGACCTGAAAGTAACTAGAAATTAAAAAAAAAAAAAAAAAAAATTACTAGAAACTGTTCTTAAGACAAAAAGGAAAAGAGATTTTTAAAGAAGCATTTCATTGATCCATGGAACAGTTAGAAGCTCTAACACACGTGTAATTGGAGTCCCAGAAGAAGTGCAGTGGGAAAATAAGCAAAAAATAGTATTCGAGGAGGTAATGGCCAAGAATTACTCAAGCTTGTGAAAAGCATAATTTACATATTCAAGAATCTCAATGAATTCCAAGCAGGGTAAGACGTAGAAAACCACCAAGCACATCACGGTCAAATTACTGAAGATAAAAATTCACAGAAATCTTGGCGCAGAGATGTGAATGATGTTCACTGCTCATCAGAATTACAGAAGCTGAGCACAGCGGAACACCTTCTCTAAATCACTAAAAGGAGAGCTCTACGAACTGAAATTCTGTATTCAACAACAGGATCCTTCAAGATGAAGACGAAATCAAGACATTTCCAGATAACAAAAAGTGAAAGGAGTAACAGCCAGAGACTGTGCCGCGTGAAAGAGGGAGTTTTTCAAGCTGAAGAAAAAGACTGCCTGTGGCATCTCACTTCTCAGGAAATACTGAAGAGCACCAGGCGTGCTGACTGTGACCCCTCCTCTTGCCTTCAGCTTGACTGGTGGCCTTGAGGCCGCCTGCAGCGCGTTGCACCCGCGCGGCCCTCACAGCCGTGCTGCGGGGCCCCTGGCACCCTGCTTCTGGCGGCGCTGCGTCTGCTGCCGTCGCCGCGGGCAGTGGGCGCTCTCGTCTTGTGCGCGGGCTTCTCACTCCAGGGGCTTCTCTTGCTGCAGCACTTGGGCTCTGGGCGCACGGGCATCAGTAACTGTGGCTCCTGGTCCCTGCAGAGACAGGCTCCTGGGTTGTGGCACTCGGGCTTCGCTGTTCCCAGTAGCTGGAATCTTCCCAGACCGGAGCTGAACCCACATCCCCTGCACTGGCAGGCGGAGTCTTAGCGCTAAACTCCCGGGGAAGCCCTGATAACTGATAACCGTCATAAGAGCTGAGAGCAGGTTCACCTATAAATAAAGTTGGAAGGTGGTTACCTGAAGTGATACAGTGTTAACTCTCAATCCATTGAGAAGTTAAGGACATAATTATAGAGTAACTGGTTCAAAGCTGAGAAAGGAGTATGACAAGGCTGTATATTGTCACTCTGGTTATTTAACTTACATGCAGAGTACATCATGCAGAATGCCAGGCTGGGGGAATCACAAGCTGAAATGAAGATTGCCTCAGATATGCAGGTGATACCACTCTAATGGCAGAAAGCGAAGAAGAACTAAAGGGCCTCTTGAGGGTGAAAAAGGAGAGTGAGGTGAAAGAGGAGAGTGGTAAAGCTGGCTTAAAGCTCTGCATTCAGAAAACTAAGATCATGGCATCTGGTCGCATCACTTCAAATAGAAGGGGAAAAAGTGGATGCATGACAGATTTTAATTTTCTTGGGCTCCAAAATCAATTCAGATGGTGACTGCAGCCACAAAATTAAAAGCGTATTAAAAAGCAGACTTTGCCAACGAAGGTCTGTATAGTCAAAGCTATGGCTTCCCAGGTGGCGCTAGTGGTAAAGAACCCACCTGCCAATGCAAGAGACCCAAGAGACCTGGGTTTGATCCCTGGGTCAGTAAGATCCCCTGGAAGAGGGCACCCACTCCAGTATTTTTGCTTGGAGAATCCCATGGACAGAGGAGCCTGGTGGGCTGTGGTCCATAGGGTCGTAAAGAGCCAGCATGACTGAAGCTTCTTGGTGCACACATGGTTTTTCCAGTAGTCATGGAGATGTGAGAGTTGGACCATGAAGAAGGCTGAGCGCCAAAGAATTGATGCTTTCAAATTGTGCTGAAGAGGGCTATTCAGAGTCCCTTGGACGGCACAGAGGTCAAGCCTGTCAATTCTAAATGAAATCAACCTTGATTATTCATTGGAAAGCCTGATGCTTAAGCTCTAATACTTTGGCCACGTGATGCGAAGAGCCAGCTCACTGGAAAAGGCCCTCATGCTGGGAAAGGTTGAAGGCAAAAGAAGAAGGGGGCGGCAGAGGATGAGATGGTTGGGTAGCGTCACTGACTCAGTGTACATGAATTAGAGTAATTCCCGGGGGTGGTGGAGGAGAGGTAAGCCTGGTATATACTGCAGTCCATAGGGTTGCAAAGAGTTGGACACAGCTTAGTAACTGACACACCCACAGACAACTGTTTTTAATGCCAAGAGACACAGGTAAAATGGAATTGGAATATATAAATTAAATATATACTAAAATGGAATTTTTAAAATAGTAATGTAAAAATACTGCTTAAAGGAAGGCAGAAACGAGGGCTTCCCAGGTGGCAGTAGTGGTAAGACCCGCCTGCTGACACGGGCGTAAGGGACACGGTTCAACCTCCGGGTCGGAGGCTCCCCTGGATGAGAGCCTGGCAGCCCATTCCACTAACCTGCCTGGAGAAGCTCACGAACAGAGGGCCTGGGGGCCACGGTGCATCGTGTCGCGAGAGCTGGACACGGCTGAAACGACTGCATGCGCGCACACACTTTGAAAATGTTAAGGAATAGAAGAAAACACAAAACACTCATCTGGCCTCAGGAAGAAGCGTGGGCCTTTAGGCTTAAAAGAGGACAGTATCATAAAAGGAAAAGTGGTCGACTTTTAACAGTGTGAACATTTATATTTTTTGCATGTTTTAAAATTTTGACTTTCAAAATCAGAAGTCAGCCAATTGTTGGTTGAGGGTGGAAGCAGGATTAGCATCAGATTTATTAGATGGGTGATACTGTGGTATATATTTGGTCTTGGGTTTCTGGCTTCTAAAATGCTTGTAATCCCAAAAAACTATAGGGCCATCTTTTGTGATGTTTTGTTTTCGCTCTCAGTTCCTGAGATAGCTTCAGATAAATAATAGAGGTGAAATGGATATCTTTTGTTACAGCAAGCTTGTTTCAACCGTACCTGGGTTTATATAAGTGATTTCTTCAAAGCCCCTAAATCCACTCGATTAGGGCTGGTTGCTAGGAGAACGTAGGAGTCGAGGGCTGGAACTTTAGGTCTCCCAGGAGGGGAGCGGGACAAGAGGGTTTAATCGGTTATCCGTGACCAGTGATGTAATCAGTCTTCCCTACATAATTAAACCTCCATAAAAATCCTTGATTCCAGGGTTCAGAGAGAGTGAAATCGGTAAAGCCCAGGAGGTGCTAGGAGAGAGTGGCCTTCAGGAGAGGGTGTGGAAGCTCTCCTCCCTTCCCAAATATCTTTACCCTCTGCATCTCTTCCATCTGCCTATTGCAGGACTGTATCCTTTTATAATAAACAGTGTTCTAGTCAATAAACTTCCCTTTTTCTAATTCTGAGAGCCACTCTAGCAAACTGGAGGAGGGAGTCTTGAGGATCTTGAGTGGATAGTGTCAGCGCTGAGTTCCACTGTGGGACACCCACTCGCTGTTGCAGAATCACTTGGCATGGAGACAGCACCCACACAGCTGGTGACCAGAAGTGAAGTCCCGGGAGTGAGGAGCAGCGGACAGAAACAAAAGAGCTTCTCTTCCAGCAGGTGGTGGGTCAGACCTGAGCAAAGGGAGTTCCCCAGGCTTCAGTGCACAGAGAAAGAGGCAGGAACATGGAGAGGCGGAGTCCCTGAGCTTAGTCCACCAGCGTGAACACTGCCTGTGGGCAGGAGTAGGTATCTGCTTTGTCCCCTGATGGGTGTCTAACACCTAGAACAGAACCTGGCACAGTGCAGACTTTCGATAAAGAATTGATGTGAGGAAAGGTCAGTGAATTTATGACAAATACTCAAGCACTGTAGCATTCAAAGATCTCAAAACAGTGACAGTAATAACACTTTTCCGTTCTCAGAATAGCTTGTTTTTTTTAAAGGGTACAGCTCCCAGTGTTAGCAGAGGTACAGTGGAAAGGGTATGACATATTGTTGGTAGAAATACATACAGATAGTGCAGATGTGTTAACTAACCAACCTTATCATGGCAGTCCTTTCACTATATATCAGATTATCATGTTACACACTTTAAGAAAGGGAAAAAGTGGAAACTGACAGATTTTATTTTTTTGGACTCCAAAATCATTGCAAATGGTGACTGCAGCCATGAAATTAAAAGACACTAACTCCTTAGAAAGAAAGCTATGACAGACCTAGGCAGGGTATTAAAAAGCAGAGACATCACTTTGCCAACAAAGGTCCATCTGCTCAGAGCTGTGATTTTTCCAGTGGTCATATTTGGATATAAGGGTTGTGCCATAGAGAAGGCTGAGCGTTGAAGAATGATGCTTTCGAATTGTGGTGTTGGAGAAGACCCTTGAGAGTCCCCTGGACAACAGAGGCCAAACCAGTCAATCCTAAAGGAGATCAGTCCCGAGTATTCGTTGAAAGGACTGATGCTGAAGCTCCAATAGTTGCGCCACCTGATGCGGAGAACTGACTCACCAGAAAAGTCCCTGATGCTGGGAAAGATGGAAAGCAGAGGAGAAGGGGACGACAGAGGACAGACGGTCAGAAAGCATCACTGACTCAATGGGCATGGGTTTGAGCAAATTTGGGAGATGGTGAAGGACAGGGAGCTTGACGTGCTGCCGTCCGCGGGGTCGCAGAGTCGGCCTGCTGAGTGACGGAAGGACAGCAGCGCCGAGTTTACGGTGTTTGTCTGCAGCCCCAGAGTTGGGTTGGGGGGAGACTGCATATAGGGAATCGGGAGGGGCGTGTGTGTTCACACCTCGTGCGTAGAGAAATGCTCAGAATAGTGGGGAGGAGTCAGCCACAAGAGACGTGCTTTTGCTAAGCATGCGTCTGTGCCAGGTGCTCGGAAAGCTGCACTTTTTCAGTTGCAGTGCTGTGTGGTAGATTTACAATGTTGTGTTAATTTCTGTAGAGCAAAATGACTCAGTAATACATATTATTTTTCATTTCTTTTCCACTATGGCTTATCACAGGATATTGAATGTAGTTCAATAGGACCTTGTTACATGTTTTTATTTAATCTTCATAATTTATATAAATATGAATTCCATTTTACAGATGAAGAAACTGAGGCTCTGAGAGAGTAAGCCATTCTCACTGAATCAAAGTCTTTGCAGTCGCCCTTAGACTGAATGTGTGTGGCAGACACGCTCGTGTTTTCATTTTCCTGCGTGCTGATCCACCTGCAGCAGTCCTGTGTGATGTGGATGTTGCTTTCTGTGCTTCAGAGCTGAGAAGCTGTTAACTAACCAGTTAAAGCTACTTACTATTTTCATCCAAAAAGATAAACTTGAAGTTTGAAATAGGTTATTTGGGAAAACTTTTCAGGGAGCTAGAATAAGAAACAAGCCACCAGTATGTGGAGGTTGCTCCCAAAGCTAAACACGTCTCCCTTTCTGTACGCTGCGCTTCTGGGACGTGTGCGCGCAGTGTGGGCATCAGAGCAGAGCCAGTGGTCCTTTACTGTTTAAGAGTGTGCGCATTCTACTGTGCACACAGTGAAACCTGGGAAAAGGCTGAAGGTGGCCTGAGAGGCCCGATGGATAAGCAGAGCAGCTGACCTGTGCCGCTGTCTCAGGTTACATCATGGCGACGTGCAGGGAGATTGAGCGTCACAAAAACACTAGGTCTGTTATTTCTGTGATTTTTTTTTTCTCTTGGTCAGCTGTGGTCCTATGGTGCTGGATGCTTTAATCAAGATTAAGAATGAAATTGACTCCACCCTGACCTTCCGGAGATCATGCAGAGAAGGTGAGCCTCTGCCTCCCTGTCGCTGGGCTCGGACACTTTTGTCCTTGGCTGGCCAGAGCCGTGTCTGGGGCGACCTGGACGGTGGCTGCAGCGCTTTGCCGGGCAGCCCCGCCCCGAGTCACACTTGCTTTTCCTGGGCAGAAGTGCTGGGAGTTTGAACTCCGGATACAGATTCAGGTTTTGGAGTTTATTTCCCTTGAGGAGCTTTCACTTGTGTGGTTACTGCGTCTGGTGGCCCCCGTGACTGCTGCACCCTTCGGGGACCAGCTCAGATACTCTGCCTGGCGGCCACAGAGCCCCTTCCCTCGGGTGGCAGTGGGGAATTTCTGGACACTCACCACTTGTCCAGCAGGGGAGTCGCACATGCCCTGCCAGCTCCCAGCATCATACGTGCACAGAGCAGGTGGTCGGTGGGATGTTCTGGGTGGGAACAGCGATTGCTGTGTTGCGCTGCTGATTCCAGGCTGTGAAGAACAACACTGTTTACTTTCATAGAAAAGTATAATTACTCACGATAGTGGAACAGTGTTAGAAATGATTTTTTAAATAAGAATTTAAGTAAAAGGAGCTGATTTAAAGAAAACTCCTAAGTAATCATCCAGAGAGTTCTCCAGTGTGGGGAAAACCACAGGGGTGCTGTGAGGGCTGATGATCCTGCCGGCTGTAGAGCACAGGCTGCCCACACCCCGTGCTGGGCACTTCCCATGAGGCAGACAGGCGCTGCTGTCACTGACCCTCGGCAGGCATGCCACGAGGCAGAGGCGCGGGGAGGGTCCGGGCTTCTGGAAGGACCTGGAGGGGGTGAGTCGGGAGCCAGGACTCAGGCAGAGCTGTCAGATTCTGGAATTGTTCCCTCGGGCGGTACACACGCTTAGCCTGGCTTGGCAGCCTGGAATGAAACCAGAATAGGGTTGCTGGGGCCAAGACCACGGGCCGTGGCTGACTTTCTCCCTAAAATGCCTTCCATACAAGGGGAGGTCGTCNAGAGCTGTGATTTTTCCAGTGGTCATATTTGGATATAAGGGTTGTGCCATAGAGAAGGCTGAGCGTTGAAGAATGATGCTTTCGAATTGTGGTGTTGGAGAAGACCCTTGAGAGTCCCCTGGACAACAGAGGCCAAACCAGTCAATCCTAAAGGAGATCAGTCCCGAGTATTCGTTGAAAGGACTGATGCTGAAGCTCCAATAGTTGCGCCACCTGATGCGGAGAACTGACTCACCAGAAAAGTCTCTGATGCTGGGAAAGATGGAAAGCAGAGGAGAAGGGGACGACAGAGGACAGACGGTCAGAAAGCATCACTGACTCAATGGGCATGGGTTTGAGCAAATTTGGGAGATGGTGAAGGACAGGGAGCTTGACGTGCTGCCGTCCGCGGGGTCGCAGAGTCGGCCTGCTGAGTGACGGAAGGACAGCAGCGCCGAGTTTACGGTGTTTGTCTGCAGCCCCAGAGTTGGGTTGGGGGGAGACTGCATATAGGGAATCGGGAGGGGCGTGTGTGTTCACACCTCGTGCGTAGAGAAATGCTCAGAATAGTGGGGAGGAGTCAGCCACAAGAGACGTGCTTTTGCTAAGCATGCGTCTGTGCCAGGTGCTCGGAAAGCTGCACTTTTTCAGTTGCAGTGCTGTGTGGTAGATTTACAATGTTGTGTTAATTTCTGTAGAGCAAAATGACTCAGTAATACATATTATTTTTCATTTCTTTTCCACTATGGCTTATCACAGGATATTGAATGTAGTTCAATAGGACCTTGTTACATGTTTTTATTTAATCTTCATAATTTATATAAATATGAATTCCATTTTACAGATGAAGAAACTGAGGCTCTGAGAGAGTAAGCCATTCTCACTGAATCAAAGTCTTTGCAGTCGCCCTTAGACTGAATGTGTGTGGCAGACACGCTCGTGTTTTCATTTTCCTGCGTGCTGATCCACCTGCAGCAGTCCTGTGTGATGTGGATGTTGCTTTCTGTGCTTCAGAGCTGAGAAGCTGTTAACTAACCAGTTAAAGCTACTTACTATTTTCATCCAAAAAGATAAACTTGAAGTTTGAAATAGGTTATTTGGGAAAACTTTTCAGGGAGCTAGAATAAGAAACAAGCCACCAGTATGTGGAGGTTGCTCCCAAAGCTAAACACGTCTCCCTTTCTGTACGCTGCGCTTCTGGGACGTGTGCGCGCAGTGTGGGCATCAGAGCAGAGCCAGTGGTCCTTTACTGTTTAAGAGTGTGCGCATTCTACTGTGCACACAGTGAAACCTGGGAAAAGGCTGAAGGTGGCCTGAGAGGCCCGATGGATAAGCAGAGCAGCTGACCTGTGCCGCTGTCTCAGGTTACATCATGGCGACGTGCAGGGAGATTGAGCGTCACAAAAACACTAGGTCTGTTATTTCTGTGATTTTTTTTTTCTCTTGGTCAGCTGTGGTCCTATGGTGCTGGATGCTTTAATCAAGATTAAGAATGAAATTGACTCCACCCTGACCTTCCGGAGATCATGCAGAGAAGGTGAGCCTCTGCCTCCCTGTCGCTGGGCTCGGACACTTTTGTCCTTGGCTGGCCAGAGCCGTGTCTGGGGCGACCTGGACGGTGGCTGCAGCGCTTTGCCGGGCAGCCCCGCCCCGAGTCACACTTGCTTTTCCTGGGCAGAAGTGCTGGGAGTTTGAACTCCGGATACAGATTCAGGTTTTGGAGTTTATTTCCCTTGAGGAGCTTTCACTTGTGTGGTTACTGCGTCTGGTGGCCCCCGTGACTGCTGCACCCTTAGGGGACCAGCTCAGATACTCTGCCTGGCGGCCACAGAGCCCCTTCCCTCGGGTGGCAGTGGGGAATTTCTGGACACTCACCACTTGTCCAGCAGGGGAGTCGCACATGCCCTGCCAGCTCCCAGCATCATACGTGCACAGAGCAGGTGGTCGGTGGGATGTTCTGGGTGGGAACAGCGATTGCTGTGTTGCGCTGCTGATTCCAGGCTGTGAAGAACAACACTGTTTACTTTCATAGAAAAGTATAATTACTCACGATAGTGGAACAGTGTTAGAAATGATTTTTTAAATAAGAATTTAAGTAAAAGGAGCTGATTTAAAGAAAACTCCTAAGTAATCATCCAGAGAGTTCTCCAGTGTGGGGAAAACCACAGGGGTGCTGTGAGGGCTGATGATCCTGCCGGCTGTAGAGCACAGGCTGCCCACACCCCGTGCTGGGCACTTCCCATGAGGCAGACAGGCGCTGCTGTCACTGACCCTCGGCAGGCATGCCACGAGGCAGAGGCGCGGGGAGGGTCCGGGCTTCTGGAAGGACCTGGAGGGGGTGAGTCGGGAGCCAGGACTCAGGCAGAGCTGTCAGATTCTGGAATTGTTCCCTCGGGCGGTACACACGCTTAGCCTGGCTTGGCAGCCTGGAATGAAACCAGAATAGGGTTGCTGGGGCCAAGACCACGGGCCGTGGCTGACTTTCTCCCTAAAATGCCTTCCATACAAGGGGAGGTCGTCAGAGCTGCCCGCCCACTGTGCTTCATGCGTGTCCTCCTGTGGGCTCAAGTGTTTCAAGTTCTGCTGCTAAGACGTCTGTTTTGATTCAGCTAACCTTACAGGGTTGGATTTAATGTAGCCGATGCTGCTGACACGTATGATAGTTTGGCCGAATCCTGCTGTTGAGGGAACATCCTGCTGTAATCAAACACCAGCCGGAGAGCACAGGAAGTAAAGACCCTTCTCAGTAACCTTTCTGAGCCAAGCACCAGGTGTGGCCCATGTGAGCTAGAAATAGAAAAGGCAGCGTGATATTAGCTTTGGCTACTGCTGTTTCCCTTGTTTGTAAAGAGAATTTCCAGGCGAGCCGCTTTAAGGGAAGTTTCATTATATATATATATATTTTAAATTTAGAGATGTGGTAGCAGGGGTTAGATCGCGTGGTCATTTGTAACCCTGAAATACCTAAGAAGCTCCATACGCAGGAAGTGAGTGCAAGCTGAGGAAGCCTCATTTCGCAGTGCTTGCTCAGCGCCTTCTTGTGCTTGGCTTTGGTTTCACACGAGTTCATCATCCTTGGGAAGTCGGCGCTGAGGCAGCTCGAATGGGCTTCACATCCGGAGTGTAGGCACCGAGCTGCCTTGTGGAGACAGGAGAAGCAGAGCAACCTCTGGGTCACCTGTGTCCAGGCCTCAACTTTAAGGTGACCAAGACAGTGCTGATTTGTTGGGGTCTCAATCTGTTGAGGGTTTGAGTCCAGTGTATTCCGAGGCAGTCCAGTGGTTAGGACTCTGAGTTTTCGCTGCCAAGGGTCCAGGTTCGATCCCTGGTTGAGGAGCTGAGATCCCACAAGCCATGCGGCATGGCCAAACCAAAAAAAAAAGTTCAGTTCAGTAGGAGCCAGCACAGCCCTGGAAAGCAATTTTCCTTCAATCAAAAATAAATGATTTTTTTTAAGTTTTTCAAAATAATTAAAGTAACAGTTACTTTAAAAACAAACACACAGAAAAGGCTGCTTTTCCTCACAGAAGGCATGGAGCGAGGCTCTAGGGTCGGGGCCCTCGGGCGCCAGCAGCGCCCTCCTGGGTGCCACCTTCCAGCCTCAGGGTCGCCCCTGGTTTTACAGCAGGGCTCTGGGTCTCCAGCCTTCAGCGTCTCCGTTCAGGAAGGCGGGGAGGGAAAGGCGGCGGGCGCCTCCGCACAGTGTGTCCGAGTCGGGCCCCCGCTGCTGCCAGAGCCTGGCAGGGAGCCAACGCGCGGGTCGGGGCGCCCCGTTCCCTCTCCAGGCATCTGCGGCTCCTGTGCCATGAACATCAACGGAGGCAACACTCTGGCGTGCACCCGCAGGATCGACACCAACCTCAGCAAAGTTTCCAAAATCTATCCCCTGCCACACATGTACGTGATAAAGGATCTTGTCCCTGTAAGTTCCCTGTGTTTCAAGTGGGTTGAGGGGTGTGCGTGTGATGTAGTTCTTCAGGGCAGGTCTCTTTCCTGTCCTGAGTTTAATTAAGGGATGTGAACGGCAGGAGATAAATGGCCCAGAAGATCTCCAGCCACCCCTTTGGGGAGGATTGTTGGGGAATAACAAGACACAGAATTTTAGACTTGGGATAGTTTCAGAAATGAATTTAGCCCTAACATCAAAGAATTCATGTGGAAAATCTCCATTGGGAAAGCTTTAATTTCTACCTCCTGATGTCTGACCGCCTTTCCTTTCCCTCACTGGGTGCTTTCAAGGGCGTCGGAGAGGGTACTGCAGGCTGGGAGCGTTTCTCACATGGCTCAAGGAGAGATGTCCTGAGCACACTCAACGTGCAGCGACTTCTCCTTTCACAGTCTTTGCAGGCGTCTGTGCCAAAGCGAGAGAGGCTGACTGCTGCCTGTCACGAGGCAGGAGCGTGTGCAATGTCCAAGAAATGGGGTGAATAAGGGCACTTGGGGTTACCGTGGAATCTGACCCATTTCTTCCTCTTCCCCTCAGGATCTGAGCAACTTCTATGCTCAGTACAAGTCCATCGAGCCTTACTTGAAGAAGAAGGATGAGTCCCAGGGAGGCAAGGAGCAGTATCTGCAGTCCATAGAAGACCGTGAGAAACTGGTCATTAGTCCCCGTTTATTGTCTGACTTGAGGGTTTTGTGCCAGAAATGTTTACCCTGGGGGCTGGGGCAGCCGGAGACAATGTGGACCGTCCAGTGTCTTCGGAAAGGACCTTCAGAACTGACTGTCCAGGGTTGACACCCAGCCTGTCGGAGCCTGGCGGGTAGTGAGGGCCTCCAGAGGACCCAGAGGCTCGAGGGCTGTGTCAGTTGCTAACAGTGCAGGCGAGTAACGCACGTGCTGGCCAGCTGCGGCCCGGCTGCTGCCGCTCTAGTTACAAACGGAAGTGAGAGGTGATGGCAGAACCAGGACTAGGACTTGCTGCTCTCCTGACACCGCGCGTCTGGTAATGCGGTGTGGGCCTGCTCAGTCTTGGAGGTGCCACGCTTGGGGACGGGCTGTGGAGTCTTTGAGCTTGAGTGGGTATTATCGGGCTTTGGTCCCTCTCTTGCACACTGATGCTCCCTTTAAGGAATATCTGGCTTGCACACTCCCAGCACACTCCTCTGGAGAGGAAGAGGTGGGAAGGGTGCCAGAGCAGACAGGTGCCAGCACTGCCCCTGTGTGAGGCAGGGATTCGCGCTGCCGCGGGCCACCACCACATTCATTTACGGGGCAGCCCGCCAGCAGGCTGAGCGCGCCTCCGCGGCGGGCCGGTCCCTTGCCCTTTCTGGGTCCCGTGGCGTGAACCGTCTTACCAGCAAATACAGTTGTGTTAGTGAATAAATGAATTTTGCCTTTTTAGGTTCTAGGGAATATTTAGCATGTCCTCTCTTCCCTGTTGGAGAAGGAAATGGCAAACTTCCTCCATATTCTTGCCTGGGAAATCCCACCAACAGAGGGGCCTGATAGGCCACAGTCCACGGGGTCACGTAGAGTCAGACAGCTGAGCACGCACTCATACATACCTCTTCCCCATAAAACATTAAGAAAGGAAAGTCTTTGGGACTTTCCCAGTGATCCAGTGGTTAAGACTCCAAGCTCCCTGAGAGGGGCGTGGGTTCGATCCCTGGTCAGGAAACTAAATTCCATGTGCCACATGGTACAGCTCAAAAAGCAAATAGAAAGGCATGGTAAAGACGCCCAGCTCTGCCATTGGGGGATGCTGAGGGCCAGCATGGTGAGGATGTAAGTCAGAGCAAGCAGCCAACTTCTCTTCCAAGACCTTATTCTCAGGACGTAGCCCCACCCCTAATTTCTAACTCCAGGGAGTCTGTCATATCAAGTAGACTAAATAATATGACTTACTAAGGCTTTGATCTTAATAAAAGGTTGTAAAGCTGTGACCTTACGCCTTCTATCAGTGGGGCCGGCCTGGACGCTCACCAGCTGAGAACACAGGTTTTGTTGGAGGCCTGTGCTCACAGGGGTGACCGTCAGCTCTGCCATCTGCTTATGGCTGTCATTTCAGAGCCCGCACACCCTTCTGTTTTGCCATTTACTGTGAGCAGTCTCTCTTGTTCCCCAAATCAAAGTCCAGTTTGTTAGAACCTGTTGGGCAGGTTGAGTCTGTGAGTGTGGCAGTGTTCGAGGCAGGATTCCACAGCAGGCCGCCTGGCGGCCCGTCTTAGCTCTGCTGTTGCAGCTGTGTGACACTCGGAAGGGGCCTGACTCCTCTGAGCCCCTGTGCCTCACCTGTAACGTGGAGTCTAATAACACCCCAGGGTTACTGTGCCGCCTAAGTGAGGTCAGAGAGGCACCCAGTGCCCAGTGTGGGGTGACTGGGACAGTGTTAATGTTCCCCCTGGAAACCTTGTGATCCCTGCTGACCCAGGGCAGAAGCTGGTGTAGACTCTGGAGGCCTCAGCACTTGGGGGCTTTTTAATATCTGCTAGACTGCATTTGAGGTGGTAAATTCTTTTCGTGTGTGTGTGTGTGTGTGTTTTTAAGATAAGTAAGGGGTTATTTTGGAGAAGGCAATGGCAATCGACTCCAGTGCTCTTGCCTGGAAAATCTCATGGGCGGAGGAGCCTGGTAGGCTGCAGTTCATGGGGTCGTGAAGAGTCGGATATGACTGAAGTGACTTAGCAGCAGCAAGGGGTTATTTATTAAAGGATAAGTACATCTGGACTTAAGAACTTTGGGCTCTGACCTAGCACATGTCTGAAGATCAGTTCCAAGATCTTTTTATGAACCTGGTTAATCTCTGCAACCACTGCTGGGATTTTGCCAGAAACGCAGCAAAGCTCAGTGCGCTGTGTCCCACGTCACGCTCAGTCAGCTCAGGGCACAGCTGCCTCCTGCGTGATGGGCTCCTGACCGCCTTTCCCCCCACAGGACGGGCTCTATGAGTGCATTCTCTGCGCCTGCTGCAGCACTAGCTGCCCAAGCTACTGGTGGAACGGAGACAAGTACCTGGGCCCCGCAGTCCTCATGCAGGTGAGGTGCCTTCGTTATCAGGAGGGAAGCCGAGACTCGGGCTTGCAGGACTCCAGAAGGACAGTGTGCTGGAAACCCGCTGTCCTTCCCTGGCACCCACGACAAGCAGGGCATGGCCGCGTCGCCTTGACTCGGCCCGCAACCAGCAGGGCATGGCCGCGTCGCCTTGGCTCGGCCCGGTAGATCGGGGCTCCACTGCAGGGCGCCTCCGTTCAGTGTGGCGAGGGCCCTGCCAGGGGCTGGTGGCTGCAGGTTGGCCGGCTCTGCTGTGCGGATGTTGCAGATGCTTTTCTGTGCAGCTGGCTCTTTGCTGCCCACTACCCGCTTTCCCTGACTCCATCTGTCAGAAAGCTCCCCACCTCCCTCCTAGGGATCTTCAACATTCAGGCAGGGCAGAGAGAAGTTTCACTGAGGGGCAGTTACCAGTGAAAGGTTGGAGATTGTTTCCCAGCTAATGAAAGCCTGCAGTGCTGGCTTGAGGGGTTGCTCAGAAAGAAAGACGTGCTGCTTTGCATCACCTTTGACTGGGTGTACAGCTCACAGCCAAGAGTCACTGTCTTTGCTCCCAGAAAGCTCATACTTAGATCTGTGGTCAGTGCTTTTCATAGAGCCTTAAGCAACTCAAAAAACAACTTCTTGTTCTCATTTTCCCACAAAAAGAGGAGTTCTGTGGTTCTGCGACCGGTTAGCAGTACGGATCCTGGCCAAGTTAAAGATTGGATAGTGAGCTGTGTTCATGGTTGGCACTTAACCGGTGTCTGCGTTGTTGGGAAGCGTAGAGGGCCTCTCGGCCACACTGCTGGAGCAAGCCTGCTGCTCAGGGGCTGAGTCTGTGTTCAGCCGGCTGAGCTCAGGCTTCCTAGATGGCCACGCTCATTAAAAGAATCAGTAAGCAGATTAAACGTTAGGTCATCTGTTTACTCAGAGACAGTGAGTAGGTGCTAGGGAGGCAGTTGAGAGTCAAGCCCAGCATCCCTGCCTTTGCTCTTTCATGATCTAGGGAGGAGGCTAATGAGGGCATGAGATCAGTAGTTGAAGACACGATGCCCCTGGTGTATAATTAGGCACCAGGGACCAGGTGCTGTGGCTCAGAGGTTCATGGGGATCATTAGTCCAGGTGATCAGAAGATGTTACGAAAGGGTGGGAAGCCTTCTCTGAAAGAAGACGAGAAATAAAGGGTGTAGAGATGACCTCTAAGCAGGGTGAGCACGGTGCTCTGCAGGCCAGGAGCCTTGCAGTCAATCAGAGGGCTGCTCCGGCCAGTTAGGGCTCCGCTCGGCTCACCAGTGCCCACTCCCCCAGGCCTATCGCTGGATGATCGACTCCAGAGACGACTTCACAGAGGAGCGCCTGGCCAAGCTGCAAGACCCCTTCTCTCTCTACCGCTGCCACACCATCATGAATTGCACGCAGACTTGCCCCAAGGTACGGCCCGCAGCCCCAGCATGCACCCCCGAGGCAGAGCACGTGGCCGCCGCGGTGTGGGCCCCGGGAGTGTGGGCGCGAGGCAGGTCCCGCGGGCTTGGACGGCGGGTTCCTGCTCTCGGATCTGCTGGGCTCACTCTGGCTGCAGGAGCCATGGGACGGAAGCATCTGAGCACAGGCAGCCGTGGGGCTGTGGGCCTGCTGGCCCGAGGGCTCCGCCTGCCGCTCTCTGCCCCACAGCAGGCCTGCCCTGTGTGTCTGTTCCTGGCCTCGGAGCTCTGCTTGCTTAGCTTTCACTCCCTCTTCCTGTTCCTGCTCCTGGGTTCGCCCTGCCGCAGCCTCAGCAGCTGCCTGTCTCCTCATTAGTCGGCTTACCTTCCCCAGAGGGAGGCTCATGGCGCAGCTCAGCTTTCCTGGCATAGCCCATGTCAGAGCTGGCCAGCAGCTGTGGTCCAGCCCATGGGCGGGGATCCGTCAGAACCACCCTCTGCGCGGGACTGGATGGAGCAGTTTTGTTTTAGAGGACAGGCAGCAAGATGGAAGACTCATGCCCAGCCAGTTAGCAGCTTAAAAAAGAAAAGGCGGCATATCTCAGCAGTTGTGAAATGCAGACTGGGCCACGCTGCTATTCGGGTCCCCGGCCCCAGTCTGCCCGGTGGACGTCGGCTCGGGGATCAGCGGGGGCAGCTGGGTGCTGACGGCCGCAGGCAGCTCTGCCTGCCCTTACCCGGGCTCCGCCCAGTGAGCCGTGTGGCCCGGAGGCAGCTCACGCCGCTGACCTCAGGACAGGGCCTGGCACAGAGTGAGTGCTCAGCACAGGGGACCCTCTGTTATTTGGAACGGAATAGGTCCGGGCCCCGCTGGAGTGGTCAGTCAGAAAGCAGCTGCCCCAAGGCGGACTGGCTCGTGCGCTCGTGTTTCCTAAAAGCTCCACACAGCCTCCTGAGGTGCCTTCCTGGGTGTGAGCCTGTGCGCTGCGGAGGGCAGCAGATGGGCCAGCCAGGGGCCTACTGGCATGTCCCGCCCGCCCCTTGGTAAAGAGGGCGGGCACTGAGCGCTGAGGCTGCACACAGGCCCAGGGTGATTGAGCTGGAAGGGGCCCTGAAAACTGTCCAGCACAACCTCTCTTACACGTGGGGAGGCTGAGCCCGCGACGATCACGGTTGGGCTGGGGCAGGGCTAGAGGCCCGCCGCGCGCCTCCCAGCCCAGGGCTGCCCTCCTGCCTGGGGCTGCATCAGGCCCTCTTACTGCCCGTCCGAGTCTCCACCGTTGGCTGAGCTGCGGCAGGCAGGCGGCATGCGCGGCTCGGTGGATGAGAGCGGCGGGAGTCCTCCCCCAGCCCTCTGGGAAGGCGTGCTGGAGCCAGCTTCCCGGGTGCCCTGGGTGGGGGCAGTGCTGCACACGGTGATCATGTGCCCTCTGCCAGCTCCTCTGCCAGCGTCTGCCTCTTCTCGTGTTGTGTAGCGATAGTCCAGGGAACTTCCTTTTGAAGGATCAGTTCAGAGGGATACACTTGTGATCCCATAAGCTTTCAGGGACCAGTCTTTTGAAGACTGACTTCTCTTTCCCTCTCTTTCTCTCTGAAGATCTCTTTTTTCCTACACGCTTCAGTTTCAAAGTTAAGAGTTGTCCTTGTAAACTGAGGAGCCCGCCACTCGCCTCGGATGAGCGTCTGATTTTACCAGGCACTGGCTGCCCCCATGCTGTTTCGGGAGGCTGGCACTCACTGGCTTTCATTCCTGTGCCTCCTGCAGGACAGCTGTCAGAGCCATGGGCCAGGCTGCAGGTCGTCCCAGGGTCACCGCCACTTAACTCATGGAGCTCAGGAAGGGGTAACAGGGTCCTTCCTCCCACATGGTTCTGAGGGCTTGTAAATGCTGGTTTCCAGCGGTGGTGATTTAATGATAATAGTGTCAAATGAAGCCTTGAGAGACACCTGCCTGCTTCTGACAGGGTGGGCACAGGAGGAGGAGCTCTTCCTGGGCTCTGACCAGCCACAGGGAGCCTCACCCGCAGGCGTTCAGTGAGACCGGCCCCTGCAGAGAGAGCGGCTGTCTCAGGAGTGGGGACGGGGGACTCTCCGCCCCAGCCAGCCCCGAGGAGTCAGAGGCCCAGTTCCACAGTCTCGGGGCCTGGACCCGGCACCAGCAACGGCGGGAGTCTCACACGAGGTCATCGGGCTCTTTTTTCAGTCTCACTTAATGTTTCCTATTGACGCTCTCCTTTTTTCAAGGGGCTGAATCCTGGGAAAGCTATTGCTGAAATCAAGAAGATGATGGCAGCCTACAAAGAGAAGCGGGCTTCTGCTTAACTGCCTGCTCAGCCCGACTAGCCGGCTCAGGACGCAGTCCACCTCCGCGGCCCTTCCGAGGCCGTGCTTTCCCACAACGGCTGCATGCACAATAAACAGCCTAAGAAAGAGATAAACGTGGTTCTAGGTTATTAACAAAAAGGCCTGTTCCTACGCATGCTGCCGCGGGAGGCGCTGGTGCCGTGAGGAGGGGCCCCGGCTCCAGAGCTGAGCCACCGTGGGGAGTGCCTGGGACAGGCGCAGAACCGGCGCCGCGGGGCCCGGGGGCTCGCTCCCCATCTCTGCTGCCCCGTGTGCCCGTCTGGGAGGGGCCCCTCGGTCCCGGAGCGCGGGCGCCGCCCTCCCTTGGGCGCTCAGCAAGCAGCGGCCCGTGGCGCGCACGCCCCGGCTTCCACAACTCCCAGTGTTGGTCCCCTAGAACCACGTCTCCGTCACACGGAGACCANACTGCTGAGGTCCACTCGCCCCAGAGCCTGTGCCACGACCAGAGAGGCCGCTGCAGCGAAAGGCCGGGAGTCACAAAGAGAGGGGGCTCTGCACCCAGAGGAAGCCTGCAGCATGGAAGACCTGGCACAGCCATAGGTGGAAGTATTCAAAACAGAAGACATCTGTATACAAAGATACACCATACACATAACATCCCATATCTAGATACGCCACACACACGCACAAGGCCCACGCTACACGCACAGGAGTCCCCTCGTGTACAGTTGTAGCTCTCTTTGCCACAAGCGTGATCACACACAAGCATGAGCACACACCCACAAGTGTGACCACCCAAAAGCGTGAGCACACATCCACAAGCGTGACCACACACAAGCATGAGCACACACCCACAAGTGTGACCACACACAAGCGTGAGCACACACCCACAAGTGTGAGCACCCACAAGTGTGAGCACACACGTGACCACACAAGCATGAGCACATACCCACAAGTGTGACCACACAAGCATGAGCACACGTGTGAGCACATGCAAGTGTGAGCACACACCCACAAGCATGAGCACACCCACAAGCATGACCACACATGTGTGAGCACACCCAAGCGTGAGCACACACACATGTGCGCTGACGCCTTCAGCATCTCCATCTCTCTCCACTTTGAAGAGGACCCCCCACCTCCCCGAGGCCTGGCTCTGGGCCACCGCCTCAGGACTGTTTGGGCTTGCAGGTTGTAGGGGTGGGGAGCTGGGTCCAGGGCTACAGAGGGGCAGAGGGCGCGGTGGGCAGTGCCGAGACCTCCAGCAGCTGGATCTGCCTCTGGGCCTCAACCAGCTCCAGCTCTGACCCCGTGAGCGTGCGGTCCAGGCGGCCCTTCTCCACGTTCAGACGCACGGAGTCCTCGTGACTGCAGAGCTTCTCCCTTTCCACCTAGGAGCGGAGGGCAGGGGCATCAGGGTGCTGGGGAGGAGGGAGGTCCTGGGGGACATCAGTT
>SJYV01005445.1:183341-275834 GCA_006410875.1 Neotragus pygmaeus | reverse complement strand
AGGTCCCAGGGGGGCATCAGGGTGCCCGGGGAAGGAGGGAGGTCCCAGGGCGGCATCAGGGTGCTCGGGAAAGGAGGGGGGTCCGGGGGGCATCAGGGTGCCCAGGGAAGGAGGGAGGTCCTGGGGGCATCAGGGTGCCCAGGGAAGAAGGGAGGTCCTGGGGGGGCTCAGGGAGGGGTGTTGAGTTAGAGGGGGCAAGGCCAGCGGGCACACACCAGCAGGGCTGGGACCCAGGGGCAGCCCAGGGAGGGCCCAAGGGGCATGGCCCACCTTGTCCAGCGTGCTCTTAAGGGCCGCCCGCTCCTTCTCCAGCCGCAGGGCTGAGCGCTCCGCATCCCGCTTCTCAGCCTCCAGCTGGGCTAGGGCGCGCTGCAGGCTCCCCAGGTGCTCCTGCAGCTGCCGCCGCTCATCCTGCACCTTCTGGGCCGCGTGCAGGGCGGCAGCCTCGGCCTCCTGCCGCTGCCGCAGCACCTACAGCAAAAGCCAGCAAGCCTCTGACCCCTGGGGCCTCAGGGTGGGCATCCGGAGCCCCATCACGCTGGTGTGACGAGGCCAGCGGCCTGGCCAACTGGCGAGACGAGGCTATTAGGAGACCCACAGTGGGGACTGGTCCCTGGCACCTCAGTCTCTGCATCTGAGTAATGGGCACACAGACGAAGGAGCTACATTGCTTCCTGGGGGCAGAGCTCAGCCTTGGGGGCAGGTGGAGCTGAGCGGCAGGGGCCCTGGCCACACCTCCTGCAGCTGTTGCCGCTGCCCCTCAGCCTCCGCCCGCCGCAGCTCCAGGTCGGCCAGCTCGCCCCGCAAGGTCTGCAACTGCTCGCCCAGGGAGATGCTCTGCTTCCGTGCCTCGGACGCCGCCTGCCGCGCGGCCTCCAGCCGCTCCTGGGGGAAAGGGGGTGTTGCCAGGCTGCATGGGGGCCCTGGGCAAAGGGCTCCCTGCTGCCTGGTACCTCCAGGCCAGGCTCACAGCCCGTAGCGTGGGCAGTCCTCTCATCTGGATGGTACACCAGAGCGCAGGCCTGGCCATGGGCCCCCATGAGGCAGGGAGCCCCCAGACCCCAGCCCTGCTCCCGTGGGCCTGCCTCGGGGCCCTGCACCCGATCCTGGTCGTTGTGATACCCCCAGCCTCCTCTCATTGGCCAGCACCCCCCCAAAGGGTGCACCCACAGATGGCTCCCAGGGGCCAGCTCTCCACCGTGCCCCCCACAGCTGGGCCCTGGGCCCCCATACTTGGAGCACTTGGCGGTCATGTTCACAGGCAGTGAGGGCCTTCTGCAGCTGAGTGTTCTTGTCCTGGGTGCTGGCAAGGCTGGTGCTGCTCCGGGCCAGGGCCTCCGTCAGGCCCTGTGCCTTGTCCCGCAGGAGGCCCTCACTCTCCTCCACCTTGGCCAGGGCTCCGCTCAGCCGCTCCACCGTCAGCTGCAGAGTGCTCGCCTTTACCTCGCCATCCGCCACCTGGGGGAGGACGGCCTGGACAGTCCAGGTGTGCCCAAGCCAAGCCCTGCCACCTCTCTCCAGGCCTTTGTCACAGACACTCCTGGTTCCCAGGCGCTCCCACGGGCTCTGCCAACAGCTGCCTGGCCCGAGACGCACTGCCAGTTAAGTGCCCTCTAGCAGGGCGCCATCGACCCAGCTGTCCCAGACCCCGTGGTGGTCTCCCCACTGCTATGGAGGAGAAAAGGTGATCATCACCACCCTGACGGTTTTTGTTTCTTGGCTTAGGTGGGTAATGCTGTAGGGCTAGAAGAGCTACTGAACTTTCCAGTTAGAGCTGAGCTTCCTGGCAGCCAAGGCNGTCTCCCCACTGCTATGGAGGAGAAAAGGTGATCATCACCACCCTGACGGTTTTTGTTTCTTGGCTTAGGTGGGTAATGCTGTAGGGCTAGAAGAGCTACTGAACTTTCCAGTTAGAGCTGAGCTTCCTGGCAGCCAAGGCAAAAAAAGAAAAACTAGGCACTTCCCTGCTGGTCCAGAGGCTAAGACTCCACACTCCCAATGCAGGAGACGTGGGTTTGATCCCTGGTCAGGGAACTAGATCCCACCTGCTACGACTAAGACTTTGCGTGCCACAACTAAACATCCTGCATGCCTCAATCAAGCCAGTGCAGCCAAAATAAATATTTAAAGAAAGAAAAGAAAACGAGTGAAGTCTGTCTTTCCATAGACCTCCTTTCAGTGCAGACTCCATCATCAAACAGTCCAGTCTAGTTCACCCTGCCCCTGCTTAGCTCTGTGATCTCGGGCAGAGACCTCAGGTTTGTGAGCCTCCACATGTCCATCTGTGAAATGGGGTGATGATAATACACACGCTGCCTTGCATGACACCCCCAGCACGGGGCAGGTTGGGGGGACCCACCTGCCTCTGCAGCAAGTCCACCCGCTCCTGGAGGGCCTGCGCCTGCGCCTCCCGGTCGCTCAGGCCCAGGCGGCTGCGCTGCAGCTCCCCCTCGAGTGCACGCCGCTGCAGCTCCAGCTTGACGCTGCGGCTCTCGGATGCGTCCAGCACTTCCTTCAGACGCCGCTTGTCACTCTCCAGTTTCGCCTCGTTGGCCTTCATCTTGCTGAGCTTCTCCTGGGGGTGGGGCAGACCCAGACCACCTGTGACCCCCACATCCCTCAGGGCCCATGGAGAAAGTGGGGGGTAGCCCGGAAGGGGCCGGTTCAACCACTCACCAAGGGATCAGGGGTCAGCCCCTGAGTCTCCTGGGGCCTCAGTGCCCGCCCTGTTCGCAGGGTGACTCAGGGGCCCAGGGCTCTTTCCAGCTCTGCCCGAGTGTCACGGGCTGTGTGGTCCAGGCTCAGCCTCCCTCCCTGCTCCCTATTGCACATCCAGGGAGCCCACAGCCTGGGTGCTCCCAAAGTGCAGGCCCCAGCACCTCCCTGCTCCACCCCACGGCACTCTAGAGGGCGGCCCAGAGCTGCCTGGTGGGCAGGGGCCCAGGGCTCCCCTGGGTTGTAGGGGATGATGGTCCTTCTCACCCCAAGCAGGGCGAGCCAGTGAAAGGGCCTGGGGATTGGGGACAGGGCAGGAAGACAGCCCAGAGTCCCTTTCTTCTGTCACCATTCCAGAGCGGGGCAGGTCATGGAGCTGCTCTGACTGCAGCCCCCAGGCCTGGCCCCCCGTCCACGGGCCGAGCCCCAGCCCTGCCGTGTCTGGGCCCCGCCGCCCCACACTGGCTCCCACCCAGCTTTGTTCCTGGCTGCCTCCCGCGCCCCTGCGGCTGGGCCCACGGCCAGAGCTGGAGCCACAGACACAACACGCCAGCTCAAGCTTGGCCCGGAGCCAGAGGGGGCGGGGGCTGCAGGGGCGCAGGAGGGCCGGGGAGAGGGCATCTGTGCCTGCAAGACGGGTTCAGGGCTCCAGCAGCCTGACCATCAGGACAAGGGCCCGTGCGTCCCACCCCAGACACACACATAGGGACACACAGGCATGCCCCCAGTATACATAAACCCCCAGAGCAGGCCTGGTGTGACTGCACAGAGACAGGGGAGGCAGGCCCGTGACCGCTGTCCATGCACCCACAGTGCACGCACGGCCTCCAGGAGACAGAGGAAGCAGGCCGTGACCACCGTCCACACGTCCAGTGTGTGCGCACGGCCTCCAGGAGACAGAGGAAGCAGGCCGTGAGCACTGCCCACGTGCCCACAGTACGCGCACACTGCCTCCAGGAGACAGAGGAAGCAGGCCCGTGAGCACTGTCCACGTGCCCACAGTGTACACGCACGGCCTCCAGGAAACAGAGGAAGCAGGCCCCGTGAGCGCCGTCCACGCGTCCACAGTGTGCGCACACGGCCTCCAGGAGACAGAGGAAGCAGGCCATGAGCACTGCCCACGTGTCCACAGTGTGCGTGCACAGCCTTCAGGAGACAGAGGAAACAGGCCCATGAGCACTGTCCACGCGTCCACAGTGCACGCGCACGGCCTCCAGGAGACAGAGGAAGTAGGCCCCGTGAGCGCCGTCCACGCGTCCACAGTGCACGTGCACGGCCTCCAGGAGACAGAGGAAGCAGGCCTTGTGAGCGCCGTCCACGCGTCCAATGTGAGTGCACGGCCTCCAGGAGACAGAGGAAGCAGGCCCCGTGAGCACCATCCACGCGCCCACAGTGCGCGCACGGCCTCCAGGAGACAGACGAGGCAGGCCCGTGAGCGCCATCCACACGTTCAGTGTGCGCGCATGGCCTCCAGGAGAGAACTGCTCGTCTCCCCCTTTCGTAGATGAGAGAAACGAAAACCACAGGGCAAGGCAAGAACTCAACCCATGTCTGGCAGCTGTAAATGCCCAGACTCTCTTCTACAGCCTCATGAGCTCAGCATGAAACCAGACAACAAAACCTGGACATACTTTTGGAGAAAGTCACAAGCTAGTCACTTCAATGGGTGCTGAGAGACCCACGCAGACAGAACACAGACATGCACGGGAGCGCTCACAGGCATCCACACACGGGAGCACACACGGGAGCACTCAGGCATCCATACTCGGGAGCACTCACGGGAGCACTCATAGGCATCCACACACGGGAGCACTCAGATACTCACACACGGGAGCACTCACAGACACGCACAGGAACACTCATATCCACGCACAGGAGCACTCACATCCACACGCGGGAGCACTAACAGACACCCACACACGGGAGCACTCACAGACACCCACTCATGGACAGGAGCACTTCCAAGCACCCCCGCATGGGAACACTCACAGACACCCCCGCAGGCATACCCAGGCTCCCGCCCGCCACTCTCCCCCTGCCTACCTGGCTGGCCTGGAGCTCGCTCTCGGTGGCCTGCAGGCTTCTCTCCAAGGTGGCCATGCGGTCCAGCACCGCCCGGTGCTCCCGCTCAGCACGCCGCGCATTCTCCTCCTGCTGCACCAGCTCGGCCTGCACCCCGTTCAGACGCCCATCCACGCTGCGCCGGGCTGCGGCCCCCACCTGGCCCGTCAGGCTTGGCCGAGACCTGAGCCCTCAGAGCCCTGGGGGTTGGGGGTCTGGATGTGGGGTTCCCCCCCAAAAGAGTCCCCTGGAGACCACCACCTCCCGCCTCCATGGGAAGAGCCCAAGAGCGAGGTGAGGACGCCAGGGTAGACCCACCTTCCTCACTCTCAACCACGGCCTTCTCCAGCTGCCTGGCCCGCAAGGCCGCGCCATCCCGTGAGGCCTCGGTCTCAGCCAGCTGCTGTCTCAGGGCGCTCATCTGGACACGAAGCTCATCCTACAGCCCGGGGATCGGGCGGGGAGGAGACCCGGCTCTGACTGCGGCTCCCTCCGCAGCCCCTCGCTCTCACCCGCTCTCGCTGGGCGCCCCGCGGCTCCCTCCGCAGCCCCTCACCCGCTCTCGCTGGGCACCCCGCAGCTCCTGCACGAACTCTTGCAGGGCCCCCCGCACCGCTTCCGGGTCCAGGTCTGCAGGTGCTGGGGAGAGGGCTGGTCCTGGGGAGGGCGGCTGGGAGCCGGGGCTGCGTTCCACGGGGTCGGGGCTACTGAGCCCCTCCACGCTTCCTAGAGGAGACACGCCGGAGCCACTGGCCTCTGCTGCCCGCGGGGCGTCTGCAACGTCCCAGGGCATCGTGTGCTCCGCTGCCCCCGTGCGCTCCCCACGGCACTGGCTGGGTCCGCTCNCTTCCAGTCCAGCGTTTCTCATGATGTACTCTGCACAGAAGTTAAATAAGCAGGGTGACAATATACAGCCTTGACGTACTCCTTTTCCTATTTGGAACCAGTCTGTTGTTCCATGTCCAGTTCTAACTGTTGCTTCCTGACCTGCATACAGATTTCTCAAGAGGCAGGTTTTTTAAACTGGGGGTCCTGGTATTTTAATTGTGAGTGATTAGAATGCCTCTCTGATGAGGGTACTTGTGAAGCTACACGAGGAAATGCAGCACGTCGGAATGTCTTAATGAGTATATCCTGGGAAAAGTCACTTCTTTCCTGTAAAATAGAAATGATTCCATTTGAAGTCTTGCAAACTGTCTACACCTACTCACCCTGAGCCTTCCTATTTCACATCCCGCTCTCCCTGGTCTTGTATTTCTGTTGGCTGCCAAGTGGTTTTGTCACCCATGATGCTCACCTGGCATAGATACACGTGTAGATATGGACACAGACACATAGAATGTAGGTATGTTCACAAATATACAGTCATTAGTGCTGTACTTTCACCTTGATGGTAAACCTTTTGTTTGCTGGTCTATTGTGAGCATCTAGTGCTCTGAATATACTAGATTTTTGATGAATATGTGTTGAATGACTGGATGAGGATCCAATGAGACAATGTATACTGTGCTTAGGCTGGGTCGGACAAAGTTGTCAAATTTCTGAATCAGAAATTTTGAAAGGAGGCCCCAGCTCTGTGTTTATCAAGTCCTCCAGATGATTCCGACAAACTCCCAAATTTGAGCACGCACTCATTCGTGTGGGCCAAACAACATGAGTGACTTGACAGAAATGTATGAAATCAAGAAGCTGAATCAAGGATCTCTCGGTGTCCAGTGGTTAAGTATCTGCTTCCCAGTGCAGGGGACACGGTTTGATTCCTGGTCCAGAACTAAGACTCCCCCATGCATCGAGGCAACTGAGTCTGAGTGTCTGGAGTCTGTGTGTCACAACTAAGACTTGAAAGAGCCAGAAAGTAAATACATTTTTAAAAAGTTGAATCAAACATGTAAGGTCTCTGGGGATTGGGCCCTGTTGTGAAAGCTCTAAAGATTCCACCAGCTCAGGTAACTGGCTGACAGCGAGTTCCCTGCACAGTGTGAGCCTGGCTCTCTCCCCTCAACTCCCCTCCCCGTCTCTCTCTGGTGGCCTTGTTCCTCCCCCCTCGCAGCTATTGGCTGTTCCTCCCATGACACTGTCACCCTCTTGGGGCTCTGGCTGCTGTTTCTGGCTGATCACACAATGCCCTCTTGAGGCCAAGGTCTCCCCAAGTGCCAGTGTCCTGTGCAGATGGATGCTGGAATCTGTCCCCATGTGGATTTGTCTCCTAAGACACTACAACCTGCTGCAACTGCCTCTTCACAACCTTCTCCGTCCTCCAGCCTCCTTCCGCCTCTGCCTTCCCAGCTCCAGCTATTAGGCCCTCAGGAAAAGCATAAGAAATGTCATTTCAGATTTCCTGCTCAGAAAATGTTCACTTACATCTGATCTTACCTCTACAAAAGCAACTTGAAAAGGGTGTCTTTTCCATTCCCAGCCTCAAACGGTAGTGAAGGTCCTGTCTGAAAGGAAGACTCCAGGGGAATTCCCTGGCACTTCAGTGGTTAGGACTCCAGGCTTTCACTGCCAAGGGCAAGGGTTCAGTAGCCGGTAGCGGATCTAAGATCCCACAAGCTGGGTGGCATGGCCAGAAAAAGAAACAAACAAAAAGACCCCAGAAGGAAGGAAAGGAACTTGTCCGACTTCACTCCTCCGCTTTACCAACTTCAATACTCCACTTTACTTCAGATTTAGGCAGTGACAGACTCATCCACCAGGCGGCAGCATCTGTTCCTTTTCTGCCCTGGCCTGGGCCTTGGGACTTGGTTTTGGATTAGTTGCCTCTCTCTCAATGGGCCCCTGGCGGGAGAGAAGGGTCTTTAAGGGGCCTTTTCCAACTGTTTTTCTTTTCACATTCATTCTACGTAGTAGGTTGTGTTTTCTCCATGTTATTCTTTCTTTTCTTGGCCTTGGCATCTTATTTCCAAAACCAGGGATGTAATCTGTATCCTCTAAAGTAGAAGAAAGTTGTAACCACTGGACTACCAGGGAATTCCCTCTCCAATATATTCTTGAGGAAGCAAAGCTGGGATTTGAAATACATGTCTTTGCCATTCCCCGGCAGAAGCCGCTCTTGGACCTCGGCTCCTCTCCCATCCCTCCTCCTGCAGACTCCTCTCCTCCCTTCAGTTGTGCACTCAGACAGGTCCTGGGTTGGGATGCAGTGGAGACAAGGATGCCCTCAGAGCTTCCTCGGTGAGCTCCACCCACCCTGTACCCTCCTTTACTCCAGAGCCTGGTTGTCCTGGGGAAAGGGACCTGGAATCATCTAAGCCCCTCATTACATGCTGAGGAAACCAAGGCTCCAAGAGGGGAGGTGGCTTTTCCAAACCAGTTCACTTGTCAGGACAGAACTCATGATGACTCTCAGCCCAGGGTTCTACCCCCCAGGCCTTGAGCGGGCCTCTCTCTCCAATCATCCATCCCATGGCCTCTCTTTTTTTCTGCTAAGTAATCCTTCTTCCCCAGTAAAGGCCTAAGGATTCAGTATTACCCAGACCTTGCCTGGAAGTACAGGGTTTTATAGGTCTCCCTCCCAACTCCCAAGGAATCAGGGACCCCAGACCAGGAAACTCCCAGCTAAGGCTGGGTGCTTGGTTCCCACACTCAAAGAAACCCTTGAGTATATTTAGTCAATCCATCATGTAGTCATGCAGCTACTTCCCTGGTGGCTCAGATGGTAGTGTCTGCTTACAATGCGGGAGACCTGGGTTTGATCCCTGGGTCGGGAAGATCCCCTGGAGAAGGAAATAGCAATGCATTCCACTACTCTTGCCTGGAAAATCCAATGGATGGAGGATCCTGGTAGGGTATCAAAGAGTCGGAGTCGCAAAGAGTCAGACATGACTTCACTTTCACTATCATCATGTAGTCATGAATCATGGAACATTTCCTGATTGCCTACTGGGTGGCAGGCAGAGTGTTGGGCACTGCGGAGCTGTGGCTGAGAAGAACCAGCTTCTGGGCTCAGCGCTTAGTCTGGTGGGGAGACAGCCCTGAGGAAGAACCTCCACTCAGCAGCTGGAATCTGAACCTGTCAGGAAGCCAGTGGGAGGAAGCAGGTAGGTCCTAGCTAGTCTGTCCTAATGTCTGGAATNGATCTCCTTGCAGTCCAAGGGACTCTCAAGAGTCTTCTCCAACACCACAGTTTAAAAGTATCAATTCTTCTGTGCTCAACCTTCTTCACAGTCCAACTCTCACATCCATACATGACTACTGGAAAGATAAACTAATGGGACCTAATTAAGCGTAAAAGATTTTGTACAGTGAAGAACACTATAAACAATACTGAAAAGACAACCTTCAGAATAGGGAAAAATATTTGCAAACAAAGTGACTGACAAGAATTACTCTCTGAAATACACAAACAATTCATGAAGTTAATATTTAAAAAAATCCCAATCAAAATATTGGCAGAAGATTAAAACAGACACTCTCCAACAAAGACATACAGATGGCCAAAAAGCACATGAAAAGATGGTCAACATCTCTAATTACTAAAGAAATGCAAATCAAAACTATAGTGAGGTCTCACCTCACACTAGTCAGTATGACCATCATCAAACAATCTACAAACAATAAATGCTGGAGAGGATATGAAGAAATGCTCCTAACCTGTTGCTGGGAATGTAAACTGGTAGTCACTATGGAGAATGATATGGAAGTTCCTTTAAAAACTAAAACCAGAGCTCCCATGTGATCCAGCATTCCCACTCCTGGGCATATATCCAGAGAAAATCTTAATTCCAAAAGGTATATGCACCCTAATGTTCACTGCAGCTCTATTCACAATAGCCAGGACATGGAAGCAACCTAAATGTCCATCAAGAGAGCAATGGGTAAGGAAGATATGTGGTATCATATATACAATGAAATATTATCCAGCCATAACAAAGTGCAGATAATGCCATTTGCAGCAACATGGATAGATCTAGAGATTTTCAAAGTAAGTGAAGTATGTCAGAGAAACACAGAATATGATATTGCTTATACAAGAATTCTAACAAAAGGCAACAAATGAACTTATCTACAAAACAGAAGTAGAGTCACAGACGTAGAAAATAAACTTATGCTTACCGGAGGATAAGGGAAGGGAGGGATAAATTGAAAGACTGGGATTGACACATACATACTAGCATATATAAAATATTAAAATAGATAATTATAAGAAACAAATGGAAAGTACAGGGAACTCTATAATGACCTATATAGGGAAAGAATCAAAACAGGAATGTGCCGGAAGCCGCCACGGGAGATCCCACCCATGACAGTGGAAGAGAACTGTTAAGCAAGGATTCAGAACTCAAGGGGCTCCCTAGGCTTTCTCGAGCACCTACCCCCAAACCAGAATCTGTCTGTTTTACTATTTCATAACTTTCACCAACTCCTCTGACATTAACAGGGGGCTAACCCTGACCATCTTTCTCTGGAGAAAATCAACCTAGGGCTGTAGCTAATAAGTCTCCTGGATATGAGAGAAATATTTCAAATCAAACCCCCTCTGTTAGCATTCTAGCTGGCTTGGTAGGTGTATCCAGATGCTTGCAGCTATGCACACAATTATTTACAGCATCCCAACCGTGAGAAGCACGGAAAGCCTAAAACATAGAGCCTTTGAAAGAGTTAAAAGTTATTAGAGTAGTGTTAGTGCTGGNTTTCACAGCATCATCTTTTAGGATTTGAAATAGCTCAACTGGAACTCCATCATCTCCACTAGCTTTGTTCGTAGTGATGCTTCCTAAGGCCTGCTTGACTTTGCATTCCATGATGTCTGGCTCTAGATGAGTGATCACACCATCGTGATTATCTGGGTCATGAAGATCGTTTTTGTATAGTTCTTCTGCGTATCCTTGCCACCTTTTCTTAAGTGATTTGCTTGGCCTCAAAGCTTGAAAGATCCAGGGCTGAGATAGGAATGCAGGTGCCTCTATTTCCCTGCAGAAACACAAACTCTGCTTGGGAGATGATGGGCAGTGAAGAGAGGGGAGGGGGCAGGGCAGACGGAGGCAGGACGGCACCTAGAGATCAACATGGGAACCGCAGGACGAGATGTCCGCCTGCCCTTAGCATCCTCTGCTCAGTGACACCCTAAGGGCCTCGTAGTCCGTCAGCGCCCAGAGGACTCCGAGCAGGACGTCGACTCACTGCCTCACCCTTCACAGTGAAGCCAGCACCTTGTGGTGGCCTGCAAGGCCTGCCTGAGCAGGGCCCGCGGCCGTCACTCCACCCCTCTCCACCTTGCTCTCTGCGCCCTGGCTGCCCGGTGGCCTCTGCGGGTCGCAGGGTGGGGGACCGCCACTCGGGACCCACCCGCTCACCCGCAGTCTCTTCTCCCTTCCTTCCCTACTGAACACCTCCTCAGTGAGGCTCTCCCTGCCCTCCCATACAAACCCCGAGCCCCAACCGCTGCCTTATCTTTAACAAGTATTTTCTTATTTCTTTTGTCACCCTGCACAGTTTGCAGGATGTCCCCTGGCCAGAGATCAAACCCCTGCCCCTAGAAGCACAGAGCACTAACCAGTGGGCAGCCAGGGAATTCCCCCAAACACTTTTATTGTGATGAGATAAATATAAGAAAACAGGGCTCTCTGACCACCTTTAAGTGGCATTAGTTATATTCACACTGTTTATGTGAACATCACCACTATCAGTTTCTAAATCCTTTCCATCACCACTATTATGGACTGCATCCCTCAAAATCCATATGTTGGAGTCCTAACCGCCATACCTTAGAATGGGACCTTATTTGTCATGAGTTAAGATGAGGAGTCATGTCTGACTCTCTGCGACCTCATGGACTGTAGCCCACCAGGCTCCTCTGTCCAGGGAATTCTCCAGGCAAGAATATTGGAGTGGGTTGCCACTCCCTTCTCTAGAGAATCTTCCAGACCCAGGGATGGAACCTGCATCTCCCACACAGCAGGCAGAGTCTTCACTGCCTGAGCCACCAGGGAAGCCCCATAGTGGAGGAGGATGAACCCTAACCCAATATGATCGGTGTCCTAATAAAAGGAGACATTCGGGGGACTTCACCAGGAGTCCAGCGGCTAAGACTCCATGCTCCCAACGGAGGGGGCCTGGGTTAGATCCCTGGTCAGGGAACGAGATCCCACATGCTGTGACTGAGACCTGGCCCAGCCACAAAGCGGGGCCTGGACACACCCGCAAGGAGAGCTCCACGCGAAGATGGGGCATGCTCCACCACCAGGAAACTCCCACAGGCTGGGAGCCTGGAGCCAGTCCTTCCCTCACTCTGCAGAGGAAGGGTGGCCCTGTCGGCACCCAGGCCTCGGGCTTCTGGCCTCTAGACCCACGAGACACAAATTCCTCTTGTGTAAACCCCTCGGTGTGTGCTGCTGTGTTACAGCAGCCCCAGCAGACAAACACAACTGCAGACTCCACAGCCAGTGAGCAGTAATCCTCTCTTCCCCACACCTCTGGCTACCTCTAAATTCTCTCTCCATGAATGTCTATGCTAAATGTTTTCTATAATTATACTATATCTGTCCTTTTTTTTTTTCTTTTGCCCATGCCAAATGGCTTATGGGATCTTAGGTGCCTTACCAGGGATCGAACCCATGCCCCACCGTGCAGTGGAAGTGCTGAGTCTTAACAACTGGATCCTCAGGTAAGTGCTTATATTTGTCCTTTTGTGACCAGCTTATTTCACCTAATATAATGCTATTAAAGTTCATCCATGTTGCAGCACAGATCAAGATGGCCCTCTTTCTTAAGGTTGAATAAACTCCACTGTATTCAAATACTACATTATCAATTCACCTGTTCATGCACACTTTGAAATGGTGTACAATATCTGTTCAAGGCCCTCTTTTCAGTTCTCTTGGGTATATACCTAGGAGTGGAATTGCTGAGTCATATGGCAATTGGGCTCCAAAATCACTGCAGACAGTGACTGCAGCCACGAAATTAAAAAGATGCTTGCTCCTTGGAAGGACAACTATGACAAGCCTAGATACCATTAAAAAGCAGAGACATCACTTTGTCAACAAAGGTCTGCATAATCAAAGCTATGTTTTTTCTGGTAGCCATAAACAGATGTGAGACTTGGACCATAGGAAAGGCTGAGCACTGAAAAATTAATGCTTTTGGATTGTGGTGTTGGAGAAGACTCTTGAGAGTCCCCTGGACTGAAAGAAGATCAAACCAGTCGATGCTAAAGGAAATCAACCCTGAATACTCATTGGAAGTACTGATGCTGAAGCTCTAATACTTTGGCCACCTGAGCTGACTCATTGGAAAAGACTCTCATGCTGGGAAGGATTGAAGGCAAAAGGAGAAGGGGACAGCAGAGGATGAGATGGTTAGATAGCATCACGAACTCAATGGACATGAATCTGAGCAAACTCTGGGAGATAATGGAGGCCAAAGTCTGGCGTGCTGAAGTCCAGGGGGTCACCAAGAGTCAGACATGCCTCAGCCACTGAGCAACAACCACCACAAATAGAAATTCTAAATTTTAGCTGCTTGAGGAGCTGCCCACCCACTTTTCCACAGCGGCTGCATCATTTTACATCCCAGCCAACAATCTGCCTGGACTTTTTCCTTACCTGTTTTCTAGCCCTAGGAGTCAAGGTGAGACGGGGGTTAGGCTGAGACAAAGTGAGGGCTTCCTGAAAGGCTCCTGCACCCCTGAAGCACAGTGCTGCCTTTCCCAGTGTCACCCCCAGGCTTTGGGGGCAGACGGCAGGTGGGAGGGTCTCTTCTGAAGTTCCTGGAGGGCGGGTGGGCTGAGTGCGCATCTTTCTAGGGTAGACATCATGGCCACAGGCCGGAACAGAGGCGTGGGTGGCCGTGATGGGAGATGGAAGAGGGTGAGGAGCTGATGGAGAGAGGGCAGGAGTCAATCAGACAGACCTAGAGGAGGTGAGGGCATCAAGATGCAGCACTCTCAGCCACTATGGAAAATAGTACAGAAGGTCTTCAAAAAATCAAAAATAGAGTTGCCATATGATCCAGCAATCCCACTCCTGGGCATATACCCAGACAAAAACATAATTCACAAAGGATACATGCAGCCTGTGTTCTCAGCGGCACTGTTCATATTAAGACATGGAAGCAGCCTAAATGTCCATCAGTAGAGGAGTGGATAAAGACGATGCAGTACGTATACACAGCGAACTGCTACTTGGTCATAAAGAGCAACACGGACGTACTTAGAGATTATCACATTAAGTGAAGTACGTCAGAAAGAGAAAGACAAATACCGTTTGATTTCACTTATACGTGGAATCTAAAATATGGCACAAGGACTTCCTTGACGGTCCAGTGGCTAAGACTCTGCACTCCCAATGCAGGGAGCCAGTGTTCAGTATCTGCTCAGGGAACTCGCCCAGTTAACTTAACATCCAGCATGCAAAAAACGAAAGTGGAAGATCCTGCGTGCCACAACTAAGCCTGAGTACAGCCAAATGAATAATTATTTTTTTAAATATATGGCACGAATAAACTCTTATGAGACAGAAATAGGGTCACAAACATGGATAACAAACCTGTGGATGCCAAGGGGGAGATGGTTAGGAGAGTGATGACCTGGGAGTTTGGCATTATCAGATACGAGCTATTTTATATAGAATGGATAAACAACAAGGAACTATATTCAATATTCTGTAATAAACCATAACAAAAAAGGATATTTTAAAATATACGTATATACTTAAAGTGAAGTAGAAGTCTCTCAGTTGTGTCTCTTTGTGACCTCATGGACTATATAGTCCACAGGGTTCTCCAGGCCAGAATACTGGAGTGGGTAGCCTTTCCCTTCTCCAGGGCATCTTCCCAACCCAGGGATCNTAAAGTGAAGTAGAAGTCTCTCAGTTGTGTCTCTTTGTGACCTCATGGACTATATAGTCCACAGGGTTCTCCAGGCCAGAATACTGGAGTGGGTAGCCTTTCCCTTCTCCAGGGCATCTTCCCAACCCAGGGATCAAACCCAGGTCTCCCGCATTGCAGGGAGATTCTTTACCAGCTGAGCCACAAGGGAAACCCAAGAATACTGGAGTGGGTAGCCTATCCCTTTTCCAAGGGATCTTCCTGACCCGGGCATGGAACCCAGGTCTCCTGCACTACAGATGGATTATTTACCAGGTGAGCCACAAGGGAAACCCAAGAATACTGGAGTGGGAAGCCTTTTCCTTCTCCAGCAGACCTTCCCAACCCAAGAATCGAACGGGTATCTCTTGCATTGCAGGCAGATTCTTTACCAGGTGAGCCATCAAGGAAGCCCACTTAGACATATAACTGTATCAGTCACTCTACATCAGAGATGACACTGCAAATCAACTATGGTTCAATTAAAAAAAAAAAGCACCTTCCGCTTCCTTTGAAGTGAAGTCGCTTAGTCGTGTCCGACTCTTTGCAACCCCATGGACTGTAGCCCACTAGGCTCCTTGGTCCATGGGATTTNATCAGAGATGACACTGCAAATCAACTATGGTTCAATTAAAAAAAAAAAGCACCTTCCGCTTCCTTTGAAGTGAAGTCGCTTAGTCGTGTCCGACTCTTTGCAACCCCATGGACTGTAGCCCACTAGGCTCCTTGGTCCATGGGATTTTCTAGCATGAATACTGGAGTGGATTGCCATTTCCTTTTCCAGGGGATCTTCCCTGGCCCAGGGGTCAAACCCAGGTCTCCCGCATTGTAGGCAGACGCTTTACCGTCTGAGCTACTAGGAAAGCCCTTTAAAAAGAAGCAACCAATCCACGTGGGCCCATTTGCCTCCGCGAGGGGGCGTGGCCCCGGCTAAGGGGCTGGAAAGTGATTTGGGCCCCAGGTGGGCCGGCTCTGCGAAGCTACCAGAACCAGCCGTAGGGCGGGGTCATCAGAGGAGGGGCGGCCCGGCCCAGGGTACCTGGTGGCGGTACAGAGTTAGGCCTGGGGGCAGGCGAGGGGCGGAGGCCCTGCCAGGCCCACCTGCCGACTCCCGCCTCCGTTCTCACCTCCCGAAGGCGCGCCCCGGGCTGGGGAGCCGGCCACCGGTCCCCCAAGCCCCAAGCCCCGGCGCAGGGCCGAACGCAGGCCGGCGAGCTGGGCTTCTGCCGCGCGCCGCTGAGCCTCCACACGGGCCCGCTCAGCCTCCAGGCCCTGAGCCCGGCCCTCGGCTGCGCTGAGTCGCAGTCCCAGGTCCGCGGCCTCGGCCCGGGCGGCCTCCAGCTTGAGTCCCAGGCTGCGGGCATGGTCCAGCTGCTGGCTCCGGGCACCGCGCGCCTCCTCCAGGGAGCCCAGCAGGTCTCGCTCCCGGGCCCGGAACTCGCCTTCTTGCTCCTGCAGCTTCCGCTGGGCCCCCTGGAGCTGGAGTGGGGACAAGGCCCAAGAGCAGGGGTCAGCAAAGCCACCCCTCAACCGACACCCAGCCTCCCGGCTCACGGGCCCAAAAGTTCGGGTACGCAGCACCTGTGGTCTCCACCCAAGCAGGAGATGCGTGAACGTCGTGAGTGTATGGAAGGAAACGGCTAGCGTTTGTTTTCTGCCTTCTCTGTATGTGCCTTGCAGTGTACACCGTTTATTAGTAGTAAACTAACAGCTAAGGCCTGCACAGATAGGACTTCTTAGTGCCAGGCGCTAAGTACTTCCCCCCACCCAGAAAATCAAATCTAATTACCACTAGGAACCATCTCCATTTTACACATGAGGAAACTGAGACACGGGGCAGTTATATACCTTGCCCAAGGCCACAGTGCTGGAAAACTGAGCTAGGACTCAAAGCCAGGCACTCTGGCCCAAGACCTGTTCTCTTAACCACCAGACTAGGCTGCCTCTCCCTGCACATAATTTATCAACGAATCACAGTGACAGGAGGCACTGAAAACTCCTTACCAGCGACGTGCATGACGACACACACCACACACGCCTCTGGTTCAGAGAATGAGTCAACCTCTCACTCACTGCCGTCAGCTTCACTGAACGCCATCCACAGAACACCTGGATGCCGAGACCTGCTCCAGGGCCTGGTATACACCCCCTATCCTATAACTGCTCTGAAACACAGAGAGGTCAAAGGACTCAGTCAAGGTCACACAGGGGGATTCAGGATTGGGAGCTTGTGTACACCTGTGGTGGATTCATGTCGATGTATGGCAAAGCCAATAGAGTATTGTAAAGTCAAATTAAAAATAATAATAAATTAATTTNCACAGAGAGGTCAAAGGACTCAGTCAAGGTCACACAGGGGGATTCAGGATTGGGAGCTTGTGTACACCTGTGGTGGATTCATGTCGATGTATGGCAAAGCCAATAGAGTATTGTAAAGTCAAATTAAAAATAATAATAAATTAATTTAAAAAAAAAAAAGGTCACACAGTAGATTCGGTGCCAGAAAAGAGTGGAAACAGTGTCGGCTTTGGAGTGGGTGGCTGTGTGACCTTGGGTAAGTTCCCTTGACCTCTCTGAGCCTCAGTATCTGGTTCTCTCTCTAAACTGGGGCTAATTATACCTACCTCATGAGGCTGCTGGGAGAATCAAACCAGTTTCTGTCTACAAAGCTCTCCCTACCCCTGCTACACAGTTCTTGTCGTTGTTATTGTTATACTTGGGGAAGAATCCCAAGGAGTGGGGGTCAGGGACCAGTCCTAAGGAGTGATCTCTCAGAACGACTCCAGCACGACTTCCCTGAAGGTCTGTTTCCACTGTAGGGGGCATGGTTCAATCTCTGGTCAAGGAACTAAGATCCCACATGCCAAGCAGCGTAGTCAAAAAAAGACTCCATTATTGGAGTCCCCAGCCCCTTTTAACTGCCCGAGGACCCTTCCGTCCAGGCCACCTGCCCGCCGTCGGGTTACCTCCTGCCGCATGGCCTCCAGGCTGGCCTCGCCCTGTAGCAACTTCTGTCGCAGGCCCAGGGCCTCCCGTCTGCCCTCCTTCTCTGCCCGTTCACCCAGCGCCAGGCGGCCCTGCAGCTCCAGCAGCTCTCGGCCCAGCCTGGCGTTCTCGCTGTCCAGCATCTTCATCTGGGAGAGAGTGAGTGGGCACAGGCAGGACTGAGGACCCTTCTCAGCACCATGCTCCCTTCGAGTCCAGGGTGCCCGTGAGTGCCACAAGCTCCAACGGCAGTCCTTCAGCTCTGCCCTGGATCCTGCCAGGTCCAAGCCTGGCACAGAGGGAACTCGGGGCCCGCTGCTCTAGAGACCACAACCGCGTGTGCATGCTTCCTGTCCGACTCTTTGCAGCCCCATGGACTGTAGCCCACCAGGTTTCTCTGTCCATGGAATGATGCAGGCAAGAACACTGCAGTGGGCTGCCATTTTCTCCTCCAGGGGATCTTCCCAACCCAGGGGTGGAACTCACATCTCTTGCATTGGCAGGTGGATTCTTTACCACTGAGCCACCTAGGAATCTCTAGGGATACATACATTGAACACAACCCTAATCCCCTGGAAGCCCATGCCTGGTAACTCCAGCCAGGTCAGGCACCCGGGCACCAGTAACCTCAGTGCACCACCTAATCACAGCTACCTACCAGAGAGTGGGGGTAGGGAGTGCTGAACCCGTAGAAGTTCTGCTGGGCAGGGACTCTGGGTCATCTTTCAACTCCACAATGATGCCTAATTTTTATGGAGTGTCTACCACATGTCCAGCCCTGTTCTAAGTACTTTGGCCATGTGAATTCGTTAATACAGGATAGGTACTGACATTATCCCTCTTTAACAGACAAGAAAACGAAAACTCAGAGAGGTGAAGTGACTTGCCCAAAGTCACACAGCCCACAAGCTGCACACTGGGATCTGATCTCAGACAAGTAGAATCAAAGGGATGTTTCTAGCCCCCTATTTCCCAGAGGGACAGGTGGGGGTGAGGCCCACCTACCCTGCAGCACTGTAGCAAAGGGAACTTGAAAACGTGCTCTCTCACACAAAACCCCAGCAAGAGCCTGGTATACAGGCTCCCATCAGAGATTCTTGTGGTTTCCCAGGACTTCAGCCTAACAGGAGGGGGCCTGGGTAGAGGGTCAGGGGCGCACTGGTGGAAGGCGGGGGCGGGGGGGGTCTGTGATTCAGGCTGTAGTATCTCTGGGGGAGGCAGAGCCTGGGTGCCAAAGCGGGCTGCTTCCTGTCCTGCTGGTCTTCTGTAGCGGGGAAGCCTGAGTGCTCAGNGGGGGGGGTCTGTTATTCAGGCTGTAGTATCTCTGGGGGAGGCAGAGCCTGGGTGCCAAAGCGGGCTGCTTCCTGTCCTGCTGGTCTTCTGTAGCGGGGAAGCCTGAGTGCTCAGTGGCCAGGGCAGTGCCCAGGATACAGCGGGTACTTGTTAAGTGTTTGCTGCTGTTGACGGCCTTGCAGGTCATCTAGTTCAGAGCTCTGCAAACTGCAGGCCAAGATCCCACAGGCCAAATTCCACTAGTCACCTGTTTCTGTGAGGGTTTGAGCTAAGGATGGTTTGTATGTTTTTAAGTAGTTAAAAATGACTCATTTTTACATACTTGAAAGAAAAGCAAAAAAAGAATATTTCTGACACCTGAAAAGTATATAAAATTCAAATTTCAATGTCCACAGGCAAAGTTTTAATGGAACACACTCCACTCATGTAGGTATCATCCAGGCCAGCTTTCTCCCTATGATAGTAGAGAAGAGTAAGGCCCAGAAAGCTGGAAATATTTACTATTGGACGCTTTTCAAAACAAGGGTTTGGCAGCTCCTGACCTAATTCATGGGATCTGCACCTCCGGTTCTTCACAGATTCCTTTGAGAACTGGCTAAGAGCCCCGGACCCAATCTTTGGAGCTATGTGAATAAATGTGTGCACAAAAGTACACTCACACACACAGTTTCATGGTTTGAGGACTCCTCAAAGACCATCCATTAATACCAAAGACAGGTAACAGGCCTTGTTGCAGTTCAAGCTCTTGGTTTTAAATACACGAGGGCCTCGGCTCCAGGAAGGGGGTGCAGTAGACTCGGGGCGCACAGCGAGTGCCTGGCGGGGGNATGGCTTGTGGGATCTTAGCTCACCAGTCAGGGATTGAACCTGGCCCCCCTAAATTGGAAGCTGGGAGCCTTAACCACTGACTGCCAGGGATGTCCCTATACTTTAAGCATGGTTATGTCTAAGAGTTTTTAAGATAATGTTTCTTTGATGGAATATAAGGTGTTGAGACTCACCAAGAAGATGTACCAAGAAAAAAATGTACAGAGATTCTGCTATACTTTATTCCATATCATGTTACAAGAAAACAACAGTGACAGCTGACAAACCATTACGTCTTTCATAATACAGACAAATTACAATTGGTAACAAATATGCAACATGTATTATTCCATTCTCCTTTACTATGTGTCATTTTGAAGGATAACAGTTCTCTGAATGATGCTAGCTCATTTCTTAGGTACCAACTGCCTGTTAGAAAGTACACATTTCAGTGTATCATATAAAAAAAAAAGATAAAAGAAAAAATTTAAAAATCCACTCCCAACTAGAGACTCTAGATTTCGTATGTGCCTCTAAAATATGCTGCTATAGGAAGGGAATGAGGAGATTGCTTATTTGATTTGATTTTGTTTGGTTTGGTTTTTGGTGTCTGAGAAAATTACAAGGCAGTAGCACATATGGTTTCCTCTGCCTACAAGCTGGTAAGGGAGATGGAANTAGATTTCGTATGTGCCTCTAAAATATGCTGCTATAGGAAGGGAATGAGGAGATTGCTTATTTGATTTGATTTTGTTTGGTTTGGTTTTTGGTGTCTGAGAAAATTACAAGGCAGTAGCACATATGGTTTCCTCTGCCTACAAGCTGGTAAGGGAGATGGAAGTTCTATGCAATTATGCAGCATATTCCTATGTATAAGGGGCAGGCAATAATCTACCCCAGTATGTACAGCCTAAACATCCTCTTATATAACAAAGATTACAAAACCAGTCATATTCACAGATGATTATCTTGTGTAGACTCATTACCTAAGGTGTTGATTACACTGGCTATCATGTACACACTGAGGAAAGGATACCAAGAGACCGTGCTTTCTAAGCTTGGAGGCTCCTCGGGGACTCTTCTTGTCACTCCTGGGAGGGAGGAATAGCTGCTCATCCTTGTGTCACTGGATGGACAGCCATTCCCACCTTATACCCCTGTTTGGTTTNGGCCAAGATCCCACAGGCCAAATTCCACTAGTCACCTGTTTCTGTGAGGGTTTGAGCTAAGGATGGTTTGTATGTTTTTAAGTAGTTAAAAATGACTCATTTTTACATACTTGAAAGAAAAGCAAAAAAAGAATATTTCTGACACCTGAAAAGTATATAAAATTCAAATTTCAATGTCCACAGGCAAAGTTTTAATGGAACACACTCCACTCATGTAGGTATCATCCAGGCCAGCTTTCTCCCTATGATAGTAGAGAAGAGTAAGGCCCAGAAAGCTGGAAATATTTACTATTGGACGCTTTTCAAAACAAGGGTTTGGCAGCTCCTGACCTAATTCATGGGATCTGCACCTCCGGTTCTTCACAGATTCCTTTGAGAACTGGCTAAGAGCCCCGGACCCAATCTTTGGAGCTATGTGAATAAATGTGTGCACAAAAGTACACTCACACACACAGTTTCATGGTTTGAGGACTCCTCAAAGACCATCCATTAATACCAAAGACAGGTAACAGGCCTTGTTGCAGTTCAAGCTCTTGGTTTTAAATACACGAGGGCCTCGGCTCCAGGAAGGGGGTGCAGTAGACTCGGGGCGCACAGCGAGTGCCTGGCGGGGGGACGGGGGTGGGGGTGTACCTGCCGCCGAAGTTCCTGCAGCTCCCGCCGCGCCTCCAGCCGCGAGCGCTCCACCTCCTGCAGCCTGGCCCGCAGCTCCCCAGCATCCTTGCTCACGGCCACCCGGGCCTCCTCCAAGAGCACCAGCTTCTGCTCCTTGTCCTCATTGGCAAGCTTCAGGCTGGAAGGGGCAGAGGGCAGAGGTGGCCCCTGGTCCTGGGGAGGGTGCCCTGAGTGACCCTATACAGCAGCCCTTCCGCCTGGTTTCTGGAGTGGCTCTGGCAGACTCCTGCCCACAGGTGCCCAGGGCCACCTGCCAAGCTCTCCTCCCCTGGACCAGGCCCTCCAGGGGCAGGGAGCAGACCCTTGGCAGGGAGAGGTGGACCAGAAGGCACACTGGTCTCCAGGGCGATGCTGGCAGGTGGGGCCAGGGTCTGGACCCCTTCCCCCACCGGCCACCACCACTCCCCTTCCTGCAGGGAAGGGAAATCACCTCAAACGCGTAAAGTCTGAGCTTGGTCTGAGGGTAGGGACACCCCACCTGTGCGATTCCCCCAGAACCCTGAGGGTGGAGATAGTCCCAGGGATGAGGCTCAAGGAAGTGAGGGGCGGGGCTCGGTGAAGGACCGGCCGGGCGGCGTGTCCCCCACCTGACCCGCTCGCTCTCTGCCATCTTCAGGGCCGCACGCAGCTCCTCGTTGGAGCGCCGCAGGGCCTCGCGCTCCCTGGCGCCCTCGCTCAGGCTGCGCCGCAGCTCAGCCACCTCCTGGCGCTGGGCCTCGTGGCTGTCCTGGCCCTCCCGCATCTTGCGCTGGGCCTCCAGCAGCTCCCGCCGCAACCCTCCGCGCGCCTCCTCCAGCAGGCGCAGCTGGGTCCGAAGCTCTTCTGCCTGTGAGGACAGCGGGTGTCCACAGCCGAGGGCCAGGCCCCCTTAGGCTGGGTGCGAGCCCACCCATTCCCGTCTCCGGGGCCATAGGCGCCTGCCCCACCCCTCTGCCGTAACTGGGCCTGCAGGTGAGCAGGTTATGATTTGGGGCAAAGCATGCTGGAGTCAGCGGTGCTCTGGCCTGAAAGAATCATCAATCAGGGCTTCCCTGGTGGCTCAGACGGTGAAGAGTCCGCCTGCAATGCGGGAGACCCGGTTCGATCCCTGCGTCAGGAAGAGCCCCTGGAGAGCAGAACAGCTACCCACTCAAGTATTCTTGCCTGGAGAATTCCATGGACAGAGGAGCCTGGTGGGCTACAGTCCATGGGGNGAGTCCGCCTGCAATGCGGGAGACCCGGTTCGATCCCTGCGTCAGGAAGAGCCCCTGGAGAGCAGAACAGCTACCCACTCAAGTATTCTTGCCTGGAGAATTCCATGGACAGAGGAGCCTGGTGGGCTACAGTCCATGGGGTCGTAAAGTCAGACACAGCTGAGCAACTCACACTACTACCACCTAATCCCCAATCAAGAGCAGCCTGCAGGGACCTCTGTGGTGGCCCAGTGGTTAGGACCCCACAATTCCCCTGCAGAGGGCACGGGGGTGATCCCTGGCTGGAGAAGTTGCCACATGCTGTGCAATGCAGCCCCCTGAAAAGACCGATCATCCTAAAGATCAACCTTAACATGTTATTGACCAGAGATGTATTAATACAACCTCTGTTACCTGAATATGTTGACCAAAAACGTTTCAATATTCACTTACAAATTGCTGGCCACAGGCATTAATTTCTGCAAAAAATCCTTGGTCAATAATGAGTTAAGAAGGCAGGGACCTACCAACCTTTCAAGTACACAGAAGGCCCTTAATAAATGTTTGCTTCCCTTCCCTCCTTCCTTCGTTCCCTTACTCTCAAGGGCACCTTCGGGCCCCCAGGGGCCTCAGCTGTGCTGCGGCAGAGGGGCGAGCAGGCAGGCGGGTGGGCGGCTCACCTCGCGCAGGCAGGACTCCCGCTGGCGGCCCAGGTCCCCGGCCTGCTCCCGCAGCCTCTTCACCTCCTGGGCATGGGCCGCGGCGGCCTCCTCCAGCTGGGCCCGCAGGTCCCGCAGCTCGGACATCAGGGCGTTCACGACGCTCTAGGATCGATGGCTCCTCAGACTTGGGACTGTGGGGTCCACCCCGGCCCTGCCCCCGCCCCTTCATTTAATCTGTGCCTGACCTGCATTTATTTCTTATCTATGTGGATATATGTGTGTTCTTGTTCAGAAAGTGACTNGAGACAGGTCCTGCTCCTGGCGGCTCTGGGCATCCCGCTTCTGTCGCTCCATCTCCAGGGAGACGGCGGCCAGGCTGTGCCGCGTCCCCATCAGCTTCTCGGACAGCGCCGTCTTCTCAGACTCCTTCAGTGACAGGGCCTGGGGAGAGGAGGGAGCAAAGGGCTCAGGGTCCTGGGAGGTCCTGGGGGGATGCTTGGGCCTTTCCCCACCCTGCCCTGGGAACGGTGCCCCTGGGGGCTTGGGGCCCTGACCGGCCACTGCAGGTGGAACCAGGGCCAAGTCGCAGCCCCAGAAAAGCGCTGGTGCACTGTTGCTACAACAGTGGTAACAACCTGGACACTGACACCACTTAAGAGATCGCACACCCTTAAGGGCCATTCATTATTCCCATTTTACAGATGAGGCTACTGAGGCTCAAAGAGGTAAAGGGCCCTGCCCTGGGTTATGTGGTGGGTAAGGAGAGATGGATGCAGCCTGCCCTGTCTCCATTACACTACAGGAAGCTAAGGAGTTAGTTCTTTCTGAGGAGGGTCAGTGGCTGCACGCGGGCTCCGTGGGGACTGCTAGGAGGCTGTCACGGGGACGCCATGCCCGGCCTGGGGTGGAGGGAATAGCTTTTCGGGAACAACACTCATGGTGTCAGGATTGTGGTGGCTACGCATTAAGCTCCCGCTGTGTGCCAGGCCCACCCGCTGGACATGGGGGTGTCGGTGATGCCTCACAAACGCCCCGAGTTCCCACTGTGAGGTGAGAAAACTAAGGCCCGAAAGGACTCCTGGCCGCAAGCCTGGGCGGCAAGCAGGGGCTGGCCCCTCAGGCGGCCGCCGGAGCCCACACACCTGCTGCTTCTCCGCCTCGGCCAGGAGCAGGCCCTCGTCGCGCTCTTGCTGCAGGGCGGCCATCTCCTCACTCAGCTCTTCCTTCTCAGCCTCCAGCCGGGCCAGCAGCTCTTCCCGCTCCCGCTGGAGCTGACCCTGCAGGCGGGCCCGCTCTGCGCCCAGCTCCTGCCACGCCACGTCCTGCGGGCCAGGCCGAGGTGCGCCGTGACCCATGCAGCTGAGTGGGCAGCCGCTCTCCACCCTCAGGGCGGCCGGGCCTCGGGGCAGGTGCGGTGGGTGAGAGGAAGGGCTATGACAGGGACATGCCGGGGCTGTGCAGACCCCAAGGAGCAGTGGCTAGTGGGCTGGGAGGATGGGGGCTGAGTGGAGCAGAGGCAGAAAGTGTTTCCTGGAGGAAACGAGCAGCAGTCAGTCAGTAGAGAAAAAAGAATAAGGACCCTGGGCCAGAGCACAGCCCCAGGGACAGCTCGGAGGAAGGAGGAAGACCAACAGGGAGACCACGATGTTTCTGGTCCCTGGAGCTTGAATTACAAGGCAGACAGGGTGAAGGCCAGCGCCAGAGCCACATGGAGCAGTCAGGCCAGACCACGCCAGACCAGCGTGCATCAGGGAGGGGTGATCTGATTCCCAGGGACAGCAGAGGCCTCAAGCCAGGGTGATAAGGGGCAATCTGAATTTTATAACAGTGGGCTGTTGTGGGCTTCCCTGGTGGCGCTAGTAGTAAAGAACCAACGTGCCAATGCAGGAGACATAAGAGACTCGGGTTCGATCCCTGGGTCGGAAAGATCCCCTGGAGGAGGGCATGGCCACCCACACTGGTCTTCTTGCCTGGAGAATCCCATGGACAGAGGAGCCTGGTACAGTCCATGGGGTCACAAAGAGTTGGGACACGTCTGAGCAACTTAACACGCACACACACAGAATGTGGAAGAAGGCCTGGGATTAGGGGTCTGGGCAGAGCAGGGCTAGGTCGGCTATGAGGACTGAGGAGGCCTGGGTCTGGAAGCCACAGATCTGCTGACATTAAGAGGCTGAGTCTGGGGTTGCAGGGAGAGGGAAGGTGGGCACGGAGTCTGGCCCCCAGGACTGGGTGGGTGAGACCCACAGGCAGCACAGGCAAAGTCCACCCAGGGCCTAAGGGGGGGCGCCTGGCCCCGCACACGTCCTAACAGCTGTGAGGAATCCCTGCGTAAAATGCAGTGCTGCCCCTGCTGAGGGAGGGGGCCTCCATCCACCCAAATCCAAGAAGACGGGGTGCATGGGCCCCTGGCGGAGAGGGCCACAGCCTGAACCCTCTGTCAGAGGCAGCCCAGTCCAAGACGGGTGAGGCAGGGCCCTGCCCAGAGGCCCGCCTGGGGTGTGTTTTAGTGCAGTAATAACCATCAGCACCCAGAAAGCGCCTGCTCTGTGGGAAGCCCTTCATGTGGTTGGGCTGGCCTGCCATTCCATCCTGAACAAGCTTTCTGGCCAGCCTCAAACTGTCACCTTTCCCCACGGTTACGATGAGCAAGTGAAGGCACAGAGGCCTTTGGTAGCAAAACCAGCAGGCGGCCAAGACCAGGTCTGAGCCGGGCAACACAGCTCCAGAGCCGGTGTGCTCAGACACTGCTGCTCTGCTCTTTCAGTGACCTGGCCCCTTACTTTTCTACGTGCTCTGGTCTCCAGAATTTACTTTCATATGCAAATAGCACTTCTCACAAATTGAAGTGCTTTCCTGCTATACATCAGACCAGCATTTTCCAAACATGTCTGTGGACCTCCTGCCTCGGATCACCAGGGCTGGAAGTTTGGGGCCTGGGAATCTGCATGGTTGATAAGAAGGGGCCCCTGATGGATCCTCATAGCTACCCCTAGGGCCTCTGAAACACAGATGAAGTTCCATTTCACAGATTTGGAGACTGGGGCAGAGTGAGAAGGCTGACTTGCCCGAGGTCACAGACGAGCAAAAGCTAGTGGTTCAGAGCCACCCCCCACCCAGCCCTCCCCAGTCTGCCCCAAGCCAGCAGCCCGAACCTTCTCTCGCTGGAGTCGCTGCAGATCCTCCTCATGGGCTGCCCGCTGCTCCCGCAGAGAGGCCTGGGCCTCCCGCTCAGTCTGCAGCAGCTTCTGGGCCGCCAGCTCCTTGTCCAGAGCAGCCTTCTCCTCTGCAGCTGTCATCTGCTGTCGCAGGCCCGCCAGCTCCCCTGTACAGGAAAGATGGGATGGAGTCAGGCCTGGGGGCGGACTCCCCAGTGGGGCCAGCAGACTCAGGCAGGGGAGCCCCGGGGGCACAGTCCCAGAGGGGAAAGGGTCCCTCTGGTATTGAGGTTGAGTTCCCTTGGAGAGACTCCTTGCCCTCTCTGGGCCGCAGCTTCCCCATCGGCTGCATGGCCCAGTGGTCCTACCCACTTGGAACGGCATCTGAAGGATGAAATGACTGAAGGAGGGGGCCCCAAAATGGGGAGGACACAAACATACGGCAACCCCCGTCACTGAGCCCTTACTCTGGCGGGCACCTGGTGGACACATCACAGCTTCTCATCACGCCTAAGAGGCTTACCCCCAATTCCCAGATGAGGACAGGGAGGCTCAGGGGAGACAGGGGTCCTCCCAAGGCCGCGCAGCTTTCTGCAAGACTTCACCTTTAGTGGCTGATGGCCACAGTATGCTTGAGGGACCGTCAGCACTAATGAACATGGCCGCGACGAAGGTGCACCCCACTGTGGGCAAAATCTAGAAACCATCCTGGGGCTGGAGGCCACCAGACACTGTCAGCATTCCCCTTCTTGAGGTGCTCAGTAAATGTGGAGCGAGAAAAAGCCCCGAGTCCCGAGACTGAGGGCAGTGAAAACCGTCATAAAAGCAGCTGATGGCGGCTCCACAGAGTGTCCAGGGCTCTCTAAGGGTCCTGATGACGATGAACAGCAGGCATCACGCCAAGGCCATACTTCCCTCACCTCATCTTGGTGAAGTCTCATCTCTGTCAGGTGAGGAGCCTACAGCCCAGAAAGTGGAGGGGCTGGGAGCCGGGTCAGCCAGAGCCAAGGAAACCGACTTCAGGGAGAGCCCAGAACTCCACAGGGTATAGTCTGGGTGGAGCCCGGTGTTCCCCGCCCCTTGCCTCAGGCCTGCCTACCGGTCAGGGCCTCCTTGGCCAGCAGCAGGGCCCGCCCATCTGCCTCCAGCTGCTCCCGCCGGGACTCAAGCTGCGCCAGCTGCCTCTGCACCTCAAACAGGCTGCTCTCCNCTCAGGCCTGCCTACCGGTCAGGGCCTCCTTGGCCAGCAGCAGGGCCCGCCCATCTGCCTCCAGCTGCTCCCGCCGGGACTCAAGCTGCGCCAGCTGCCTCTGCACCTCAAACAGGCTGCTCTCCAGGGCTTCCTTCTCCGAGCTGCAGCACACGCCATGCCTGAGGCCTGGGACCCAGCCCCCGGGGCCCCAGAGGATTCTGGGGCATGGCCAGGCAGGGCGAGGTGCCACCTCACCTGCCCAGCCGGGTCCACCCCTCGTGCCAGGGTCCACCAGGCAACCCTGGCCGATCCCCCCCAGGGGGGCCGGGCAGAGCCCAAGGCCTTACCGCAGGCGTGCAGCCTCCTCCGACAGGGCCCGGCCTTCACGCTCGGCGGCAGCCAGCTGCACTGCCAGGCTGGCCCTCTCCTTGGCCAGCGCCTCCTTCTCCCGCGTCGCCCGCTCCAGCGCCTCCGTCTGTCGCTGCGTCTCCTGTCGGGCCTGCTCCAGCTGCTGCTCCCGCTCACTCACCTGCCGGGAGAGCTGGCCCCCACCAGGCACTGTGAGCGCCACCCCTGGGGTCTCCCCTGCTTATCCTGAAGCATCCCAGCCCCGGGCCTGACCCAGCCCTGCCCTGGCAGGCAGGAGACCAGGCCCAAGCCCAGGGTCTACCCTGATGCGCTGTATCTGGACAAATCGCAGCCTTCTCTGGACCTGCAGTGCACAGGGTCCTCGCTCAGTCTGGGCAGTAACCGAACCCTTGCTGTTCCCCCAGCACGTCCAGGGAAGGTGGGTATATAGCACAGACCACAGGAGAGCTGCCCCAGAGGCTGCAGGGAGGGGCCTGGAGCCCGGCTCCCGCGCCACACGGTCTGCTTGCTAGCGACCTCTCCCAGGAAGCCAGGCCCTCCAGGACAGACACGCTAAGGTCCCTTCCAGCTGTGGTTTCCCAGCACATCTGATTCCAGTTCTGAACTTCTCTGCCGCCTATCTACTAAGTGGTGACTCATTTTTCCAAGTGTTTACACGGCGCACTCTTCAGAACAACCCCCTGGGATAAGAACTATCATTCCAGTGTTGCAGATGGGGCCACTGGGACATGGGGGCATTGGGGAGCTTGCTCCAGGTCCCAGCTTGCAGAGGCGGGGCTGGATTTCAGCGGGGAATCAGGCTCCAGAGCCTGTGACTTCCAGCGTCTAGAAGCCCTCCAGCGCTGCCCCCCTACCCACCTGGGCGAGCTGCTCCTGCAGCCGGCAGCGTTCATGGTGCAGCTCGGTGAGCTGGCGCTCCAGCGCCTCCCGGGCCCGCTCCGCCGCCCGTAGGGAGCCCTCCAGGCCCTGCCGCTCCACCTCCTGCTCCAGCCGCTCCTGCTGCAGCCGCTCCTGCTCCTCCTGAGATGTGGCAGCCGCCTGCTCCACTTGCCGCTGCCGGCCCAGCAAGGCCGCCTTCTCCTCCTCCAGCTGTGGGTCAGGCGGGGCTGACAGCGGGGGCAAACCCAGCCCTCGTGCCAGAAGGGCGCCCACAATCAGCGAGGGGACAAGGGAGGTTCCCAAGGGCCAAGCACAGGGCCGACGCCATCAGGCCATTGGGGAGGAGACCCAGGGCCTGCGGAGCTTCTTTTCTATCAGACCACGTGGGAGACGACAGACGGAGTCAGAGACAGATCAAGACAGAGGGACAGAGGTGTCCAGGGAGGGGTGGGCTGGGCCTGGGCACGCCTCTGGGGGGTCTCTGAGGAGCAGGGGCGGGGGTAAGGCAGGAGGGTCCACGGGACCACCACGTACCTGGGCGACAAGGCGGTTCAGAGCCAGCTTGTCCTGCGCCAGACCCTCATTCAGGGCACTCAGCTTGGACAAGGCGTCCCGCAGAGAGGCCTNATAAGAGACAGGTCCACGGGACCACCACGTACCTGGGCGACAAGGCGGTTCAGAGCCAGCTTGTCCTGCGCCAGACCCTCATTCAGGGCACTCAGCTTGGACAAGGCGTCCCGCAGAGAGGCCTCCTCCGCCCTCAGCTTGGTCATGGAGAGCTCGAGCGCCACGCGGCCCGCCTCCGCCTGCAGGGTTGGAACCAGCGGCCAGACGGTCAAGCAGAGAGAGCAGGGAAGAGATGCGAGGGACGCGGAGATGCAGAAGGATGAGGATAAAGTCAGAGAGATGGGCGGAGGGAGAGGTATGGGGAGACAAGGCCCTCAGACAGGGCGGGGAACATGAGAAGGGAGACGCAACGTGAGACAGAAAGAGTCCCTGCAGACGGCTGCTGCCCACGCAGAGCTGGACGAGGGCCAACAAGCCGGCTCCCGCCACAGGGCACGGCCCGAGGTCAGAGGGTGCCAGAGTGGGGTCGCGGGTGGGCCTGCTCAGGGCCCAGACCACAGGGAGTGGGACAGGCACCAGCCAAGAACTGTGCCCCCAGCCCTCACAGACCCCAGGACCTATGCCCAGAGATGGGGCCAGATGACCTGAGTCACAGGCCCTGCCCCAGAAGCACCTGGAAAAGCAGAGGTATGACCAGGCCTGGAGGGCAGTTCACTTATGGCTGGGATGAGAGGTCCGTTTGCGGTCCAGGTCAGAGGTCAGCCTGAGTCCAGGAGGAGGGGGTCAGTCTCCAGAGGGAGAAGGCCTGGGGACCAGGGCAGGGGTGCGCTTGTGGCGGGGTGGCAAACGGGAACCCACCTTGGCCAGTGCCTCGGCCACCTCAGCCTTCTCAGCCTGCAGCATGTCCCGCTGCAGCGTGGCACTGCTCAGCGCCTCCCGCACCTCCACCAGCTCCTTCGCCAGCCCTGAGCGCCTCCCTTCCAGCTGCTCCAGTTGTCTGTGGCTGTGGGACAGAGGGCAGGGGATGCCCCAGGTCACTCCCCTGAGTCTCCCACAGCCAGACATGCTAGAGCAGCAAGATGCCAGGCCACGAGGCAGGAGCCTCACCCAGGGGGACAGCCAACCCCACGGTGACTCTGAACCTTAGTTTTCACATCTGCAAAATGGGGTAACACCCACCTTGTGAAGTTGTTAAAAGGACACGTGTTTTTATTGTAACCTGACAAACCTCCCCAAGGGCCTTCAGAAACAAGGATAATATCCACTGCCACAATGTGCTAAACATCACTGTTATTTATGCCTCAGAGAAATAAATGAACAGTACAGTGGTTAAGAAGTTAACTCTGAAGCCCCAGTGATTGGGTTCAAATCCTGGGTCTTCTACTAACGAGCTGTGTGACTTTGGGCAACTTAAATGACCTTTCTGTGCTTCAGTTTCGCTGTTGATAAGATGGAGCTAATAATAGGCCCTACATCACAGAATGATTATGAAGGTGAAATAAGAGAATCTAAGTGCTTAAAATGGTGTCTGGTACTTAGTAATGTTAGTATTAGTCTTATTATTATAACTTTAAATTTAAAAATAATATTAATATTAAATAATATTGTTACATATGAAATGTTACATTTTAATTAAATAATATGGATGACAGATGATGAGATGGTTAGATGACATCACCGACATTTCAATGGACATGAGTTTGAGTAAATTCTGGGAGTTGGTGATGGATAGGGAAGCCTGGCGTGCTGTGGTTCATGGGGTCGCAAAGAGTCAGACACAACTGAGCGATATGAAGATACATATAACTATTATTTAATGTTACACATAAATGTTATCTTCCCTGGTGGCTCAGATGGTAAAGCCTCTGCCTACCATGCGGGAGACTTGGGTTCTATTCCTGGGTTGGGAAGATTTCCTGGAGAAGGAAACGGCAACCCACTCTAGTATTCTTGCCTGGAAAATCCTATGGATGGAGGAGCGTGGTAGGCTACAGTCCGTGGGGTCGCAAAGAGTCGGATACGATGGAGCGACTTTGCTTGCTTTCATATAAACGCTATGTATACGATTACAGGGAAGTTATTGTGTAACTACAGGGAAGCCTGCCACGCTTCCATGCTGCCATGCGTCCATGGGGTCGCAGAGTTGGACACGACTTGGTAACGGAACAATAAAGTAACTCCTGTTATATTAGCTGTTATCATCATCCACACTCTACCTCCTACCAGCTCTCTCTCTGGGAAAGGACTCCACCTGCCTGAGCCCCCGTTTCCTGTAGCTCTGGCTAGAAGACCCTGTAGCAGGGGGTGCGGCGAGGACTCCGAGAGCGTAGGAGGCCCTGCACAGTCAGTGCTCCTGAGCCCCCAGAAACAGCCAGGGCCCCGGGGCCCAGCTGAGCACCAGAAGCCACTCGCCTGCGCTCAAGCTCCCGGCGCGCCCGCGTGCAGTCCTGAGCCGCGTCCTCCCGCTCTTCCTCCAGCTGGTCCCGCTGGCGCCGCAGCTCCTCCTGGGCCACCTGCAGCTTCTCCTGCTCCTGCCGCAGCTCCTCGGCCTGCTGCTTGGCGGCATGCAGGCTGTGGGCCAGGCTGTCCTTCTCCCTACAGGACGAGAGGAGGGGGCGCTGAAGGGGCTGCGAGGGCCCCTTCCATCGGGGAGGATGGCCACGCTACTGTCCTAGCCAGGAACCACAGACTGCCATCTTCCGAGGCCCATGCCTCCAGGAAGCCTTCCTGCCCCTGCACGTGGCCCACTTAATCATCTCCTCCACATCTCCCTAGAGCCGACTCTTTCCAGCAAAGAGAATCCAGACATCCTTCTTCCCCATCCAGCCCACTTGGAGGCCCAGAGAAATGGGTGGAAGCCTCGCCACCGGGTGAAGAGGCCAGGCCAGGTTCGAGACATGTGGGCACTGTTGCCACCAGGTCCGCTGGCCCACCTAGCCCGGGAAGGCCCCCTTACAGCACCCGGTGCCCTTCAGTTCTGGGAGGCCCAAGAGACCGGGCGTGTCCAGATCCCAAGGTCTGCTGCCCAGGCCAGCAACACGTGGCAACCAGGGCAAGGGAGGGAAGAGCCTCCTTCCAAGACTGGAGTTTCTGGTTTAGGGCTGACAGCTGTCATATCCTCCACTGCCAACTCCCCTTCGCTCAAAATGGCAACCTGTAAATATACTAAGTACGAAGGCTGGCAGTAGGCAGAGGAAAACATAACAATGTAAAATTAAGAAAAACAGTACAATGCAAAACGAGGCCTTCACTAAGAATACAACTACAAAAAAGCACTCCTCCTTCTAAGGCGGGAAGCGCTGGTTTTGCCATCAGAACCCCACTTCCTACCCCAGCGACACTGCTGCGTGACCTCCGGCGAGGCTCTCAACCTCAAGACAGTAGCAGCGGTGGGCTGCATGGGGCTGGCAGGAAGACTGACTGAGACTGTACATATGAAGGACTTGGCAATGAGCCTGGCACACAGGAGGTGTGCGGGGGATGCTTGCAAACTGTCAGGAAACATGATGGAAAGCGAAGCCAGGGCATTAGCAGGGTCAGGATGGGTGGGAGACGGAGGGCTGTGAAGAGATTTCACTGTTTCATTTCCCTCCATTTTAAACCTTTTTATTATGTAGTTACATTTAAAAAGAAAAAAAAACAATAAGCAAGAACAAAAAATCAAAACCATCAGGCAGCCAAGAATGGATAATTTCTTGTCTCCGAAATCCCCAAGAAACAGAGTCTAGAGTAACACTGCCAATATGACTCTCAGGGCTGATGGAAATGTTTCATAGTCATACGTGCACTTGAAACGAAGCTAATGCAATTGCAGGATTGAATTTTTACTTTTGTAAACGTTGACTTATGTTTGAACAGATACACGTGGCCAGTTACGACCATATTAGTGCAAATCCAGCACGCGCAGGCTGACTCATCCCTGGGGCTGGCCGCCCCACCCCTGGCCTCTGGCACCTGTTCAGGAGGTCTACGGCACTGCGCAGGCGCTGGGCTTCCCGCTGCGCGTCCTCCTGGGCCCGGGCGGCCCCGTCGGCCTGGTCCCGCAGAAGCTGCAGCTGCTCCTCCAGGGCACGGCGCTCACTCTCACTGTCACTAAGCTGCTTCCGCAGGGTGCCCAGCAAGTCCTGGCTGGCCTCATAGCGCCCCCGCATGTCCTGTGGCAGAATCACTGAGTCCAGGGAAGCCCTTGCTCTCCGCAGGATGTACACCAGCCTGCGCTGGGACCCAGACCTGCGTCCATCCCTGGGCGGCAAAGCGGGACGAAGCCCATAAACTCAGTTTCCACTCCCCTGCACAGTGTCCTCCCACCCTTCTGACACCAGGGCTCTGAACCTCCAGCTCCTGGGGCCCCAGGCAACTCCTACCCAGGCCTCCCAAACACCAAGCACACTCCTTTCCGCACCCCGCATCTGACGCCCCCACCCAAGGGTCTGTGTCTTGGTAGACGTGGGCGCCTCCGGCGCCTAGTCTTCTGCTCTACACCAGGACTCTAGCTCCACCTAGGCCCCGCCCTCAACGGTTCAAGCCCCTCCCACACCAGGACTCTAGCTCCACCCAGGCCTCGCCCCCAGCAGCTCAAGCCCCTCCCACTCCAGACGCGGCCACCTTTGTCCCAACTCTGCCCTCTCCCCGGGCTCTGGCTCCCCCTAAGGTTTCCTAAGGTGCTCAGGCCCCACCCACGGAGGCGCCAGGCCCGCCCCTGGGCTGGATCCCCAGCACAGGGTGCTCAGGCCCTGTCCCACCTGGACCTGTAGCTGGCGCTTGTGCAGAGCCGAGTGGATGAGGGCCAGCGTGGAGTCCGAGCATGCCGGGGACGGGCCTCGGCGCGGGGAGCGGCCGCGGCCGGGTGAGGGCCGCCTCGGCGGGGACGGGGTCCGCGCCCCCGAGAGCCCCCGCAGGCTGCCGTCCGAAGCGTCCGCTGTGCGCTCGGAGCCACTNGAGTCCGAGCATGCCGGGGACGGGCCTCGGCGCGGGGAGCGGCCGCGGCCGGGTGAGGGCCGCCTCGGCGGGGACGGGGTCCGCGCCCCCGAGAGCCCCCGCAGGCTGCCGTCCGAAGCGTCCGCTGTGCGCTCGGAGCCACTTAACTGGACGCCGCTGTCCGTGTCCGACAGGACAGCCTAGGGTGGGTCAGAGAGAAGGGGAGGGGAGCTGCGCGGTTAGTGGGGCGCAGCGCGGCCTCTGGAGTCCTGGCATCCAGTTTCACCACAGACTCCGCAACACACCCTCGGCCCCTCCCAAAAGAAGGCTTCCTGATCACAGCCCTCAGCCCACCGGGATGCCTTCCATTTACTGGGAGACACCACAGAGCCTTTCTGAGACGGGCAGGGAACAGGCAGTGCCTCTTCTCAAGTTTGAGCTGAGCTACTTATTAATAGAAGGGGCGTTAACAGCAGGGAGGGCGCCAGGGCCCTCAACCGCTTGCAGTTCAGCTCACGGCCACCAGGGGACGCAGTGGTCCGGGCCCGCCTGCCCCTGCCCTGCCCGGGGCCCAGCCAGTGCTGGCCTGGCTCCGACCTGCGCCATGTCCCGCAGGGTCTGCTGCAGCCCCTCTCCTTCCTCTGCTTCCAGGGCCGCCTGCTCCTGGAGCCGCAGCGATTCCTAGAGTGGCGTTGGGAAGACAAAGAAAGAGTGGTCAGGGTCTCTGCCCTAGTCAGAAACCACAGTCTCCTTGCCTGGACCACTGCCTATCAGGGCGCCTGGAAGGCCATGCCCAGAGGCCAACAGCTTGGGAGACCCCACAGCAGCACTAGTGCCCTCACTGAACAGACCAGGCCCCAAGAGGTCCAGGGTGTGCCCAGGGCACACAGCCTGTTGGAAGTGAGCTGGGCATGGAATCTAGGCCAGGCCACACACAGGATGACCACCCCAGGCAGCACCCATGAGGGGTGTCCCTCTGGTGGGGAGGCAGCTGAGTTCCAACAGAAAGAGCCCTGGGCCAGCAGGGCACAGGCATGAGTCCCAGTCCTGACGTGCCAGCATCATGACCCTAAAACTCTGGACAAGTGTTTTCTCTTGGGCCTCAGCTTCCTTATCTGTATAATGGGGATCACGCTACAGAACCGCTGAGAGGATGAAACGGGATAAAGGAAGTGAATGTGCTAACCACCACGGCTGACACATGCTAGGTGCTCACATGAAAGCTGGCACACACCAGGTGCCCAGTTAACGAGGGGTGACGCTGATACTGAGTGGGCCGCCAAGCAGCCCAGCCCTCAGCCTATGTCCAGTCCCTCCCGTCCCACCCCGCGTCTCACCAGGGCCTCAAGCTTCTCGCTGAGGGCTTTGTTGAGCTGGTCTTTCTCCAGATTCTGGTCCTGAAGGCGCTCCACTGTCAGGGCCAGCTCGGTCACTCTGGAGGTGGGGGAGCTACACAGGTGAATGGGAGACCCACCCAGCTTCTCCTCAGACCCCCAGCTTCCCCAAACCTAAGGCAGGGACGCTAGTTTGCTGCCCTTGCTGTGTGACCTGGAGCAAGTCCATCTCCTCTCTGGGCTGCAGACTTCTCATCTCTGAATGAGAATGAGGTGCCAGGCACTTTATCTCATGGGAAATCACTCTGGGACCTGCCTAGATCTCAGGAGCAGAGTGCTGCTGGGCGCCAAGCTACTCAGTCGTGTCTGACTCTTTGCGACCCCGTGGACTGCAGCCCGCCAGGCTCCTCTGTCCATGGGATTCTCCAGGCAAGAAGACTGGAGCAGGTCGCGTGCCCTCCTCCAGGAGGAGGAGGGATCTCCGTGGTCAGGGGATCTTCCTGACCCAGCAATCGAACCCACCTCTCTTACATCTCCGGCTCTGGCAGATGGGTTGTTTACCACTGGGAGCAGAGGCTGAACTGCAAACATGAAATTCAACCTGGGGCAAGAGCCCTCTGAACCTGTCTTCCCCTCTGCCAAACGGAAGACCTGGGGAGACTGGCCAAGTGCACGCAGGGGAAGGAACCATCACTGGTGAACAGACACNGGAGCAGAGGCTGAACTGCAAACATGAAATTCAACCTGGGGCAAGAGCCCTCTGAACCTGTCTTCCCCTCTGCCAAACGGAAGACCTGGGGAGACTGGCCAAGTGCACGCAGGGGAAGGAACCATCACTGGTGAACAGACACCTCTCTGCCCCAGGCCCCCGGCTGTACGCTCCAGCGAGGCCGGCCTCACGCGGCGCCTCCGAGAACCCACCTGTCGCTGAGGTTGGCCTTGTCCAGGTTGCTCTGCAGCTGCAGCCGGGCCAGCTCCTGCTCCTGCAGCTCCTTGCTCCGTAGCTGCTCCTCCAGCAGGGCCTGCTTCTCCAGGGATGCCTCGGCCCGGCTCTCGGCCAGCCGCAGGCCCATGCTCAGCCCCAGGCCCGCCTCCTGGACGGCTCGCGAGGTGCGGGCCAGCTCCCCTCCCAGATGCAGCAGGTCCCTGGTGGACAGGACACAGAATGCGGGTCGGATGGGGGGACAGGCTTCCAAGTGTAAATTATAACGACAACAGGGGCTTCCCTGGTGGCTCAGTGGTAAAGAATCCACCTGCCAACGCAGGAGACGTGGGCTTGACCCCTGATCTGGGAAGATCCCACGTGCCGTGGATGGAAGAACTAAGCCCAGGAGCCGCAACTACTGAGTCCACGAGCTGCAGCTACTGAGGCCCGAGCACCCGGAGCCCGTGCTCTGTACCCAGAAAAGCCACCACATGAGAGGCTCGCGTGCCACAACGAGGGAGCGGACCCTGCCCGCTGCAGGCAGAGGAAAGCCCACGCAGTGACGACGGCCCGGCACAGCCAGAAAGAAATAAGTAAACACTGCTTTTTAAAAAAGCAGTGGAGGAGGCCAGGGGAGGAGGGACACGCACAGTCTGCTGTATTTGCTTTTATCAACTGTGCCTGAGTGTCTGGGTCAAAGGCGGGAGGGCCTCTTCATAGTACACCTTGTAAAATTTGAATCTTGTGCTTACGTAAATTATTCAAAAGCAAGATGCTACAATGTTAAATGCTAATTTAAAATAATACATACTTTAAATATATCAAATAGGTTAAATTTTTCCCTTTCCTGAATGAACTGTACCACTGGGTATCAAATGGTAAGAAGAGGAAGTGTCTTATTGTAGAAGAGCTCCAGCTAACACATGGTGCCATGACGGAGCGAGACCGTCACGATTTTGCCATCTCTGATGAGTGTCTGGGCCTTGGTGTGGAGCGTCCAGGGCTGCCGACACACAGAAAACAGGCTCCTGATGGCAAGGCACCCGGCATTGGGAAGAGGTCGTGTCAAAACACAGCGACCCAAGCCTGAGTCTCATGAAGCCTTACATCCGACATCCAATTTACCAGAAGTACAGGGGACAAGGGTGTTAAAGGATACCACAGAAGCCAGACTGGGTGAGTCTCTGAGGGGAACTGTCCCAGCTTCTGGAAAAAATAAAATATTCGACTTAAAAGACAAATCAATGAGTCACACCTCGTGAACATCTGTGGATCCTGATCCAAACAATTTTAAACGCAAAAACCAAAGCAAAACCATCTGTGATACTGATGAATCAATTGATAATCTGGATACTGAGCTAATAGGAGATATCTCACCAAAACGTCATTACTTAATGCTTAAGGCACAAAAGGAGACAGACTGGTCTGCCTGCCTCTGGGCTCTCCCCACAGCCTTATGTGCTCAAAGAGCAAGTAGGAAGGGATTTCCCTGGCAGTCCAGCTCCTGGGGCTCCACACTTCCAGTGCAGGGGCACAGGTTTGATCCCTGCTCAGGGAACTCAGATCCCACAAGCTGTGCGTGTTGGAGGTGAGCAGGGGCAGACACCAAGTCCCCTGCGGCAAGGGACCTGTGAGGCTCTTTTCCAACCTGACCTCCCGCTCCCTTGCCTTTTGCTTCAGCCCCACTGGCTGCCACTTTCTCCCACCTCCAAGCCTTTGCTCCTGCTGTTCCCTCTCCCTGGAGGGCCCTCAGCTCTGCCAGTTAAAACTCTACCTATCCTTTGGGGTCAGTGCAAATTCTGTCTCCCCTGTGAAACATTTTCCTGGCCTCCCAACCCCTTCCCTTGGGGGCTTCCCTCCTAGCTCAGTTGGTAAAGAATCCGCCTGCAGTGCAGGAGACCCCAGTTTAATTCCTGGGGTCGGGAGGTTCCCCTGGAAAAGGGATAGGCTACACACTCCAGTATTCTTGAGCTTCCCTGGTGGCTCAGCTGGTAAAGAATCCACCTACAATGCGGGAGACCTGGGTTCAAGCCCTCGGTTGGGAAGACTCACTGGAGAAGGGAAAGGCTTACCACTCCGGTATTCTGGCCTGGAGAATTCCATGGACTGTATAGTCCACGGGGTGGCAGAGTCGGACATGACTGAGTGACTTTTACTTTCATAACCCCTTCCATCCTCTGAGCATCTGGGACATCCTTTCTGTATCACTTTCATGTCACTGACCACTCACTTCCTCAGTCTAGAGATTGCAAGGTCCTTTGTTCTTATTCTAAAATTTTTTGGCCGTACACAGCTTGCGGGATCTTAGTTCCCCGACCAGGGACTGAAGCTGGACCCTCAGCAGTGAAAACACAGAGTCCTAATCACTGCAGTGCCAGGGAATTCCCTACAGGTTGCCAGGTCCTCGGCAGGAGACTGAACAGTCTAGTGGATTAAAAACAGGGGCGATAAATCCTGACTCAGCCTCCTTCCTACCGCTCTGTGATCTAACTCTCTGAGCCTCAATGTCCTCCCCTGAAAAGTGAGGGCTACTACAGTTCCTACCTCACAGGAACACCGGGGATACGAAACGAAATAAAAGGCTCAAGGAGCCTAACTAGTAGCACATATCTAGTAAATGTTTACTAGTTACTAGTAATGACTGTGCTGTGCTTAGTCGCTCCAGCGTGTCCAACTCTGCGACCCCACGGACTGCAGCCCGCCAGGCTCCTCTGTCTGTGGGGATTCTCCAGGCAAGAATACTGGAGTGGGTTGCCATGGCCTCCTAGTAGTAGTACTACTAGTAGTAACTTGGAAACAGTAAATTTAGGAAACAATAAAATAGTTTTTAGTTTAGTAAAATATGCTTACTAAACTTAAAAAAAATGTTTTACTACAAATTATTAAAACTACAAAAAGATAGTTTTTTTACTAAAAAAATGTTTTAGTTTAGTAAAATATGACTATTTAGTCTCAGTCAGTTTAGTAAATACATTAAGCAAATATGAAATGACTGCCCTGATCTGGTAAGAGTTATTATCACTTGGTGCCTCTGCGTCTCCCAAGGCCGGCACACAGCAGGTGGGTCGGGTCGGATTGAAGCCCAGCTGGGCGGGGCTGAACTCGTGAAGAGCAGGGCTGTCCTGCGGCCGCGCCTCCGCCAGCCTCACCTCTCAGTGGCTGTCTTCACCTCGCTGACCAGCCGTCGGGCCCCCACGACCTGCCTCCAGACAAGGAGCAGGCGACTGTGCTCGTGGCTGAAGTAGGCGTTGAAAGACTGGGGGACAGAGGGGCGGAGTGAGGTCCCAAGCGCCGCCCCGGGGGCGTGTGTCGTCCCCAGCGCCGGCTTGCAAGGCTGGGTCGGAGCTGCCTCGCTCACCAGCCCTCGCCGCCCCCTGGCCCAGGGAGCTGGGTGTCAAAGCCTCCACGGGGAAGGGCAGAAGATGCCGGAGACCTCGGTCTGCATCCCAGCTGCCTGCAGTACGACTGGGCAGCAGCTCAACCTCTTCACATCGTCCATGTACGTTAAGAGGATCAGAGGAGAAAACGCCCACCTCTCACACAATACACACTAATCAAGGCTATTGTTATGACAACCATTTTTCTCCCTAATGGGGCTTCCCTGGTGGCTCAGATCGTAAAGAATCTGCCTGCAGTGCAGGAGACCCGGGTTCCATCCTAGAGTTGGGAAGATGCCCTGGAGAAGGGCATGATGACCCACGCAGGTGTTCTCACTGGAGAATCAAGGGGTTCAGCTGGCGCGAGGTCCCTCCCCCGCCAGCTCAGCGAGGCCGTGCCCTGGGGTCAGGCCGGCCCCCCGGCCCCCAGCCCCGCGCCCACCTCGCCCACCTCGCCCTCGCGCCTCCAGGCAGCCTCTCGCTGCTCCAGCTCCTGCCGGCTGCGCGCCCAGTCGCTGGTCACCTTGCGGATATCATCCCGCAGGGCCTGGTTGGCCGAGCTCGCCTGGTCCAGCTGTTCCCGGAGCAGCGCGTTCACCTGGGCCAGGCTTGTGCTCCTGGGCGAGGCAGAGGAGAGCAGGTGGGTGCCTGGGCGGAGGGCGGCCGGCCCCCCGCGCACCCCCCGCGGGCCCACCTCTGCTGCTCCTCCTCCAGGCGGACGAGGGCGCTCTCCAGATCCTGGCTCTGCCCTGCGTCCTGAGGGGTAGAGAAGCCGGGGCGTCAGACTGGGCAGGGCAGGAAGGGTCAGCCCCGCCCCTCAAGCCCCCGGCGCCCACCCGCAGCCGCAGCTGCTCCAGCTCTGTGCATCTCTCCAGCAGCTGCTGCTCTGTCTCCGAGCTCTTCTTCTTGCACTGGAGAATCTGGGGGTGGGTGGAGAGCGGGTCAGCCGCGGGGGTTGGAGTTGGGGAAGGAAAGGTGCGCGGGGGGCGGGGCGATGGCCCGACCTTGGCCTGCAGCCGCTGCACCAGCTGCGCCTGCCGCTGCTGGCCCTCCTGGTAGGCCTGCAGCTTGCGCCGGTAGGAGGCCTGCTCCTCCTGCAGCTGCCGCCGCAGCTCCACGCTCTGCAGGGCCAGCCCCCTGGGCTCCTGGGCTCCCGGCTCCCCGGACTCCCGACGCACAGCCTGCTCCAGCTGTGAGGAAGGGCCCTGGCTGAGAATCCTGCGTCCCCCCAGAGGCAGGCTCAGGCCTCTGTAGGGGGCGCCAGGCTGGACCCCGAGCCATGAGGCCTTGCAGGCCCAGGTGGGCAAGCTCAGGACACAAAGCACGTGTGCACGGCCAAGCATAAACACAGACGAGGCAAGCAGGGACACACAGGGTGTGCAGGGATACACAGGGTGTGCAGGGACGCGTGCAGGTGGGCCCACACACGTGTGCACACAAAACACAAAGATGCCCCTGGGGCAAACCTTGAGGCCCGGGCATGCTCTAAAACACTCAGCGCCCTGCGTGGGCAACTACGAGATCCGTGCCATGCCACCTGAATCCAGGAAGCCTGGAGTTTGCTCCCCACTGTATCTTAGGACAGTGAGCATGCTATCTTAGAATAGCATGCTAATGAATTAACAGCACGAGCATATGTAATACATTCAGAGGCATCAACACACATGCACACGTGAGCTCAGAGACATGCACACACACGACACAGAGGTCGTCTCAGACACCCCAGACTCACACCGACGGACTCACCCGGCTCCCACTCCCCACACACACAGTGCTCAGGTTTCTAAGAGGCGAGCACAAGTGTTCTGTCACATGGCGTGGCTTATGAACGGCCTCCCAGCCCAACCTGGCCCCCAGCTCTCTGCTCCCCCTCACTGGGGGGACCTCCACCCCACCCCGTCCCCCACGCCCAGGCAGCCTGCAGCCCCTTCATCACCCGACCCTGGGGTCAGCGGCAGGATGACAACCGTCACCCATGTGGACCAGGGGCCCAGGCCAGGTTGGCCCTCCAGGCCGGGGTTAAGCAGTGCATCAGGAGAGNCCCACGCCCAGGCAGCCTGCAGCCCCTTCATCACCCGACCCTGGGGTCAGCGGCAGGATGACAACCGTCACCCATGTGGACCAGGGGCCCAGGCCAGGTTGGCCCTCCAGGCCGGGGTTAAGCAGTGCATCAGGAGAGGCTCAGGGAGCCACCAAGCTGAGAACAACCTCATCTCCACCCCCTGGGGACAGCACTGGGGCAGGGCGACTGTGCCCACGGAGGCTGTGTGGCAGCTGCAGCTCCCATTGGGGGAACCTGGTCTGAGGGTGCAGGAGCAGGCGATACTCAGGGGGCCTCTCTCCCTGGAGGGCAGGCAGCAAGCCCATGGCCAGTATCTGCATGGAGTCCACCCAAGTCAGGTGAAGGGCAGAGCATCTGTGCTGGCCGCGGCACCAGGATGCTGCGTGTGTGTCCACCATCAAGCAGGTGCTTCCTGGATGTGGGGGGTGTGTTTTGTCGTTTGTCTCCATGTGTGACCGTGTGTGTCTGTGTCTGGGCCTTCATGGGGACTGGGTGAGCTGGCATCTGTAGTCCAAGGCATATGTTGTGGTGAAGCAGATGGGTACATCTGCGTGTGTGCCTATGTGTCCATGCATTTGTACGCCTGTGTGCACAGTTGTACGAGGGGGGGGTCTGCGTGCATCTGTGCACACCTGTGTCTGGCTGTAGGTTTCCAGCCAGCATTGGGCTGTCTGCAATGTGGGCAGATACGCCATGGTGTGTGGCTGTGTGTGCAGGTGGGATGGTGTGGTGTCTGGTGCAGCTTCTGTGAATCTGAGTGTATCCTCTTGGTGGGCTGTTGGTGTGTGTATACAGAAGGGCCTCCCAGGTGGCACGACTGGTAAAGAACCCACCCGTCAATGCAGGAGACATGAGAGACCTGGGTTCGATCCCTGGGCTGGAAAGATCCCCTGGAGGAGGGTATGGTAACCCCCTCCTGTATTCTTGCCTGGAGAATCCATGGACAGAGGAGCCTGGTGGCCTAGGATCCAGGAGGTCACCAAGCATCAGACACGACTGAAGCGACTTGCACACATGCACACGTGCATGTACAAAGGGTCTGGAGGTGGCCACGGTGTGTGTCACACAGCTGTGGGAGCCAGGCGCTGTCCGGCTCTCGGGTTTGCGGGGATCCCTGCCGCTGTGGGAGCCAGGTGCCGTCCGGCTCTCAGGTTTGCGGGGATCCCTGCCGCTGTGGGAGCCAGGCGCTGTCCGGCTCTCAGGTTTGCGGGGGTCCCTGCCGCTGTGCGAGCCAGGCGCTGTCCGTCTCTCGGGTTTGTGGGGGTCCCTGCAGTTGCCGGCGCTCCGTTGCTTCCCAGGGCTCACAGCCAGACCCCTGCCCCTCTGGCCACACCCCACCCCTTTCCACAAACTCTTTCAATTTCACTCATAAGTCAAAAAGGAAGCATGCTGCTCCCAAGCCAAGGATGAAAGAAGTTTACTGTCTCCCCTAGCAACCCCCACCCCACTGCCCGCTGCTCAGATCGGTCCAGGTTACCATGGACACTGCGGGAGCGGGGCTGGCCCAACAACTGCTCCTCAGGGACAGGAGAGCGGGGGCCTCACAGGGACCCGAGGTCCCCCCTCTGACCTGGGGGGGGTCACTGCCTCAGCCTCCCCACACACAGCCTCTGGACACAGATCATGACCTCAGCTCCACCCCACTCCTTGAGGTGCTAGTTTAAGGGTTCCGAACAACCTCAAGCCAGGCCACATGAGCCGCTGTGGCTGCAGGCCCCACTGCCCGCGGCCCAGGGCCACGTGGGCAGCTGAGAGGGACGATGCCCCAGGGCTGCGGCGCCCAGGCCAGGGGCTCGGCCCAGCTCTACCAGCGGCCTTGGCCCCGCGATGCCCTCCCTGGGCCTGTCTCCCCACCGCTCATGAGGCGATCTCCAGGCTCTGATGTTCCCTGGGGACCCACCCTCAGGACAGGCCTCAAGGTCACCCTCATCTAACCAGGGGGTCCTACGCACACCATCACACACAGGGGACAGTCTCACGCCAGGCTCCCTCTGCACGCTATTCCAGCCTCCCCAGCCACAGGAGGGAACCTCCTAGACTAACGCAGCCCCCCAGCAGCGTCCTCACAGTAAAGGGAGTGGCCCCTCCACCTCTTCTTCCCTTCCCTTCCCAGCCAGGGTGGGGGAGGCTATGCTGGCCCCACTGTCGGTTAGAAGCTGGCATTTAAGAGGGAGCCACCCCCGGGCCTGACACTGTGCCAGGGGCCCCAAGATGACTGGCCTCAGTGGGAGTGGCTGGCTCAGGCACCACAAACAATGCGCATTAGCCCAGCCTGCCCCCCATACTCCCTGCAAACCCTGGGAAAACTGCGCTGTGCCCAGTGCTGGGGGCTGCTTTAGACCCCCCGCCCTGCTTCTCTGCAAGTCCCAACAAGGTGAGGGCTTATCCCAGCGGGCAGATGCCAGGACACGGGCATAGCCCACACCAACAGAGAGAGACAGACCGCTCCTCCCCCCACGGGGTCACAAGCCCTCGTGTAGACGGGCCCAGGTCAGTGAGTCCTGGGAAACCCTGGCTCTGCCAGTCCTAATAAGGGGACCCTGGGCCAGCTTCCATCTGCAGGCTTCAGCTTTCCGCTTGCAGTATTAGGGGGTCGTATCTGAGGTCCTTCCCGTTTTCCCAGGACCAGCTGCCCCCTGCAACTCCCAGCCCAGTGGCCTCTTCCCATCCCCAGGAAACAAAGCCACAATGCAGACCCCTGGGCTGCGTGACTCCGAGCACAGGGCTTTCCCGCTCTAAGCCTCACTGAGCTCCTCTATTACACAACCGTCGGAACGGTCCCAACCTCTGTATCCTAAACGTCAAGCTCCCAGCACACACTTGGCAACAGCAGTGTCTCAGTAACCCACAGACAGACACTATGACGTGTTACTCCGTTACCACCCAGGCACCGCCCCCAGGCACACACACGCCCTCCCGCATGCAGCTCTCTCACCAACTCGCAGCCACCACCACCTCCCCTAAAGGAGACAACGCGCTGAGGCTGACCTGCGCCCAGCACGCCGACCTGCCCCGGCCCCGCGGCACAGGCCCCCGGACACAACCCTTGCCTGGACTTGGACGCAGGCCCGGCGACCCCGTCCTGCCTTGGCGGCGCCTCGCCTGGGAGAGCGCGCCAGGGCTGTGCACACCCCAGCCTGCTGGGTGGGCCCCAAGGCCCAGGCACACAGGGGTACAAGTGATGCCCAGAGACAGCGGCAGGGCCTCTCGGGGGCCTCGTTCTCTGGGCCCCACCCCCAGGCAGCCGGGGATGAAATACCCAGGCTCCCGGCACTTCGTGCCCTCGCCCCGTCAGTTCCGCAGCTCCGCGCCGTCACTGTCCCCACTGTGAACAGCCGGTGTGCAGAGTGGAGAGATGTGTTCAAGGCCACTCGAGTGGGCAGAGTCACAATCTGAACACAGGCGGCCTGGCTCCAGGGTCCACCTTTCCTCCTGGGCGTGCTGCCCAGGGTGCCTCCTGCCCCCAAGGCTGGGGAGCCCTGTGCCCCGCGCCCCGCAGCACCCACCCTCTCGCTGACCGCGCTGTACTTGATGGCCAGCTCGTCGCGCTCCGCCCGGCTCTGGGCCAGCAGGTCCTCCACGCGGGACAGCTCCTGCTGCAGCACCTGGTTCTCTTCCTGCAGCGACAGCACGGAAGCCATCTCGGGGGCCGGGCCTGCAGGACAGTGGGCACACGACTGGCCTCCACCTGTGTCCAGAGGGACCTCCTCCCCAAACGGGTGCCCCACCCATCCCAAGGACAGACCGGGTCCCTGCGGGGAGCTGCAGCTGAGGGGGCCTTTTCCAGACTGTCAAAGCACATAGGAGGTTGTGTGCCCAGGTGGAGAACGGGCACTGCCAACCCCAGGCTGTCTACAAAGCCCTGAGCTAAGCTGAGTTGCCTTCTCCCTGTTGTCTTGGATTCACCCAGGTCACCCCTTCCCTGGGAGAGAACACAGTGTTCGGGGTTTAGTTTTCGCAGCAGGCTGCCTGCAAGCAAGGAGGGGATGCCCCGCCTTCACACAGCAGCACGGTGGAGACAAGTCCAGGCAAATGACACCTCCAAGCCTCCACTTTCTCATCTGTAAAATGGGACCCACTATCATGGGGCTCTGCCTGCCTTACAGTGAGGATTCAAGAAATGGAAGCGACTGTGGAGAGGACGTGGGAAACGGGAGACACAGGAGTGTCTGGGGCGGGGCAGGGGCAGGGTGCGGTACCTGCGCTCTCAGGCTGGGAGAGGCTGCGGGTGACTATCTCCCTGATGCGGGCAGAGAGGCCGATGGGCTTCGAGTCCTGGGCCAGGCCCGACCCCAGGAGGCTCCTCTCCAGAGTCTGCGGGGAAAGTGGGAGGGTCTGCAGGGGGCCTGAGACCCGGGGCTCCCTGGCGTGGGTGGCAAAGAAACAGTGCTGCCACCCGAGACGTGGGTGCCCAGGAGGCGCTCAGAAAACCCCACCTGGAAGGACGCTTGGGAGTCAGACTCACACGAAGCCCAACAGGACGCTCCGTGTGCCCCTGCCCTGGGAAGGAGGCCCCCGAGGGCCCAAGAAGCGAGCCAAAGGCACGGCCCACTCACAGACCCCGCCAGGATGGGTGAAGACACCACAGTGCTAGCAGGGGTCACCCCTACCCTAAAACCTGGAGGTGGGGACTCCCCTTCACTCGAGGGGGGATCTGGACAGAGCCCCAGAACCCGTCCGCCCCCATCCTGGGCGACAGCTGCAAGCGGGGGGCCCCCCCGGGGCACTCACGCCCGCACCCCGAGACGCACCGCCCCTCACCCTCTCCTGCGAGGCTCCTGCACGGGGCACAGACCCGGGCCCACCTGAATAACCACCTCCAACGACTGCTCCAGCCCCAAGCTCATGGGGGGCGGCCGTGGGCACCCGATACAGGCCTCTGCCAGGGCCTGGGAGACCCACCCAGACTCCCTCACAGCCAGACAGCCGGCTGAGCGCTGGGCAGATTAGGCTTAAATCCGGCGGGCCNGTAAGCGTCTTTTAATTTCATGGCTGCAGTCACCATCTGCAGTGATTTTGGAGCCTCCCCAAAATAAAGTCTGACACTGTTTCCACTGTTTCCCCATCTATTTCCCATGAAGTGATGGGACCGGATGCCATGATCTTCATTTTCTGAATGTTGAGCTTTAAGCTAACTTCTTCGCTCTCCTCTTTCACTTTCATCAAGAGGCTTTTTAGCTCCTCTGAGGCCAAACTATATGGAGGTAACGAAGATAATGGTGACTTCTTTCAAAACATCCCATGCATGTACTGCTACACTCAGTGCCTCCCAACCCTGCAGCAGGCCACCACCAACCCACACCTCCACTGGAGACTCCTGGATTCTCTAGTTTTCTGTAAGTGTAGTTTCCATTCTGTCTGCTCTCTGATGGATAAGGATAAGAGGCTTGTGGAAGCTTCCTAATGGGAAGCTAGTGGAGGTGACAGAATTCCAGCAGAACTATTTCGAATCTTTAAAGATGATGCTGATAAAGTGCTGTGCTCAATATGCCAGCAAATTTGGAAAACTCAGCCAGCAGTGGCCACAGGACTGGAAAAGGTCAGTTTTCATTCTAATCCCTAAGAAAGGCAATGCCAAAAATATATATATGGTAGTTCAAACTACCACACAATTGCAGTCATCTCACATGCTAGCAAAGTAATACTCAAAATTCTCCAAGCCAGACTTCAACTCTACATGAATAAGAACTTCCAGATCTCCAAGCTGGATTTAGAAAAGGCAGAGGAACTGGAGATCAAATGGTCAACATCCACTGGATCATTGAAAAACCTGGAGAATTCCAGAAAAACATCTACTTCTGCTTTATTGACTATCCCAGAGCCTTTGATTGTGTGGACCACAAAAAACTCTGGAAAATTCTGAAAGAGATGGGAATACCAGACCACCTGACCTGCCTCATGAGAAATCTGTATGCAGGTCAAGAAGCTACAGTTAAAACCAGACATGGAACAATGGACTGGTTCCAAATTGGGAAAGGAGTATGTCAAGGCTGTATATTGTCACCCTGCTATTTAACTTATATGCAGAGTACATCATGCAAAATGCCAGGTTGGATGAAGCACAAGCTGGGATCAAGATTGCTGGAAGAAATATCAATAACCTCAGATATGCAGATGATACCATCCTTATGGCAGAAAGTAAAGAGGAACTAAAGAGCTTCTTGATGAAAGTGAAAGAGAAAAGTGGAAAAGTTGGCCTAAAACTCAACATTCAAAAATCTAAGATCATGGCATCCAGTCCTAGCACTTAATGGCTTTTAGATGGGGAAACAATGACAGACTTTATTTTCTTGGGCTCCAATACCACTGCTGGTGGTGACTGTAGCCATAAAATTAAAAGATGCTTGCTCCTTGGAAGAAAAGCTATGACCAACATACACAGCTTATTAAAAAACAGAGACATCACTTTACTGACAAAAGGTCCATCTACTCAACAACTGTGATGTTGGAGAAGACTCTTGAGAGTCCCTTGGACAGCAAGGAGATCAAACCAGTCTATCCTAAAGGAAATCAGTCCTGAACAGCCATTGGAAGGACTGGTGCTGAAGCTGAAACTCCAATATTTTGACCACCTGATGTGAAGAACTGACTCATTTGAAAAGACGCTGTTGCTAGGAAAGATTGAAGGCAGGAAGAGAAGGGGACAACAGAGGATGAGATGGTTGGATGGCATCACTGACTCGATAGACATGAGTTTGAGCAAGCTTCAGGAGTTGGTGGTGGACAGGAAAGCATGGTGTGCTGCAGTCCATGAGGTCGCAAAGAGTCAGACACGACTGAGCAACTGAACTTAAATGAACTGAGTATGAGGTACTCTGATGGATAAGACATTCTTATAAACCGAGCAATTCTGGTAAGTGATATTAATGAAAATAACTGATATTTCTGAATTCCTAAAGAATAGCAATGCTTGTAAGACTGCTCTGTCAAATGAGGTCAGCAGGCAGCTGGGTGCAGCTGGAGACAAAAGAATGTGTCAGGACAGTAGTTATGTCTATTTGCCCCGAAAACTACAATCTAGAAACTATTGGAACATGCATACTTAATGCACTTGCAGTATTAAAAAAAAAAAATAGGAGGTTGGATATGTGAAGAAGCAATGATATAATTTAAACATCCCCCTTTTGCAATATTTAATGAATCAGTCAACGGCTATGAACATCACAAAAAAAAGATACAGTCAGAGATTATGTGTCTCCTGATAGAAGTACTAATGAAAGTGCCAGTTGCTCAGTCATATCCAACTCTTTATGACCCCATGGACTATACAGTCCATGGAATTCTCCAGGGCAGAATACTGGAATGGGTAGTCCTTCCCTTCTCAAGGGAATCTTCCCAACCCAGGCATCAAATCCAGGCCTCCCTCATTGTAGGCGGACTCTACCAGCTGAGCCACAAGGGAAGCCCAAGAATACTGGAGTGGGTAGCCTATCCCTTCTCCAGTGGATCTTCCCAACCCAGGCAGATTCTTTACCAACTGAGCTATCAGGGAAGCCCCAGAATTACTAATATGTAGCTGCTGTTGCTGCTAAGTCACTTCAGTCGTGTCCGACTCTGTGTGACCCCATAGACGGCAGCCAACCAGGCTCCCCCGTCCCTGGGATTCTCCAGGCAAGAACACTGGAGTGGGTTGCCATTTCCTTCTCCAATGCAAGAAAGTGAAAAGTGAAAGGGAAGTCACTCAGTCGTGTCCGACTCTTCGTGACCCCATGGACCACAGCCTACCAGGCTCCCCTGTCCATGGGATTTTCCAGGCAAGAGTACTGGAGTGGGGTGCCATCACCTTCTCCGTAATATGTAGCACCAATGTCATATAAGTATATTTGCTAAAAATGAATTTAACCTGAATTGGATGAAACCACGAGATCTAACAACTAATACAGGGGTCAATGGAATATGTTATAGGACCTTGTAGGGAGGCAACTAGCAAAAGCCACTTTGGGCAATAGGACAGTCAACACAGTTGTTTTCACACTTCTCAAAAAAGCAATAGATAAAAACGATGGAGAAAGAAACTATTAGATTAAATAAACCTTAAGAGATGTGCATGCATACTGATTGATTGAAACATATGGGGCTTGTCTGAATTCCAATTCAAACAAATTGTAAACATAATAAGGAACACTTACAAGACCATCAGGAAAATGTGAACACTGTCAAGATACTTGATAATAAGTAATTATTTGGGATTAATGCTGATAGTATTGTGGTTAAAGAGATATTAAAACTTTTATAGGTAGAAAATAAAAAACAGCTAGAAAGCAGGAAATCTGGGTTCTTAACCTAACTCTGCCCCTAACTCTGTAACCTAAAATTTCTGAACTTCATAGACAATAAGGGAATTAGTTGGAGTCCTCATACCACCTTCATGGTTTATACCATAAATGTGACCACCTGTCCAAATGTTCAGTGCTTTTAGGTTTCTATTTTAGTTAATATTACTATTTAATACTGTTAATATATATTAAATATTACTATACAAATGGGAATGTTAATCTTTTTAATCTATATGTTCTATTTCCATATTTTCTTTGTTGTTGATGTTTTTGGTTTGATGGCCTTTTATATGGAGTTATTAACTAAGGGTAGGGTGTGGGTGCTTTTTTAGGCTGGAAAAACAGATTTTTTTTTTTTTTCTGTTGCTTCCTGGTTTGTATTTGCATGCTGATGCATTCTGGTAGTATCTCCTATCCTGTTTGTTTTTCAAGGGAGTCTAAAGGAGTTTTTAACATATGTGTTTTTGAGATGTTAAACCCATTCAGTTCAGTTCAGTCCCTCAGTCGTGTCTGACTCTTTGTGACCCCATGGACTGCAGCACGCTGGGCCTCCCTGTCCATCACCAACTCCCAGAGTTTACTCTAACTCATGTCTATTGAACTGGTGATGCCATCCAACCACCTCATCCTCTGTTGTCCCCTTCTCCTCCTGCCTTCGATCTTTCCAAGCATCAGGGTCTTTTCAAATGAGTCAGATCTTTGAATCAGGTGGCCAAAGTACTGGAGTTTCAGCTTCAACATCAGTTCTTCCAATGAATATTCAGGACTGATTTCCTTTAGNGCGGGCCGGGGCGGGGCCAGAGGCGGGGTGGAGAAGGGCTGGCGCCCGACCCGCCGGCGTCCTCGTGTCGTCCCGCGTCGGGGGCGCGACCTGGGCCCGGGGCGGGGCCGGTCGCAGGAAGCGTGAGGCGGGCTCTGGCCCGGGAGCCACACTGGGCGGAGGGCTTTTCCCACAGGGTTGCGTTTACTGCTCCGGACAGTAAAAATCCCCAAGCTCCTTATGCCAAAACGGGAGATTGAAGACTAAGCCAGTTGCTCAGGGCCTGGAAGCTGCAAGGTGGTACAGTCGACTTGGAACCGAGACCCAGCGGCAGCCTGGGGTTCTGTCCCCTGCTGTTTGGTCACTAAGCCGTGTCTGACCCTTTGCGACCCCTTGACTGTAGCGCACCAGGCTCTTCTGTCCTTGGGATTCTCCAGGCAAGAATACAAGAGTGAGTTGCCATACCTTTGTCCAGGGGATCTTCCCGACCCTGGGATCAAATCGTCATCTCCTGCATTGGCCGGAGGAGTCTTTACCTCTGTGCCACCTGGGAAGCCCTTGTGCCCCCTGGCCCTGCCTTCAAGGCTTCAAACTCCTACAGTCTGGCCTTGACCCATCGCCCAGCCAGACTGAGGAGGCATCAGTTACTTGACCTGTGGGGAGAATGTCTTATCTTACTGATTGTCCTGCAGTCTGGGATGAGGCACTCTGGCCTCAGCTTGTTCTTGGTAAAACGGTAGAAGCCCACGTACTGCCCCTTCCGTCTCAGAAGCTCGGGTGCCTTCTCCACACGGAATGGGGATGAGACCACAGAGGAAAGCAGGCTTTTGAAACTAAACAGCAATGTGTCCTGTCTATTCTAAAGTAGGTTAGATGTCCATCCTCTCAGTGGGCCTCAACTTCCCTGCATTCTTGAGGGCACTGGATCCATTTCAAAAGGGGGAGGCAGGCAGGTCTGAATCTCTAGGGTGGAGGAAGGACTGTTATGTCTGAAAAAGCATGTTTGATTTTGTGATTTTACATTTGGAAAAAAGTAAATTCCCACAAGAAAAGCAGCAGGCCTACAGCTGGCGGTTCTGTTTTCCCACCAGCAGGAGGGGATGGATGGTGGTGGTGCTCAGTCGTGTCCAGCTCTTCGTGACCCCGTGGACTGTAACCTGCTAGGCTCCTCTGTCCATGGGACTTCCCAGGCAAGAACACTGGCGTGGGTAGCCATTTCCTCCTCTAGGGGATTTTCCTGACCCATGGATCAAACCCTCATCTCCTGCTCAGCAGGTGGATTCTTTACCACTGTGCTACCTGGGAAGCTCCCCAAACGGTAGTTTGTCTTTGTCAAAGCCTGGGTTTGACACCTGAGAAACTACGCTAGGGGCTGCCAATGTGTCCTTCAGGCTCTGATACCTGGGGTGATGCAGGCAAGGCTGCGACCTGGGCCAGGCCTGAGAGCTGTAGTCCAAGATCTGGGTCAATCCCTGGGGTCTGGGATGAGGAGGGCTGTGACGTTTGCAGAAGGGCACAGATTCCCTGTGGTGTCCCTGGCCCAGCCTGAGGAGGGCTGACCGGCCTCTGCCAGTAAGCAGATGGGCCCCCAGCTTCCCCAGCATGACTCAGGTCTGTGTCAACCTGTCCAGAATCTCCAGATTTGCTGAATCTACCCAGGCCTGGCTCCTTCATGGATCACAGCCTTGTCGTGACAAACCTAGACAGCATATTAAAAAGCACAGATATACTTTGCTGACAAAGGTCCATGTAGTCTATTGACTATGGTTTTTCCAGTAGTCATGTACAGATGTGAGAGCTGGACCATAAAGAAGGCTGGGTATTGAAGGATTGATGCTTTTGAACGGTGGTGTTGGAGAAGACTCTTGAGAGTCCCTTGTACTGCAAGGAGAACAAACCAGTCAACCCTAAAGGAAATCGACCCTGAATATTCGTTGGAAGGTCTGATGCTGAAGCTGAATCTCCAATACTTTGGCCACTTGGTGTGAACAGCCAACTCACTGGAAAAGACCCTGATGCTGGGAAGGATTGAAGGCAAAAGGAGAAGGGTGTAGCAGAGATTGAGATGGTTGGATGGCATCACTGACTCAATGGACAGGAATCTGAGCAAGCTCTTGGAGACAATGAAGGACAGGAGAGCCTGACGTGCTGCAGTCCATGGGGTTGCAAAGAGCGATTGAACCCAGGTGCTGACAGGCTCACGGCCTTCCCAGGCACTTCTGGTCCCGCCTGTCCCCACTGAGCCCTCACTTCCAGAATGCTGCTCGCAGTGGTGAGGTCTGCACTGAGCCTGCTCTGAGCCCCAGGGTCTGTGCTCCCACTTCTTGTCCATCTCCCCAGTGGACCTGTCCAGGCCCATCTGCACCAGGTCTCCCTTAGGGCGCCCGGTGCCCACACCTCGCAGGCAGCCCACACTGGTGTCCTTCCACACTGCTGGCTGCTAACCTCTCATTGTCTCGTTCCATCCTCCGTCCCCTTTGAACTCTTCTATGAAGGGGAACTGTAAGCTACAGGTTCTAGGGTTATTTCAGCTTTACAGGTAAGGAGACCGAGACGTCGCACAGGTCCAGTGGCTTGCCCGAGGGCACACAGAGCGAAGTCCAGTGGGCCTCACCCCATGTTCTTTCCTCTCCACCACGGCACTGCCTCAGATTTTGGGAGGGACAGCAAACACAGCTCCTCTGCTGGACCTTCTTACCCCGGGCCTCCCAGGAGCCCACTGCAGGGAAGCACACACTGGCATCAGCCCTCCCTCGCAGGCTCTAGGCCCGCTGCCATGCTGACCCGGGGCTCTGTTCAGCTCAGCCTGGCCTGTGGGCATTTGACCCGCAGGGCTGCTGACCGTGGTTGCTGCCCCATAACCAGGTGGCACCCAGCCCTGTGCCCCGGGCCCGGCCACCAGAAGGGAGTTATGCCTGCCCCACTGTGGAGGGATCTAAGTCTGCAGCTCCAGTAACGGAAACACGTGACTGGGACTTAGCACCCACACGCTGCTAGGGCCCAGTGCTTGCCAAAGCCAGGTGCTAGGCTGGGTTGGACTCTGCACCCCATCAGCAAACCACGGTAAGCAGGAGGCTTAGAGGACATGTTGCCAGTTAGCTGGACTTGCTGGATGCCTTGCGCTTGACTGACAGGGTCTTACAATGCCTGGTTTTCTTAAAGGCCCCTTTTAACCCTTACTCATGGCTGTGCTGGCCCTGTGCTTCTGTGCCCACTCTCTCCGGTCACTAGGGGTGGCAGCGTCTTTGTTCTGGTGCGCAGGCCTCTCGCCGTGGTGGCTTCTCCTGCTGTGGAGCACGGGCCTCGTTGCCCCGCAGCACGTGGACTCCTCCCGGACCAGATACCCTACCCACGCCCCTGCAGTGGCGGCATGGAGCCGTAACCACCGGACTGCCGGGGAAGTCCTGAGGCAAATTTTACATTAAGGGCACAGACCAGTGCCTTGCAGATGTAAGCAATAGCTGTTGTCACAGAAAGGGAAAGTGAGGCCCCAAGGGGCAGGTTAAGTGACCTTCCAAGGCCATCCTGCCATCAAGTGTGTCCAGACCCTTCTTTTCCTCTGACTCCCATTCGATGCCCTTCAGTCACCTTTTGTATTAATTATCTGTTGCTGCCTAATGATACCACTGCAAACTTGGCAGCTTCAGACACATTTACTCACTCAGTTTCAGAGTTCGGGGGTCTGGGCATAGCTTGGCTGGGTCCTCTGCAAGGCTGCCAAGTGCTGGCAGATGGGGCTCATCTGAGGATCAACCGGGGAAGGGTCTGCTCCCCAGCTCAGGTGGCGCTGGCAGCGTCCAGGTCCTTGCAGACCGCTGATCTGAGCACTTCAGCTTCTTGTTGGCTGTCAGCAAGGCTGATTTTCCCACCTCGACGCTGTGGCCCTGGGACTAGGGCAAGGCACGCAGCATGGCAGTCGGCGTCTTTACAGAAGTTGCGATGTTATAGAATCATGAAGATATCCTGTAGTCTCAAAACCCGCAAATCCAATACCTACCTCCTATCCCCACCCCAGTATTTGGAAGCTCCAGTCAGGGATGTGAGGCGACGCGTGGCTCAGTACTGGGGGCTGTCCTGGGGACCCCGGTCCCACAGCTGGGATTCGAGCTGGTGATGCACCAGACTGTCCCCTGCCCTCCAGGTCCCTCCAGGTGCTTTCCAGGTTAGGTTTGTTACTGCGGTTTCTTCAGCAGCACCACTACGAGTAACAGTTCTGGATGCATACCTGATTCACAGGATGGGCACCTGCCAGTGCTTTAGATGCCTCATCCGAGTGACATTTGGCTTAAGGAGACCGTGGGCACACATTTTTATCACGAAGAGTCTAGATCAAAGCCCAGGTCTGTCTCCAGGACCCAAGGGCGCACCTTCAACGGCACCGGGTTCCTGTCAAGGGCCTCTTCTCACCCCAAGCTGCTTCCCTAGCCTCGCAGCAGCAGCAAGGCCCTGAGAGAACACGGGGGTAACAGCAGACAGACAGAAGAGCCTCCTTCTCCCGAGAACCCCGCGCTGCAGTTCCCTTTCCTTAAAGGGCGAGAGAATCCTCAACTCGTTTCCTTTGTCCTTTGCTGTTGTGTCAGCCTCTTTGTGGCCCATGGACGGCAGCATGCCTGGCTTCCCTGTCCTCCACTGTCTCCTGGAGTTCGCTCACACTCATGTTCACCATCCAACTCACTCCTCTGTCATCCCTTACGCTGCTTAGCAGTCAGAGGGGCCGTTTCTATAAGCATCAGTGGGAGCACATCTCTGTTACAGAGCCCACAGGCATGTAAATGCCGTGGCCTTTATCTTGCTTTTCGGTCTCTGCCTGGACACCCTTACTACTTAGGGAGCTGCTTCCACGCAGAGGTCTTGTTAGGAGGCAGGGCTCAGCCCCCACATTAGAGGGCAAGAAGCCCAGAACGTCCCAGAAGAGCAGAAAGGCTGTACTCTGTAACCAGAGACATTACTGGTTGCCTTAGGGCCACAGGGCCAAATCCCCCCTATTCTGGTCAACCTGTTGCTGTGGCCCCAGTCTTAAGTCTGAACGTGGGCTCAGTGGTAAAAGGCGGTATGTGTCCTGCAGAGGCATCCTGGAGGAGTTAGCAGCCATGGCGCCAAAACCATTTCCATCTCTGACATACACTGTCAGAGTAGAAATATTTATTTTTATCTTAGACATCTGGTCCCACCAAAAGGCCAACACTTTTTTCAGTTCATCATCTAGACCTTTCAAAAAAGAGTGCTTTCAATTAAGAGGTAATGGATGTCAATGAGAGAGATTTTAGAGGTGTGCTCAGATAAAACTATTTCCTATGAACCAGGAACACAGGCAAGCCTAGACTTCCAGTTGCTTCAGAACTCCTTCTGTCTGTCACGTACAGTCCCCGAAGGAGAGAAGGAAGGAAGGAGCTGTCTGCAGACAAGGCACTTCAGGAAACACCCAGGAAAGACTGCAAGTCCGCCAGGAACCACGCAGTGAGCCTGGGAGTCCACACAGCTGCCCGTGATGGCAGCTCCTGCAGCTGACGGTGAGGAATGCTTTCAGAGGCTCCTGCGGGGGCAGGCTGCCAGAGCATGTTTTTACAAAGACCGTGAATTAGTGCAGATCAGCATGTTAGCAAAGCAAACATTAAAAGAATTTTAAAAAGCTGGTTAATACTCTTGGTTTCCCTCCTGATCATCTGTTCAGGCTGCAACCTAAAATCCTTTTAGAAATCAGGAAGGAATCCCTCCTCCTGACTGGAATGGCTACAGCCAGCGCATGTGCAGAAAGGCCCCCTCCAGACAACGATCATGTAACACCTATGGCCTCCCCAGATGGGCTGGTCTGAACCCAGGCAGCACACTCAAGCCCTTCTTTTGCTTTGGGGGCTTGTGTTTAATAAGAGTCATCACGATGGAAGAGTCTCAGAGTCTCTCTCATGTCAAGACGACAGACGGGGATAGGGATCCAGGAACTCTTCTTCCAAGTTCTGGTTGCAAATTCGAATCCCAGGCAACAGTGTGACAATGTACCACCCAACATGTCCAGTCTGTCTAGAGAGCCAGGCAAGGAGGAGGAAAGGAGACTCATGTTCCCACAGAGGCTGGCCAGGGAGCACCGCATTCTCCCTCCTTCAGCCCTGACGAGGCGGCTCCTCTCCAGCAGTCGCATGAGGAAGAATCAAGTCCAGGTCAGAACTGGACCCAGCCGGCGCCTGGCTGAGTCTGGCTGGAGGTCGACCTGGAAGGATAGGGAGGGGGGCAGATTTCAAATGTTTGGAAATACAGAGCACGAGAGATGTAACTTCTCTCTAGGCAGAAAGAACTCCAAGAAGACAGTCCCTGAATGTTCCAGAGCAGGGGTCAGCAGACTACAACTCAGGACTAGACCAAATCTAGTTTTCTGACTGTTTATGTAAATAAAGTTTCACTGGTACACAGGTACACTCACTCACTCACATACTGTGGCTGTTCTGGGCTGCAAGAGTGGTGACGAGGAGCTGGGATAGAGACCAGCTGGCCTGCAGTTTAAACTCTGGCTTCCCGGTCCTTGAAAGAGTGTGTGCTGACTCCCAGCTTACAGCCTGTCCACATAACAGTGCTGTGTGTTTAGCATCTTTTCACCCTGACCCCTAGGAAAGGCTCGAAATTTTAAGGAGGCAGAAAAGGCAGAGGTCCCATGAGGATGGGCCCGGTCATGTGAGTGGGCCAATGCCAGAACCCTGGTGAACTCGTGGCCCAGAGTCCTGGGGTAGCTAGTGGGGAGGAAGAGATTAAAGGTACTGGTGACAAGCCAGAGTACCTGGTGAGTTGGCTGAAAGACCAGAAGGAGCTGCAGAGGGCGGCTCCAGGCCATTCAGCAGCGGAAGGCAGCAAAAACCCTTCCCAGAGAGAAATGTGCCACCTGGAGTGGGCACACTGGGGCTCTGTCCCCTCACTGGCCTCAAAGTGTCTGAATTGGCGCTCTTGCTCCTGACGTCAGAAGGCAGGCGCTGGGGCGATCCCAGGTTTGTAGAGTAACAGCCCTGGCCCCAGTCCCAGCACAGAGAACCTGATCCTCCTCACCCTGTGGATTTGGCGAAGTCTCCCCAGATGTCGGCGGTGGCAGTGGTGGCAGGCTTGGGCTGTGGCCAGGACACAGTGGCACCTCCTACAGACGCCCGCAAGTCCGATGGGAAGGAAGAAGAGAGAAGAAGATAAAGGCGTCAGAGACTTCCCCCCTGGATGCCTCAGTAACCTGGAAATCAGACTCATGATTCCAAGGTGCTGAGAAAGACAGGCAGAGATGTGCTTTTTGGCAACAAAACACCTACGGCCATTCACATTTCTGCTATCTTCTGACGAGCCCCTGAGGGGCTCCTGGAGATAGCGCAGAAGGCCACATACCAGGGGGAGGGGAGCGGGAGCGGGTCACACGCCATCACTCTATCTGAAGCAGACCTCGCTCCAACCATTTATGCTGGAAATCTGTTTAAAATGTACTACCTCGTGACTTCTTAGATGAAGAACGCTCACCAAAACTGCAACACTGTCTTTATATAAAGTCCTCGGGCCAGTGTCTGGCTCAACTAGCTGAGAAAGTTATGTGCCAGACATGTGCCAGGTCCTAGGAGCCAAACTGTTATGGGGCTGGGGAATCTTCCAGAAGTACCAAGTGGGTGTCTGTGTGGGTGTTGCCACCGGGTGGAGGGCACGACAGGGCGGCAGGGCCTGCTTTTCCAGCCCCTCCCCCAGTGGTGCCAGCACCCCTCCTAACGCCCTGTGCCAGCCACCTGCCTTCCCACCAGCTACGTCTAATGTCTAATGGGCCAGAAAACCACATGAAGCTAGGCCCTCCACAGTCTAGTAGCCCACCAAGTTAGACACTCAGTGAGCTATGAAACTTGGGCTTCCCCGGTGGCTCAGACGGTCAAGAATCTGAGGTCAAGAATCTGCAGGTAAAATCCGCCTGCAATGTGGGAGACCTGGGTTCTACTCTGGGTGGGGAAGATCCCCTGAAGGAGGGCATGGCAACCCACTCCGGTATTCTTGCCTGGAGAATCCCATAGACAGAGGAGCCTGGCGGGCTACAGTCCATGGGTCACAGAGTCAGACATGACTGAGCGAATAAGCACGTAAGTATTTAATAGACATTATCTCGTCTGAACCTCACCACACCCCCTGGGGGAAGACGGGCCAGCCTGTTTGACTTTATGCAGGTTACTTCAGCCTCAATCTCCGTATCTCTAAAATGGAGACAGTAGTGATGAATACTTTTCATAAGACTGACCGGTCTGACGATCAAGTATGTTAACACAAGTGGAGGGCTTCGAACAGGCCCAGTCAACAGTGATGATGATGGTGATGATGCAGTGCCACTCAAACGAGAGCCGCCGCTCGGGGAGCGCTGACACCGTTCCAGGTGCCGTTCCACATGCTCTGTGTGGGCTGGCGCATTTGATCCTCACAGGAAACCTGTGCTGCAGGCATCATCACTACTCCTTTCCTACAGATAAACACTGAGGTGCACAGGAGCAGGCAGCCTTCTAAAGATCACACAACAGTTAGCTAGACTGTGAGCTCACTCAGTCTGGCCTGGGAGCATATAGCAAGTGCTCACAAATGCTGGCTAGTCATGACCCGCAGCTGCCTGTCCGGAGCGTCACATCACGCGGCCCTGGGAGCAGAGGCCTGGGGCTGCGCCTGCAGTGCCCTCACTCTCCGGCATGCCGCAGGGACTCCACGCTGGCACTGGCCGTGCACCGGCCACAGGCAGGACGCCCAAGACCGCGGCCCTCAGACCTCAGTGGCCCCAGCAGTGGGAAGTGTGCAGGCTCTCGCCCTGTCCCCAGGGGGCCAAGCCCAGTGGTCCTGCGACCTCACTGAGAGTGACTCCAGGGGCTGGGCAGGCGCACTCCCTGACTGCTGTTCCCGCCATTCTCTTGGGGTGAGGGATTCCCCACAGGGCTGAGGTTTGAAGCCTGACCTCCAGATAAGCCCGACCCTTAAAAGGGAAAGAAAGCAGGCTTCTTGTCGGGATCCTCCCCCAGCCCAATATCCTGGTCAGAGAAAGGGGTCTGGTGACAGTCAGCCAGTCCAATGAAGGTGAAGAACATCACACCGGCAGGGCAGGCGGGGTGGGGACACTGAGGGGCCAGGCTGGCCTCCCAGCACCTCCACGCCTAGCACGAGGCACTCATGTCCAGAACCCCAGGCATCCAGAGGCGCTGCTCACGGCCTGGAGTGAGCGCCAGTGCAGCCACTGGGGGAGCTGCCTCACGGTGTCCAGTGCCCAACAGCCTCGCTGAGGAGCCGCTTCAAACTCAATCTCCAGGTATGCTTCCCACCACCTGCCGTGGAACACTCGCGTAGCCTCCATCTTCCTAACACACCAATGGTTAAAAGTCTAAGTCCTGTTCCTGCTCTTCCACCCCTGCCTGGATCTCTGTCTTTCAAGGCCTGGTTCAGCGCCACCTCTTCCATGACAACAGCTCTGCAGATCATGCGGCTGGTAGAGTCTGGCCCCTGTGCTCAGGACCCCTCTCTTCTGCTACGGACAGACTGAGCATCCTGTGACCAGAGGCCATGTCGTCATCACTCACTCACCCAGCGAGCAGCCTCCGAGAGCGAGGAGCCCACGTGCTGATGGTCACATAACCACGAGTGGGCTGCAGTCCCTGCCTATCAGGGCGGGACAGATACCCTGAAGCAGAAGCGGTGGGAAGAGAGGAAGCCCTTACCCAGGGTGGGCAGAAGCAGCTTTGCGGCACTCACCCTCCAGCTCCTCACGATGGGCACTGAGGGTGGGCGAAGCAGGGAAAGCTGCGGGGCCTGCTGCCAGGGGGAAGAGGAGCCCGAGCTGCGGGGCCCTCACCCTCGCACACTGACCTGAGCTGGGAGAAACTGCTGGCTGGACGACAGAGCCCCCCACAGACAGACGCTCCCCCGAGAGAGGAGCCATGGCAGCGGTCTTTGCCCCTGGGGGCGGGGGAAGCAGGCTCAGTCCTCCCGTGCTGGTGGGCCGGACGCGGGGCGTCCCGGCTGTGCCTTCCTTCTTCTTCATGCTCTAAAAAGAGGGGAGGAACGAGCATCGGTCAGCTCTGCTGGACCCCACTGCCATCAGAAAACTTCACAAAGTGACCCCGGGGCCCCAAACGTCTGCATCAGCAGGACGCTCAGCAGCCATCCACGCAGCACTTTCACCTTGAAAAGCTGTTTGTAAGAATCTTTAAAGCTGAACATATGACCTGATGCCCCTGCCATTCCACTACTACATGGACCCAACAGAAATACGTACACGTGGGCACCAAAGACACCATCTGCACACTGACAGCAGTGCTCCCGCAACAGCCCCAAACTGGAGACCACCCCGACGCCCACCACCAGGCCACTGGAGTCCTGCCCATAATGCAGCCCGCTGCACCGCGAGGAGAAACCGACTGCCCTCAGCAACATGGACGCCCTCACACATGCCAGGCTGAGGAAGCGGAAGGAGGCACACATAAAGGAGCAGGAAGGGTGAGAGCCAGTCAGTGAAGCATCACAACGACATCAGGACACCGAGCAGGAAGAGAGCAGGGAGGCGCTTCCAGGGTGCTGAGAGCCGCCCTTCCCCTGGGGGCTAGCTGGTGGGAGCAAGCTTGGGCTTTCAACGCCTAGTTCCTCATCTTCAGCTGCACTGGGCCCTCACGGCTGTGCATGGCCTTTCTTTCAATGCTACGGCTTCTCCTCTTGCGGAGCACGGGCTCTGCAGCACAGGCTCAGCAGTTGGGTGCACGGGCTCAGCTGCTCCACAGAATTTGGGATCTTCCCAGACCAGTGATAGAACCCATATCCCCTGCACTGGTAGGCAGATTCTGAACCACTAGACCACCAGGGAAGCCTGCATATCTGTTTTTTAAAAATTCACTGTGTTCTGCATTTATACCGTGTGTACTTTTCTGTATGCATATTATACCTCAACGAAACATTTAATAAAGAGAAACAGAAACGTCAACACTGAGGTGAACAAGAAGCCAGAGCATCTCCAATATGAAGATAGCATGGTTCCCACCTTGCCAGGAGAGCAATCAAATGCTGAGATCACAGACCAGAGTCAAGTGAACTGAAGTCAAAGTCACTCAGCCATGTTTGACTCTTTTCAACCCCATGGACTGTATAGTCCATGGAATTCTCCAGGCCACAATACTAGAGTGGGTAGCCTTTTCCCTCTCCAGGGAATCTTCCCAACCCAGGGATTGAATCCACGTCTCCCACATTGCAGGTGGATTCTTTACCAGCTGAGCCACCAGGGACTCCGGAGAATACTGGGGTGGGTAGCCTAAGCCCTCCAAGCCCTGGGCATGCGTACAGCTGTGCTGATAATTTTTAGCTTGACGACCCTGCACAAGACCCTCCAGCTCTCTACACCTCCATTTCCTCTCCTGTAAAAGGGGAGAATGTTTCATCCACATGAGAAGTGTCCTAAAAACACTACCTGGCACACGGGTGATGCTCATTAAGTGTTAGTTTCCTCCCAGCAAGACAGAGATTCACATCCCAACCAGTCCACTGGACATGACCTGGATTTTCTCTTAAAGAGACAGTTGGCCACCTTCAAGGGTCCCAAATCATCACCAGCAGGAAGCAGAAGAGAGGAGAAAGAGACAGTAGGTGAAGCGGAAGACTGTTAATTTAGGGTTACAAACTGTCTTCAGAAACAAATCCACTAGGTCTTCAGTTCCCCAAAATCATTCAGCTCCACCCCTACACCCAGGCAGAGGCCACATCTTGCAGTCCAGCCCAGCTCAACCTCTCCTGAGACGTAGGGCCCGTCAGAACCACAACAAGGGAGCCAGGACACCACCGCCAGCAGAGCTGCCCGTGACCCCCAGTGCCTACCTGATGCTTCCCTGCCAGCAGAGTGCTGCCGATCTTTTTTTTTTTTAACTGGGCCGTGCCAGGTCTTAGCTGTGGCATGAGGAATCTTTTAGTTGCAGCATGTGAGATCCAGGTCCCTGACTGGGGACTGGACTCGTGTCCCCTGCATCAGCAACGTGGAGTCTTAACTAAAGGGCCACCAGGGACGTCCCCAAAACACAACCTGGGATGAGTACCCCTGCCAACAGCCAACACAGAAACATCAGCTATGTCAGCAAGCGACTGACGTTTCTCAACTCAAGAGGCTTTGCACACGCCAAACCCTCTGAATCGCCCTCTGACCTCTCTTCCCTTGCTCGTAGGTCGCTTGTTCCAGGAAGGCGTCTCTGGTTCCCCCTAACTCTAGGCTGCAGGACTCCCCACCCTAGGAGTTCACGGCACTGAAGACATCCCGAGGTCACAGAACCTTCCCACCACATAGTCACATCTTGATTCCCTCATCTCAGCTCCACTCTGAGCTCTGTGATAGCAGAACCCTCTTGCTCGCCCCCAGCGCAGTACCTGGCGTTGGGCTGCTGCTCAATAAACACATGCTGGACTGTGAGAAGAATGGCGGCTCTGGGCTGGGTGTGGTGGCCAAGGCCGCCGAGCAGGGGCAGCACTCACCGCAATGTTGAGCTTGATGGTCTGGCCCTCCTTGAAACTTAGGTCCAGTTTGGGACCCTGATCTGGGTTCTGGGCTTGTTTTGCAAATTCACACTGCTGTTTCACCCACCTGAGGAGAGAGGAGGAAGGAAGAGGTGAGGAAGGGGCGAGCTGCCCTGTGTTCACGCCCTTGCTTCAGTCCCACCTGCCATCAGTCCAGGACGATGCTCTGATTGCAGCCTTGCGGGAGGAACTGAGAGCAGCTTGAGAATAAGGCCTGAACTCAAGTCCTGGCTTTGACACGTAAGCAGCTGCATGTCTGTCACTTTCCTCATCAGCAAAACGGGGGACGATTCCCTATGCCTTAAAGACTATGAAAATTTCACAAGGTCATTTATATAGAGGGTCCTAACACTGGTCTTCAACCCACTTCAGTGTTCTTGCCAGGAGAATCCCAGGGACGGGAGAGCCTCGTGGGCTGCCGTCTATGGGGTCGCACAGAGTCGGACACGACTGAAGTGACTTAGCAGCAGCAACACTGGTCTTCAGGAAATCTGAGAACCTGGTCCTTTCCTCCTCAGTATGTGGCATGAAAACTAAAACACCGTCCAGGGGCTTAAAAAGTAGATGGTAAGAGGACAGACGCCCAGCGAGTGGAAAGCAACAAAAATGTCCCCCACCCTCCAGAGAGCAGCACGCCAGCAGCCACGCAGGGCAGACACGCTAGAAGCACTCACGTGAGCAGCTGCACACTCCCCACAGCCAGAGATGGAGGCCTCAGATGGCAGGGAGCAGGCTTTCCTGCCCTTCTAGCTTCAAAAGGACCAGCAGGGCGTGTGCTGAGTGGCCTGGGAATCCGAGCACTGCTCATCACAGCACGGAGGAACAGGTCTGGAAAGGCCAAGGGAGCCAAGAAAGGACTCCGGGTGCTCAAGGGACTGACGGGGGCAGAGATGTGACACCTCAAAGGCTGGGACAGAGATGGGCCTCAGGCAAAGGAGACCTCGAGGTAGAGATGAGGACTTGCAGAGTGCACAGGGGACCTGTCTTAAAGGAGAAGTGAGTTCCCCTGAGGCTCTGCCAGCAGACAGATCACACACAACCACCTGGGTATCCTAACCTGGGAGATCATTCTGTCCCAGGAAAGAGGGAGGAGGCATGAGTGTGTCTCCTGGAACCACTCACTTGAAATGGTCCTGCAAGGCAACATTGAAGTCAAAGGCGTCACCTCGGTCCCCGAAGCCAATTCCAATAAATGCCCGTCGCCCTGGGGGACAACACACAATCAGTCCTACTTTCCAAAGGAAGAGAAAACCCTCCTCTGAAGAGGGAGCCCGAGTCCTAAGCTTACCGTTTCCATCTTCGATGCGGATAACGAAGTACCTGCTGGAATCCGTCACGCTCTCCACAGCTGTGCCGGGAAACTGATCCACTGGGGCCTGAGCAAAGAGCTCCCCTGAAAGCAGAAGTGAGGATGAGCCTTGAGTCCCTCACAGCCTACTTCTATCCCATGACTGGGGCCCTTGCCCTGCAAGGAAGATCAGCAAACCTGACTCTGGAATTCAAGTCAAACGCATTCTGGCTAAAGGAATGTAANTCCTGGCTTTGACACGTAAGCAGCTGCATGTCTGTCACTTTCCTCATCAGCAAAACGGGGGACGATTCCCTATGCCTTAAAGACTATGAAAATTTCACAAGGCCATTTATATAGAGGGTCCTAACACTGGTCTTCAACCCACTTCAGTGTTCTTGCCAGGAGAATCCCAGGGACGGGAGAGCCTCGTGGGCTGCCGTCTATGGGGTCGCACAGAGTCGGACACGACTGAAGTGACTTAGCAGCAGCAACACTGGTCTTCAGGAAATCTGAGAACCTGGTCCTTTCCTCCTCAGTATGTGGCATGAAAACTAAAACACCGTCCAGGGGCTTAAAAAGTAGATGGTAAGAGGACAGACGCCCAGCGAGTGGAAAGCAACAAAAATGTCCCCCACCCTCCAGAGAGCAGCACGCCAGCAGCCACGCAGGGCAGACACGCTAGAAGCACTCACGTGAGCAGCTGCACACTCCCCACAGCCAGAGATGGAGGCCTCAGATGGCAGGGAGCAGGCTTTCCTGCCCTTCTAGCTTCAAAAGGACCAGCAGGGCGTGTGCTGAGTGGCCTGGGAATCCGAGCACTGCTCATCACAGCACGGAGGAACAGGTCTGGAAAGGCCAAGGGAGCCAAGAAAGGACTCCGGGTGCTCAAGGGACTGACGGGGGCAGAGATGTGACACCTCAAAGGCTGGGACAGAGATGGGCCTCAGGCAAAGGAGACCTCGAGGTAGAGATGAGGACTTGCAGAGTGCACAGGGGACCTGTCTTAAAGGAGAAGTGAGTTCCCCTGAGGCTCTGCCAGCAGACAGATCACACACAACCACCTGGGTATCCTAACCTGGGAGATCATTCTGTCCCAGGAAAGAGGGAGGAGGCATGAGTGTGTCTCCTGGAACCACTCACTTGAAATGGTCCTGCAAGGCAACATTGAAGTCAAAGGCGTCACCTCGGTCCCCGAAGCCAATTCCAATAAATGCCCGTCGCCCTGGGGGACAACACACAATCAGTCCTACTTTCCAAAGGAAGAGAAAACCCTCCTCTGAAGAGGGAGCCCGAGTCCTAAGCTTACCGTTTCCATCTTCGATGCGGATAACGAAGTACCTGCTGGAATCCGTCACGCTCTCCACAGCTGTGCCGGGAAACTGATCCACTGGGGCCTGAGCAAAGAGCTCCCCTGAAAGCAGAAGTGAGGATGAGCCTTGAGTCCCTCACAGCCTACTTCTATCCCATGACTGGGGCCCTTGCCCTGCAAGGAAGATCAGCAAACCTGACTCTGGAATTCAAGTCAAACGCATTCTGGCTAAAGGAATGTAATAGTAATATAACCGATGAAAGATTTAAGTCAGAGGTGGCTTACAGGTCAGATTCAGTTCTCAGTCCGGTATTTTCAATTTAACTGCCAAACACTTCAAAACCAAATTACATGTAAAATAACCCAGATTTCTGGCTTCTCTTAAAATCAAAAGCTCTAGCAACATTGGGCTTCCACTTCCACGTGAGAATGATGGGCTGGAGCTAGTCACCATTCCCTGTCTCACCCACTCACACCCACTGCCTGTACCCTGAGGGCCCTGGTTCAGGGAGATCACACCTTATGCATCAATCTAGCACCTGAGGCAGGACTCGAGGGACAGGTGAACCCAGTGAAGAGGGGAGGTTTCTGCACTCTCAGAAGGACCTGAAGCAGGCCGATTTAATCTAATCACAGGCCAAAAGAATGACTGCTTTTAAAAACAGCTCTTCCTTGGAGGAGGAAACGGCAACCCACTCCAATCTTCTTGCCTGGAAAATTCCATGTACAGAAGAGCCTGCAAGCTACAGTCCATGGGTGGCATGACGGAGGGGGTTAGAGGGAGATGGATTGGTAGCAATAAACAGGTAGAACTAAAAATACAACAAAAAACAGCTCTTGTAAAATGCATCCCCTTATCAACTATGGCTCTCCAGGGTGTAGTGCAACACACACCTTCTGTGAGCATTTACAACTGGTATTGTTTTCGAGTGGGCTGATCTCTGTTGATGAGTCAGGTATTGACCAGTTTCTACTAAATCCTATGGTTCAGAGGTGACTGTGTGATCAAGGCTGAACTGAATCCAGATCTGTGGAGCAAGTGTGTAGCTGCTTGTTAACTCCTCTGCCCTCTCTAGTTTGGTACCTGGGGATCTGGGATTCACGTGGATGTCTTCAGCCTAGAGCAGTGGTTCTCCATCACAGGTGATTTGGACCTCCCTCCTGCCAAGGGACACCTGACAATGTCTGGTGACACTTGTGATTGTCACAACTTGTGGGTGCTACTGGCACCTAGTAGGTATAAGTCAGAGATGTTGCTGAGTGTCTTAAATAGGACTTAGACCACAACTCTCAGTTGGCCCCAAATGTCACTACTGCCGAAGCTGAGATGCCCTGGCCTAGAGTGCTTGGGAAGTGAGGGGCACACATGGCCCAGTGGGCGGGACCCCAAGCTAAGGGTGTCCTGGGGTGGCTCCTGCAGGTGGGGCTCGGCTCTGAGCAGTGGCTGGTACACCAGGTGTGAACCTTAAAGGCAGTTCCCAGGGTCCCCAGAGAGCAGGTGCTGCCATTCCTTGTGACGCCACCTGGGGCGTGCCAGCTAATCTCGCAGCCAAAGTTCTCTGGGCAGACCAAGCAGCCGTCCCTTCAAACTCCTCTGCCATCAATGCTCAGTCATGCTTTGAAAAAGATCGGCACTTTGGGCCATCGTGCAGTTCACAAAGCATTTGGATATCTATGTGCTCATTTTGTAGTCCAATAACCCCATGAAGCAGGAGCTAATGTGAGCCACATTTCACCAAAAAGGAGGCCAAGGTGTCAAAGGTCATGTGGCTTGTCTAAGGCCCCATAGCTCAGACACAAGTGATGCAGATCTGAGAAGAGGCAGCCAGTTTTGCTCACGAATCTTTGCATGTTACTGTCCCACAAAGGAAAACCTCTACGGTAGAAAAAGAAGACATTACAGAATGCTGGGGTATCTGACTGAGAAGCCCTGCGTCTGATTCCAGCTCCGGGGGGTGGCCTGGGACTGCTCCAGGCCATGTTGCCCTCCACAGCTCACCCAGAGGCGCTGGTGGCACAGGACTGCCAGAGATTCTGCCAAGGGTGACAACTGTCAGCTGACTCCAACACAGCCCAGCTTGGCTTGTCCTCTCACCACAGAAAGAGCTGAGGACAATTTCCAGTTCTTTCAGTTAGTGGGTGTGGTCAGTCTGGGAAGTTACCATTTAGTCGATAACCAGAATTCCTGATTAAGAAACCAAGCTCACAGAAAAGTCAACGTGTGGCTTATCTTCCAGACAAGCTCCAGGGCTTCCTACTTGGGACCAACCTGTAGGCCTTCTCTCTCTGGGCTCCCAAATCAGTGTTTCCTTAAGGATGCCCAAAAGAACAGGTGCTTGACAGGAAATACTTTCTTTGAAACTAAAGGTTGGGGAATGGAGTCAGTGTACAAGTATAGCCCGGCTCTGATCTCCAGCACAGATCCCCCGATTTCGAGCGGCTTGGCCAGGCCCCGGCCGCCCCTCCCCTCACAAAGTGGGAGGTGCGGCACCTCAGCCCCACGAAGGCCTCCCTGGCCTTTACCTGAGGTCCTGTCCTCCAGCTTGACGTAGGCCATCTGGCCTTTTGCAGTGATCCGCAGCCGGCCACTCCACGATGGCTGGTCCAGCTGCCACTCCGCAGCCCTAAAGGGACAAAAACCGCGGTGTCGCTGCCAGAGGCTCCCACTCCCCTTCTCCAATGCTGGGGGTGGGGACAGAAATGGGAAGGGCATATGGCCTGCTCGCTCTAGACCGGAGGTTGGCAGATGTCTCGGGAAAAGGACCACAGGATCTCTGTCCGCACTCCTCACTCTGCAGCTGCAGAGGGAGAGCAGTCATGCTGCGTCACATGTTGGTGCTTCAGGAGTTCTAACTACATGTTTTCTACTGAGCAGGGCTGTATTTCAGTGAAACTTTATGGACAATCTGATTTTCATATAAGTTTCACATTCTGAAAAATTCTTCTTTAGAATGTTCCCCAACCATTTAAAAACGTAGAAACCAAACAAAAACACGTGGGTCATAGCTGGCCAACGCCAGTTCCAGATTATAGAGACCTCTGAAGTAGAATTCTAGGTTTTTTTCTGTAGAGAAAGCAACTACTAGGGCCGATGGTTTGCTGAAGACACTGCTAGGCTGTGGCTGTCAGAGCAATCATTTGGGACCACTGAGACCATCTTGGAGGAAAAGGAGAAGAGGAGCAAGTGTTAGCAGATGAGCAAAGGAGAGCAACAGGACATGTGGGAAAAGTGAATGAGTATTCAAGAAATCTATTCTCAAAGGCAGCCTGAGAAGAAATAAACCCAGGAAACCACAGACCTATTCCAACGGCCTACTTCGGTTCTTTTAAAGCATTAACTTTACATTTCAGTTCCATCTCAGGAAACCCCCCAAGAGTAAAAACCTTGGGTGTTTCCCAGAGGCTTTTCTTAGAAGTCCCTAAGCATATGCCAAGTCTTGGAGAGACATCATAACTGTGGATGCAGGTTGTTTTGAAGGCCACATAAATGCAGACTTTCGATTTACAAGTCAGCTGACTCTTCACAAGTTTCAGTTCCTCTTATTGGGACAAGAGGCCTTTAACTCAAGTTAAGCAGAGCTCTGAGGCTGAAGTGCAGGGGCTGGCAGTTTCCTTTTTGCCAACCTAGTCAGCCTTAACAATTGGTAACCTCGATCTCTGGGGTACCAGACTCATCCTACTGAAGGGATGGAGGCAGATGACCATCCCTGGTTTGGTGGCCCATCCTGTTTGACCGCAGAAAGCAAATGAGTTTTTGTTCCCACTATTGTTGCTTTCATATTATTCTTAAACTATGTCATGGATGTACTAGGTGTTCAATAAAGTATTTGTTCAGTAGAAAATCAGCTACGAGACCATGTTAACACAACTGGAAAGTAACAAGAGGCCAGAGACATTGACACTCCGTCATTCTTGTGGTACAGGCCAACCCCTATCTCCAAATAACTTGGACAAATATTGCTTTCAAGATCTTGCCCACCCCCACCCCCGTGTGGCACAAAATAGCCATACGCTAGGTTATCCATATGAGACATTATCTTCTTTTAATATTTTTCCTCGTTGACAATGAAGACAAAATGCAATGGTGACAAAATGCAAACTGTACAAAGACATGCGGTGAAAGGAAGCATCCTCCCAACCCCCACTTTCCTCTGGCAGGGCAGTTTCCTGTGTTCACTTCCACATAATCTACTTTAACAAACACGCCTATTTGTTCGTCTCAGGTGAACATTTCACTAGACACGTGAGGATGGATGCCTCTCAATAGCCAGAGGAGGAGATCAAGGCCGAGGTTCGTGCCAAGAAAGCTGGGCAAGGAAGGGCCCCCGGGCTTTCAACATCAGCTTAGAACTTCCCAGGACGGGTCCTTTGCACCGGTTCTGGGCTCCCTTCCTTCCCTCGGGGATTTCTGCCAGTGACAGGCCTCCTCCCCTCAAGTCTTTCCAAGGATCCCTTCAAGGCCGTCAGCTAGCGCTGAAAAAAAGGTCTGTGACACGACCACTCCCGACCACGGTTAGGGTCCCTCAGTGCTATATACCGCTTTCGACCTTCCCCGCCGCCGGGACCCCATTCGTCGGACTGAGACAAGAGAAAGTCTGGGGACCCCTCGCGGCTCTGGCCTCGACCTGAGAGAACCGGCAGCATTACCTGCGCCCGCCCCTCGCCCGTCAACTGGCCGGCCGTCCTCTCCCACAGTGGGCGTGTGGGGATGGCCGGGGAGGGGTTAGGTCGTGACTAGCCTAGCCTGGGAGCAGTGGTCACCTGTAACCACGGTTGGTGGCCCGCGGCGGGATACGGTAGACATGGACATCTGGCTTCACACAGAGAACCGACTCGTACTCCGCTTCCTCCATCTCGACGCCCCGAGCCCGCCGGACTTCCGGCTCCTTCCCCGCCCGACGGAAGTCGCGACTCTATGACCCATGTCAGGCTAGAGCGGCAGGTCGCGGGCGCTAGCGGCTCGTCGCCGCGCGCCCTTTTTTGGAGGCCTTTCCTCACGACCTGTGGCGGAAGGAACCAGGGGCCACCCAACAAACTGTGGGAAATTCTTAAAGAGATGGGAATCCCAGACCACCTGACCTGCCTCCTGAGAAATCTGTATGCAGGTCAAGAAGTAACAGAACTGGACATGGAACAATGGACTGACTGCAAATCGGGAGAGGAATAGTCAAGGCTGTATGTATATTGTCACCGTGCTTATTTGACATATATGCAGAGTACCTCATGCGAAATGCCGGGCTGGATGAAGCACAAGCTGGAATCAGGATTGCCGGGAGAAATATCAATAACCTCAGATATGCGGATGACACCACCCTTATGGCAGAAAGTGAAGAAGAACTAAAGAGCCTCTTGATGAAAGTGAAAGAGGAGAGTGAAAAAGTTGACTTAAAACTCAACGTTCAGAAAACAAAGGTCATGGCATCCGGTCCCATCATTTCATGGGAAATAGATGGGGAAACAATGGAAACAGTGAGCTTTATTTTCTTGGGCTCCAAAATCACTGCAGGTAGTGACCTCAGCCATGAAATTAAAAGATGCTTGCTCCTTGGAAGAAAAGCTATGACAAACCTAGACAGCATATTAAAAAACAGAGACATTACTTTGCCAACAAAGGTCCGTCTAGTCAAAGCTATGTTTTTTCCAGTAGTCATGTATTGATGTGAGAGCTGGACCATAAAGAAAGCTGAGCACTGAAGAATTCATGCTTTTGAACTGTGGTGTTGGAGAAGATGTTTGAGGGTCCCTTGGACTGCACGGAGATCAAATCAATCAATCCTAAAGGAACTCAATCCTGAATATTCATAGAAAGGACTGATGCTGAAGCTGAAGCTCCAGTACTTTGGCCACCTGATTCGAAGAACTGACTCATTAGAAAAGATCCTGATTCTGGGAAAGATTGAAGGTGGGAAGAGAAGGGGACAGCAGAGGATGAGATTGATAGTTGGATGGCATCACCAACTCAATGAACACGCGTTTGAGCAAGCCCTGGGAGTTGTAATGGACAAGAAAGCCTGGTGTGCTGCAGTCCATGGGGTCTCAAAGAGTTGGACACGACTGAGCAACTGAACTGACTGACTGACTGGGGGTTGCCTGAAGGGCTTCTCAGGTGTCACTAGTGGTAAAGAACCTGCCGGCCAATTCAGGAGACATAAGAGACATGGGTTCTATCCCTACATGGGGAAGATCCCCTGGAGGAGGAAACGGCAACCCATTCTTGTTAGGAGAATCCTGTGGATAGAGGAGCCTGGTGGAGTACAGTCCTTTGGGTCGGAAAGAGTTGGACAAGACTGAAGTGGCTTTAGCATACACTCAGGTTATCTGATGTCTGAAGCTCCAGTACTTTGGCTACCTGATGTGAATATCCCACTCATTGGAAAAAGACCCTGATGCTGGGAAAGATAGAAAGCAAAGGGAGAAGAGGGCGGCAGAGGATGAGATGGTTAGTTAGCATCATTGAATCAATGGACCTGAATCTGAGCAAACTCCAAGAGACAGTGAAGGACAGGGAAGACTGGCGTGCTGCAATCCATGGGGTCACAAAGAGTCAGATATGACTTAGCAACAACAACAACAACAACAAAGGTTGTCTGGGCGCTTCCCCTTCCACAATATCTCAGGAGCCGCAGAGAAAACTTTAATACACATCACACTGCAATCCATTGTCTGCTTGTGGGTCATCCCTGTTGCTTCAACACTTACACCTGATGTCCAGTTGGCTGAGATTCAAAGTTGTAGCTACCTAGACAGCTCTCTCTAATGCTTCTCTCTCTTCCAGCTTTTGCTTCCTTCTGCTCTTCCTGCAGGTCCTGCCATCAGCCGACTCTAAGATGCAACTGAGCCTTTTCCTTCTAGAGAAAGCTTTACCTTTCCCATCAGCTAAATGAGATTTCCCTACTGTGCCACCCTTATCCTAACTCACCATGTGCCTGGGCCCCTGTAGTCTAGATTCAACAAAAGGATGTATTAAAATGAACCAAGTTCAATAATATAAGTACTTTTTAAAGTATCCCAGTCTTAACTTGGATTTCTCAGAATGTTATGGGAGTTAGAATGTTTGCGTGCACGCTCAGTTGTGTCCAACTCTTTGTGACCCCATGGACTGTAGCCAGGTTCCTCTGTCCATGGGATTTTCCAGGCAAGAATACTGGAGTGGGTTGCCATTTTCTCCTCCAGGGGATCTTCCTGACCCAGGAATCAAACTCGAGTCACCCAAGTCTGCACTGCAGGCAGATTCTTTACCACTGTGCCACCCTGAATCAAATTGTCAAAATCCCTTCTCTTTCTCTACCACTTTCTCTATTTCTCTTTTAAAAATATTAATTTATTTTTGACTGTTCTGAGTCTCCATTGCTGCATGGGCCTTTATCTAGTCGCAGTGAGCAGGGCTACTGTCTAGTTGTGATGTGTGCCTCCTCACTGCGGTGGCTTCTCTTGTTATGGAGCACAAGGAGCCGGTTCCAGAGCTTGGGCTCTATATCTCAGGCTCAGTAGTGGTGGCCCAAGGGCTTAGAGGCCCCAAGGCATGAGAGATCTTCCCGGAACCCATGTCTCCTGCGTTGGCAGGTGAACTCTTTACCACTGAGCCTCCGGGGAAGCCCTGCTGCTGCTGCTGCTGCTAGGTCGCGCCAGTCGTGCCCGACTCTGTGTGACCCTGTAGACGGCAGCCCACCAGGCTCCCCCGTCCCTGGAATTCTCCAGGCAAGAACACTGGAGTGGGTGGCCATTTCCTCCTCCAGTGCATGAAAGTGAAAAGCGAAAGTGAAGTCGCTCAGTCGTGTCTGACTCTTAGTGACCCCATGGACTGCAGCCCACCAGGCTCCTCCGTCCATGGGATTTCCCAGGCATGTGCACTGGAGTGGGTGCCATTGCCCTCTCCGCCAGGGAAGCCCTACCACTGTCTTATTCGTCATAGAAGCATTTCAGGGCTTGTGATGGGCCAGGTCCTCTGTGTGCCACAGCTGATCCCAAACCTCCCATCACTGAACACATCTAAGCTTTCTCCCCCTCCTTCTTCCCTCTCATCTCTCTCTCCTTTTACTCACTCTGTATAAACTATTACAAGATTGATCTGCCCTCTTAAATTAAAATATATACAAGGTGGTAAAATATACATAATATAAACGTTACCATTTTAACCATTTTAAGTGTACAGTTCAGTGAAATTAAGTACATTCACCAGTGTCTATTTCTAGACATTTTCATCATCCAAAATCCTATACTCATTAGGCAATAACACCCCATTCCCTGCTACCCCCAGTCCCTGGTAATCTTTGTTCTACTGTCTGTATATGAATTTGTCTCTTCCAGGTATCTCAGATAAATGGAATCATACAGTATTCGTTTGTGTTTATTTCACTTATTTCATATTTTCAAGGTTCATTTATGTCATAGCCTATATCAGAGTTTCATTTATTTTAATGATTGAATATTTCACTGTATGATATAAAAAATTAATAAACAGAAAATTTGGTTAAATAAGAGTCAAGAGCCCAAGGTGGGAAGCTCCCAGGCCCTGCAATGCTAGCCCAAAAGGAGGAAGCAAGACTCTCTTCTTCCCTGGCAAGGACTCAGCCAATGAAAAGTCACAGACTCGGTTTACTGTATCCCTCCTTTCCCCACCTTCCTTTTCCCCTCAATAAAAGAGTTCTGCTCCCCTTGCCCTGAGGGAACTTACACATGGTTGGCCTTGGTTGCAGACCCTGAGTAGCAATTCTCTGCTGATCTCATGTAAACCCATTTTTGCTGGAGCAGTTCTGGTAACCTCATTACTTCAGATGAACATTGGATAGAGCACATTTTGTTTATCTATTCGTCTACTGATGGACATTTGGGTTGTTTCCACCTTTTGGCTACTGTGAATAATGCCACCTGAATTATTGGTTAAAGTACCTGTTCAAGTCCTGTTTTCAGTTCTTTGGGGCATATATCTAGAAGTGGGACTTGCTAGCCCATACAATAATTCTACATGTAGCTTTTTGAGCTCTCAACTTTTTCACAGAAGCTGCATTTTACATTTCTACCAGCAAAAGTTCCAAATTTCCACATCCTTGCCAATATTTATTTTCCATTTCCTTTGATATTCCCCATCTTGGTGGGTATGAAGTTAACCTCTCTTTGTGTGAATTGATTTAACATTTAATTTCAACTTTACCCTGTTTCTGCACAACAAAGAGATTGAAAAATGAGATTTCTTTCTCCTAGTTCTATTTCGCGGGTTCTAGGTGCACAGGCTTCAGTACTTGAGGTGTGTGGGTTCAGTAATTGCAGCTTGCGGGCTCTAGAGCACCGGTTTACCTCCTGAAGTCAGCGCGCGCGCGCGCGCGCGCACACACACACACACACACACACACACACTCACTCACTCACTCACTCACTCACTCACTCACTCTAGAGCTCCGGTTTACCTCCTGAAGTCAGCGCGCGCGCGCACACACACACACACACACGCACACACACACTAGAGCACCGGTTTACCTCCTGAAGTCAGCGCACACACACACACACCACTCTTTAAACCTTAAATGTATTATTAAACAATAACATAGCCATAAAAAGAACAGAATAGTGCCATTTACAGCAACATGAATGGACCGCGAGATGATCATACTAAGTGAAGTAAGTCAGAGAAAGATAAATATCATGTCACTTATATGTGGAATCTAAAAAAATGGTACAAATGAACATATATACAAGACAGAAATCAATTCACAGACATAGAAAACAAACTTTTAGTTGCCAGGGAAGAGGCAGGCAGGGAGAGATAACTTAGGACTTTAGGATTAACAGAAAAGAAACAAAGAATTGGTCAGTTTGTTTTATCTCTGTTTCTCTTTAATGATACCTTTGAATCTTGTTCTTTTTAGCAGTATTCTTTTGAAATAGTTTTTTCTCTTTGATTACATTAGAACAGAGGACCAAAACTGTTGTTACTAAAGGTCATATTTAGTAAAAGTTGGAACACTTTGCTTGGCTATAAAAGTGTATCAGTACATTTGTGGCAAAATCAGCATTTGTTCCTAATTCTTTTTTTTTTCCAATTACACTTCTGTCCTTTCATTTCTTACTCTTGTTTTGACCTCTGTCTACTCTGTCCTTTAACATATAAATATGTGGATGTTAAATATCATATAGAGAAATCTTGAAAGATTCTATTTTATGGTATGGATAGAATCATATCATATGGAAAAAAAAAANAATCATACAGTATTCGTTTGTGTTTATTTCACTTATTTCATATTTTCAAGGTTCATTTATGTCATAGCCTATATCAGAGTTTCATTTATTTTAATGATTGAATATTTCACTGTATGATATAAAAAATTAATAAACAGAAAATTTGGTTAAATAAGAGTCAAGAGCCCAAGGTGGGAAGCTCCCAGGCCCTGCAATGCTAGCCCAAAAGGAGGAAGCAAGACTCTCTTCTTCCCTGGCAAGGACTCAGCCAATGAAAAGTCACAGACTCGGTTTACTGTATCCCTCCTTTCCCCACCTTCCTTTTCCCCTCAATAAAAGAGTTCTGCTCCCCTTGCCCTGAGGGAACTTACACATGGTTGGCCTTGGTTGCAGACCCTGAGTAGCAATTCTCTGCTGATCTCATGTAAACCCATTTTTGCTGGAGCAGTTCTGGTAACCTCATTACTTCAGATGAACATTGGATAGAGCACATTTTGTTTATCTATTCGTCTACTGATGGACATTTGGGTTGTTTCCACCTTTTGGCTACTGTGAATAATGCCACCTGAATTATTGGTTAAAGTACCTGTTCAAGTCCTGTTTTCAGTTCTTTGGGGCATATATCTAGAAGTGGGACTTGCTAGCCCATACAATAATTCTACATGTAGCTTTTTGAGCTCTCAACTTTTTCACAGAAGCTGCATTTTACATTTCTACCAGCAAAAGTTCCAAATTTCCACATCCTTGCCAATATTTATTTTCCATTTCCTTTGATATTCCCCATCTTGGTGGGTATGAAGTTAACCTCTCTTTGTGTGAATTGATTTAACATTTAATTTCAACTTTACCCTGTTTCTGCACAACAAAGAGATTGAAAAATGAGATTTCTTTCTCCTAGTTCTATTTCATTTCCCTAAAGTCCAGGAGTGGCAAAGACAGAAGTTCCCTTAGAAGCTAGAGGGGAGAGATGCTGGGAGGTGAGGGAGGGCACCTCTCACTCTGACAGTCTTATCCCTCACATTCTTGTCGTTCTGTTTCCATGTCCACTCTCCCACTAGACTGCAAGCTTCTTGAACACAGGACCCTGTCCCTGCCTTTCTGGACCCCCGTATTCAGCAGCACAGGGCCTGCTACAGACTAAGTTCTCAGTGAATGAAAGTACATGACTCTGTGTCGGGGGTGGGGGGTGGGGGGGTGTTCAACTGGCTACATCCCAAAGCCAAGGAGTGATTTGGGGATGAACCACTGTGTTTCCTTTTTCACACTCTGACTCTTTGCATCAGTATGTGCTGAACAACACCTGGGGAAAATAGGGTGTCCCAAGAATAAGGTACTGAAGAATCTTACACCTGGGAGAGCATCTGGGACTAGCTCTTAAGAGCTAAACTTTGGGATAGCGTCCACCATCAGCACCAAGTTCCATCACTTCATCTCTGGAAGCCAAGCAGTGTGAAGACGGCCGACAGTGGCTCCTTGTGGCTGCCCCAAGTAGGACACCTTCCTCTCTGAATCTCATCAGGAATGCTCATTGTGTAGCTAGGTCTTACAACGTGTTCAGAGCACTTATCCTTCAGTTCAGCCTAACAGAGATGGGCACTGAGCTACTATAGGCCAGTTGCTGGGTGCTGGGGCCACAGAGATGAAGTCCAGCCAGCTCCTATCTTCATGGAGCTAACAGAGAGGAGGAGACAGAGAAAAAATGAATCATTTGCATTGTGGAGTGAAAAGTGTTACGATGGAAGAAACTCACAGAGGAGTGTGGGAGCTAAGAAAAGAGACCTCATCCAGCCTGGGGGCAGTCAGGGAAGGCTCCCTGGAAGAGGTTACCTTGACACAATAATCCTTGTGAGGTAGGCGGGGCGAGGATTGTTATCCTCATTGTGTAGTGGAGCCACTGAAGCAGTGACCAGCCCAGGGAAGCTACACTGTCCTCTGGCTGTGGGAGGTCAGACTGTCCCTTGCCTTATTTTCAAACCCCAGTCACATGGCCAGACACGCCTGAAAGGCATTTCTAAACGTCTATTGCCAAGAATAAGAGGGCCTACTGGCTACTCCCAGGTTAACTCCGCTAACAAACTCAATCCAACCCAAGAGGCAGAGTGCAGGCTCACGCAGAGCCCATCTCGTATGGGAGGAGGTGACGGCAGTGCGCAGCCTCGCTGTGGCTCATCCAGCGGCTTTCTGGTAGGTCCAGGGAGGGCCAAGGGGAGGCTTGAGGGGAGCAGTGTTCCTGTGTGGCTTCCAGAACTATGATAGGTCACTTATCTTTACCTGCTGTGTTTTTTTGCCATCATAAACATTTCCAAGAGAAATTTCTCTGTTTCTCAGATGGGGAGTGTTAGTTGCTCAGTCGTGTCCAACTCTGCGACCCCATGGACAGACCCTGCCAAACTCCTCTGTCTGTGGGATTCTCCAGGCAAGAATAGTGGAGTCGGTTGCCGTTCCCTTCTCAAGGGGATCTTCCTGACCCACAGATCAAAGCCGAGTCTCCCGCATTGCAAGCAGATTGTTTACCATCTGAGCCATGGGGAAACTACTTTAAAAAGGCTCTTGGTAACAAAACAATTTTATAAAAGAATAAAGGTAGTGACCTCACACTTCCCAGTTTCAATACTTACTATGATGGGATAGGAATCAAGACAGTATAGTACTGGTATAAAGATAGACCACAGAACAATGAAATAGAATGGAAAAATCAGAAATAAACCCTCACATTTATAGCCACTTGATTTTCCCAAAGGGTGCCAAGACAGTTTGATAAAGAATAATCTTTTCAACAAACGGTGCAGGAATGAGTTATCTACATTGCACACGCAAAAGAATGAAGTTGGACCCATATCTCACACCATATACAAAAATTAATTCAAAATGGTGCATAGACCTAAATGTGTGAGCTAAACCATACAACTCTTAGAGGAAAACATAGAAAAATCTTTATGATCTTGGATTTATGTTATAATAAAAAGAATCTAACAGATTCTTAGATATGACAACAAGAGCACAGGCAACAAAAGAGAGAAGTAGGTAAATGAAACTTAACAGAATTAAGAATGCTTGCTCTTCAAAGGATAACAAAAGTGAAAGCACAATTCACATAATTTGAGGAAAATTTTGCAAATTACGTATCTGACAAAAGACTTGCACCTAGATTATATAGAGAGTTCTTACCATTCGATAATAAAGACAAATAACCCAATTTATAAATGGACAATGAACCTGAATAGACATTTTCCCAAAGAATATGCACAAATAACCAATAAGCACGTGAAAAGGTGACCAACATCATTAGCCATCAGGGGAATGCAAGTCAAAACCACAAGAAGACACTGTTTTTTACCCACACACACTAGAGTGGCCAGAACAAAGCACCCACACAGCAAGTGTTGATGAAGGTGTGGGAGACTGGAGCCCTCGGACTTCTTACACTTTGGGGAATGTAAGATGATGTGACCACTTTGGAAAACAGCATGGCAACTCCTCCAGGGGCTAAACATAGAGTTACCACATGACCCAGCAATTCCTTTCCTAGGTACACACTCAAGAGAAATGAAAAAATATTTTCACACAAAAAAATTGTACCTAAATGTTCACGGCAGCATTATTCATAATAGCTAAAAAGGGGAAAGAACTCAAATGTCTGTCAGCTGATAAATGGAGACATAAAAGGGGAAATTCCTTGGTGGCCTAGTGGTTAGGATTCCCAGCTTTCACTGCTGTGGCCCAGGTCCAATCCCTGGTTGGGGAACTAAGACCCTGCAAGCTGCATGACACGGCCAAAAAATAATGTAGAGTATTGGCCAAAAAAATGAATGAAGGGCTGATACAACCCACAAATCAGATGAACCCTGAAACATCTGCTAAGCCAAAGAAGCCAGTCACTCAGGAACACATATTACATATATGTTAGTCGCTCAGTCATGTCCAACTCCTTGCAACCCCATGGACTATAGCCTGTCAGGCTTCTCTATCAATGGAAGCATCCAGGTAAGAATACTGGAGTGGGTTGCCATTCCTTTCTCCATGAGACCCTCACCCAGGGACCAAACCCAGATCTCCTGCATTGCGGGCAGATTCTTTACCTTCTGAGCCACCATGGAAGTATGATTCCGTTTAAATGAATTGTCCACAATAGCCAAGTCTATAGAGACAGAAAGCGGATTAGTGATTGTCTAGGGCTGGGGGTGGGTTGGGGGGATTGAGGTGATGACTAAGGCATGTGGGTTTTCTTTTGGGGGTGATGAACAATGTCCTAAAATTGGAGTGAGGATTGTCCAATTCTGTGAATATACTAAAAGCCATTGAATTGTATACTTTAAGTGGCTGAGTGGTGTGATGTGTGAATTAAATCTCAATAAAAGCGAGCAAGAAAGTGCCCTGAAAGTGAGACAGAGTGTACTGGGCACCCCCGATTCTCTCCTCAGATCCGTGCTCCCCTGCTGTGGGTAGGGGCTTCCCCTTCTCGTCCAGATTCTCAGGGAAGTTGTAAGCCCCAGACAGGGACAGAGAGGGGGCTGGATTCCCTCTGGAGCTGCTGCTCCCTCGAAACCCAGCCCGTGGAATATTGGGGCCTGAGGATTCTGAGGCTGAGCCTGTGCTTTCTGAGTGGAGACAGTGGACAATGGGGGGTGTGTGTGAGGGGTGTGGAGGGGGCCAGGTTTCTCCCAGATGGGTCATCTACGTCTGGGGCAGGAGGGCTCAGAGGAAAGGGGACTGCCTAGGGAGCCTAAGGCGAGAGAAAGGAGGGACCTCAGGGGAAGAGAGAGGGGCTCGCTATGGTGCTGATTCCTCTGTGCCCAGTGAGAGTCTAGGTCCTTGGGGAGACGAGCTGCTCCCGTGGTGGGATCCCCTGGTGCAGGGGTCTTGTTTGCATTGTGGGATTGGTGGGACTGGAGGGGAGACATGGTGGGGAGGGAAGGAAAAGAGAGGGGCATTTGGGTCAACTGCTGTGAGGGGCACGTCCCTGGAGCCCCTGGTGAGAGTCACCGGGACCCCCAGAGTGTTCCCAAAGCCTGATGTTGTGCCAGGCATGAGTACGTCTGGCACACAATTGATGGCTGTGCGGGTGAGTGAGGGAATGAATTGAGCTTCTTTGGAGGCAAGATGATATGGTAGATAAGCAGTCTTAGGAGTCACACAGGCCTGGGTTTGAAACCAGTTCCTCTGCAGATTTGCTGTGTAGTATTGGACAAAAGACTGGGCCACCCTGAACCTCAGTTTAAAACAGGGCCGAACCCGCTGGCCTTGAGGACAGAGTGGTTAGAATATTGTTGACAAACATGTCCAGCAAACAGAAGGTTCCTCTGTGGGTGCTGGTGGTCTGTCAGGATTTAAAGTGGGAGAAGCACCATCAACATCCTCAAGGAGTCACTGGGCGGGTAGAATTTACCCCTAGAAATAAATGAACAGTGAATAGAGGTTTCTGTGACATTTCCATAGAAATGGTACTGATGTTGCAGCAAAGGAATTCAAAGGCCAGAGACAGGGCTGAGGTGGTTGGAAGGTTGGAGAAGAGGTAGGAGCTTAGAGAAGTGGGAAATGGGCACAGAGGCTGGCTTGGCGGGGGGTGTGGGGGGAATCTGTGGGATTAGGAATGCAGGAGATTGCCCAGATCCAAAGAGAATGATTGTGCAGGGGATGGTGGTACAGCCAAACAGGAGGTTGGATGGGAAAGGCAGAAGGGGAGAGACTAAGGAAAGCTGTAGAAGAGGATATGCCCAGGGCAGGGAAGGGGAGATTTGGCATAACCTCTAGTGCCACTGGAGACTTTAGGGCCCCACACCGATGTTCCCCACTCCTTGTGTCTTAGCCCCAGGAGTAACAGATTTTTCCTCTACAGCAGTAGCAGCAGCAACCAGGACACTCTCGGGCTCTCTTTAACGTGCACATTTAGTATATTAAAGACTCTGAGAAATCCTTCAGAAAGAGCCTATTTCATTAAAAAATATACTTACTTATTTGGCTGCCCAGGGTCTTAGTGGGATCCTCACTGTGGCCTGTGGACTCTAGTTGCGGCAAAAGCAGGACCAGTAGTCATGGTTTGCAGACTTAGCTGCTCTGCGGCACGTGGGATCGTAGTTCACCAGTCAGGGATCGAACACACGTCACTTGCACTGCAAGGTGTATTCTTAACCACTGGACCACCAGGGAAGTCCCAGTCTCTTCCATTTTAACTCAGAACTTTCCAGACACGTTTGGCCTCAGAACCTTTTTGTGGTGCCTCTCATGGAGCCAGTATTCTGGAGAACACCTGTTAGGAAATGCTGCTCTAGAGAAAAGAGTGTGGGTTTGGGGACCCAGCAGGCCACGGTTCGATTCCTGCTCTGTGACCCATCTGGTGTTAGACCTCAGGCAAGTGACTTTGTTTCCCAGAGCCTCCTCTTCTCCTAGGGTCATTGTGAGAACTGGGGAAACTATGTGGGTAAAACATGCGGGGAGGCCCCTGGTTGGGCCATGTGCCCATCCTGTGCCAGGCCTGGCCCTACTTCTTCCCCTAAGCCATGCTCTCTCCACTACAGGCTCTGCCTCTGCTGAAGAGGCAGTTAGGTAATGGGCTTGGTAGAATTTTGACTGGATATCTTTTCTGGGAACACAGGGTTTGATGCTCCTCACTTGGTACCCTCATCGGCCTTGGCATGATGGACAGCAGGAACGCCCAGATGTACGTGGAGGATAGGATCAAGGCGCCAGGGGCCCAGCCAAGCCCTGGCCTGAGGACTGCCAGCGACAAGGCTGGCGAGGAGCCCACCACATCAGAAGTCAGCCAGGTAGGGCCTGCCTCTCCACCTGCAGCAGGAGCCTTTCCCTTCCCATGCCCAGGCTTTCTCTCCGACTTCTTTAACCAAGCCTCTACAACAACTGGCACAAAACTCAGTTCAGATTGGACTAGGCAGGAACAAGAACATATCAGCTGGGTAACTGACAGACCTGTCTGTAGACGTCAGGTATGGCTGGATAAAGGTGCTAAATGAGTGTCTCAGCTCTGCCTGCCTCTGTGGCATTCCCAGGCACGCTCTCCCTGCAAAACGGTAAGAATTGCCCTGGCTGCTCCAGGCTTACATCTTCCCATCATACTTCCTCTAGTTTAACATCCCAAACAAGAGGAGAGCCCCTTTGCAATATTCAAAGAAAGTCTCCGTTATCAGTGTCACTTGCCCGGGTTGTAGTTACATATTTGTCCCCGAATCAGTCACCATGGCAGGGCAGAGTGGCCTGGATCTCTTTGCATAATGAAGTCAGTGGGGATACTCTCAAAAGTAGGCAGGAAGTTTCCCATAAAAGAATGTTGGCTTCTGGTACCAAAAGAGATGCTGGCTGGATGAGGAACATAAGAATTGTTTACTTACTCTACTAAGTAGAAAGCCTTCCATGGCCCTTCCCCACTCCCTCCCCCATAACCTTTATTTCCCTGACAGCTACTCAGAGTCTCCATCCATGGCCTCATGTGTCCTCAAGCTACAAATGTCATCATAAAAAAGGCAACATTTCTTTGGATTAAGTATAGCCCTCTAACTGTAGCCTCTGTTATAAATTACGGCTTCTTGTGGCCCAGGAAGAGGGCCTGAAATGAGGGGTCTTGGAAGGAGCCTGGGGCAAACATTCAGGGCTTCTGTTACCTGCCCATTTGTGTTTCCAATGAGCATGGTCACGGGGTCTCAGTGCCGACACTTGACCAGTTGTATGATCGTGGGGTTTGCACTGCAGCCCTTGCGCTTTGTGGACTCATGTGTGTCATGCTGAGGATTAACTGGGTTAAATCTCTGGGGGCAACTGGCCCTGGCCCTGGCCCTGGCCCTTAGTAGATGCCCTTAGTGTTGCCTCCTAGAGGAATCTTGTATTATAACAACTACTATCAATTGAATGAGCCAAGTTGCCTGGAGTTTTGCTCACTCAGGTAAGGCTTGGAGCTCCCTTGGAGTAGCTGGCTCAAGGCCACCCAACTAGGGAGTGATAGACATCAAAACCCAGAGGAAACTGAGGAAGCCACCCTGGGACCTCGGCAGGGTCTCTCTCTCTCTCTCTCTCAATCCTGGTTGCCCCTTCTGTCTTTTTTTTTCTTCTTGGCTGCCCCTTGCGGCTTTCGGGATCTTAGTCCCCTAAGCAGGAACTGAACCAGTGCCCTTGCCTTGGAAGCTTAGAGTCTTGACCACTGGACCGCCGGGGAAGTCCCCCGAAGCGCTCCGCCGAACTCTCCTTGTCAGGATCGCGGTGGCCAAGGTGCCGCTTGGGCTCCAGGTTCTTGTGGCTGCCTTGGTGCTGGCTGGGCCCCTCCCCGCCTCTTGTCTCCTTCCCGCGTCTTCCCAGCGTCTCTCCCCTGAGGCGCGGCGTCTCCCCCCTCCCCTGAGGCGCGGGTGTCTCCCCTCTCCCGTCAGGCGCGGGGTCTCCCTTTCTGTGAAGGGCCGGGTCTCCTCTGCCCTGCGGCGCGGGGTGTCCTCCACAATGACCCATTCCTTGAGCCGGGCCGTGGGCATCTTTGTTCTAGGCTGTGTTTCCAGATGCTGAAGCGATGGACAGTGGCCCGCAGCCCTCACCAGCCCTGGGAGCCCTGGAGACCGGGCCCGGACACAGAGACGCGTCAGGGGAGGGCTTTCCGCAGCTCGGTCCCCAGGAGCAGAAGCCTCTGGCAGGACGGGGGTGAGCTGGGGGCTTCCCAGAGAGCAGGCCCAGGAGAGAAGCCCGCTGTGGCCCACCCGGTGGGGAGGGAGAGGGGAGGGAACCCCGGACTAAGGTGGGTCTGCCCACTCACCCCTCCTGTACTTTTTTCCATAGCGCCGCTCACACTGAATAATTATGTGTGCCGGTCTTTTTCTGAGCTCCCCCGCTAGGCCACAAGTTTCTGTGACATGTCGTGTTCAAGGGGCATTTTTGTGTCTTGTTTAACTTCAAAAAAATTCTCAAGGAATACGTATTGCCCCTCTACTACATGCCTTGGACTCTGTTTAAAAAACTGCTTTTAACCTCATGTATTTCTAGAAATATACCCTAAGGAAAGAAGTGAAGATTCAGGCAAAGTTTTATGTGCAAAGATTTCTCCTGGCACCTCATTTTAAAGGCTAAAAAAATTTAAAATGCCACTGTGTGCTGTTGTTTAGTCTCACTCATGCCTGTCTGACCCTTTGTGACCCCATAGACTGTAGTTTACCAGGCTCCTTTCTCCATGGAATTCTCCAGGCAAGAATACAGGAGTGGTTTGCCATTGCCTTCTCCAGGGAATTTTCCCAATCCAGGAATAGAACCTGCACTGGCAGGTGGATTCTACCGCTGAGCCACCAGGGAAGCCCCTCGTGTGTGCTAAATGCCCACAATAGGGGGATGGTTAAGCAAATTATGATTATCTATAAAACAGAGAATTTTATGCTTTCATTAAAAAACATGTTTATGAAAGATTTTGGGCATGGGAAAAATTTCGATTATACTGTTAATTGAAAAAATATTGCAGAATTATATATGCAATATAACTGAAAGTATGCAGTTATTTGAAGATGACATTTAAACTAATCCCCATTGAAAATATGTATGTATGTCCTTAAGGAAGAAGCCTGGAGGAAATATTCCATAATATTAAAGTGAGATCACATCGACACAGATTCAAATCCAGACCTGTGAACTTTAGCCTAATGATCCAAGGCTCAAATCTCCCCACCACTATGAATTTCAGTTATCCTTGATTTTTCTTTTTTTCTAAAAAGCAATAAGTAATAATAAGAATATTAAATCCTAACTCTCTTAAACATTGACATCAAAGTGTTTGTGGTTGGAGGAATTCATGTTAGTCCTTCATTCTTTCTCCCAGGCATTAACCACGCACCCATGGTGTGCCTAGCCCCGTATGGGCACCACGAAGCACACCAATATAAAACTCTGCCCCAGTTTGGGAGCCGAAGTGTCCCTTTGTCTGTTCTCTCCAGGATGAAGCCATCATCTTGGGTCCCCCAGGAAAGGCCCAGGGAGCTGCAAGCAGACCAGGATCCGGACACGCCAGGAAGTGAGCTGGGGGTGCCCCCCAACGGGGTCCCTGCAGCACAGGAAGGGGTGCAGCAGCAGGGCTCAGGGAAAGAGACTGAGGACCAACAGGGGTGCCAGCAGAACCCAGGGCCAGTGGAGGGTCAGGGCCCTGAGAGTCGCCAGGTAATGTCCACAGAATCCCAGGCAGGAGGGGATGGAATGGCCAACTCGCAGGGGAGGTGAGGGAGCAGGGAACTGTTAGAGGCAGGGAGGAAATCGGGCTTCTGGGTAAAACTGAAAATGGGACATGCTGGGTTTAACAAAGCCCAATTTTTTTTCTTAAGCTAGAATGTTCTAGCAGCTGTTTCTTAGCTGCTGATCTCTGTGGGACCCTTCAAGAGGTAGTTAGAGGATGGTACCTTTTCCAAACTTATTTGACTATAAAATATTTTTTAATTTATTATTTTAATTTTAAGGTTTAGGGGTTTTTTTTAAAAACAGCTTCATAAGGTACAATTGATACACAGTTGTGTATACCTCAAGTGTACAATTTATTGTTTTGGATACATGTACATACCCACAAAACCATCACTGCAATCAAGAAAATAAACACATCTCTCATCCCCCCCAAAAAGTTTTCTGAGCCCCTTTGTCATCAGTTCTCCCATTCGTTCCAAGCCCCAGGCAACCACTGATCTGTGTTCTGCAGCTGTGAATTTGTATTTACCAGAATTTTCCATAAATGGAAGCATAAGTATCCATTCTTTTTGTCTTGCTTCTTTCAATTAGCATGAATATTTTGAGACTCAGCTATGTTATTGTGTAGACCAACACTTGATTCTTTTTGCTGCTGAGTATTATTCCACTGTATGGATAGGTCACAATTTCTTGTCCTATTTAAGCACAGGGAACTATGTTCAATACCTTGTGATAAACCACAATGGAAAAAAATATGAAAAAATAGTGTGTGTATATATATATATATATATCATTGAATCACTTTGCTGTTATGTGGAAATAAACAAGCAAAACTCGATTTCTTCATTCTTTCACCTATTGATGGACACTTGGTTTGTTTCAAATTTTTGACTATTACAAATAAGACATAGAAACATTCATATCTGTGTGTACAGATGCTTTCTTTTGGGCAAATAAATGCCTAAGAGTAGAATGGATCATATGGTATTTTTATGTTTAATTTATTGAGAAACTGCCAAACTTTTCTCCAAAGTGGTTGTACCATTTTACATCCCCATCCACAATATATGAGAATTCCACTTCTTCCATATCTTCCCCCAAACTTAGTATGGTCTGTTTTTAATTCTAAGCATTCTAATAAGTGTATAGTGGAATCTCATTATGGTCTTTATTTTCTTTTTCAAATGACTTAAACATGTGTTTATAGGGACATATTATGTATCTTTGGAGAAATGTCTATTCAAATACTTTACGCATCATTTTAATTGAATAGTCAACTGTCTTTTCCATTCTCTCAAAGGTGACTTTCAAAGAACAGAAGTCTTAATTTTGGTGAAGTCTGGTTGATTATTTTTTTCTTCATGGCTATGCTTTTGGTGTTATTTCTTAGAAATCTTTACTTAACCTGAAGTCACATACGATTTTACCCTATGTTTTCTCCAAGAAGTTTTGTTATTTTAGGTTTAACACTTAGGTTTATGATCCAGCTTGAGTTAATTTTTGTATGTGGTCTGAGTGTTGGATTGAGGCTCATTTCTTGCATATGGCTGTCTAGTCATTCCAATACCATTTGTTGGAGACTCTCCTTTCTCCGGAGCTTGCCTGGTGGTTCAGATGGTAAAGAATCTGCCTGCAATGCAGGAGACCTGGGTTTGATCCCTGGGTTGGGAAGATCCCATGGAGAAGGGAAAGGCTACCCATTCCAGTATTCTGGCCTGGAGAATTACATGGATTGTATAGTCCATGGGGATGCAAAGAGTCGGAGACGACTGGGCGACTTTCACTTTGACTTTCCCCAACCAGGGATTGAGCCCATGCGCCTTGCAGTGGAAGCATGGACCACCCCTGGACCACCAGGGAAGGCCCACACATTGTCTTGACTGTAGCAACTTATTAAAGTCTTGAAATCAGTTAATGTAAAAATCTCTTTTGTAGGGAGTACCATGAAGGATTCTTGTTCTTTGAAACATCCCTGAGAAATCCAATTTAAAGAGGATTGTGTCCAAGACTTCCCTGGTGGCCTGGTGGCTAAGACTCCGTGCTTCTATTGCAGGGGGTATGGGTTAGATTCCTGGTCTGGGAACTAAGATCTCACATGCCATGCAGTGTGGCAAATAAATAAACAAATAAAATGGAAAGAGGATCACCTCACTTTCCCCAGGCTCCCATTCTACCTGCACAGAGGAGCGTGGATTACGACTTTGGGTAAGCCATGCCTCCTCTGGACCTCAGTTTCCTCATCCCTCAAAATGGAGTAATTGACCCCTGCTTAGGGAACCTTCTAGGCATGCTGGGAGAGCTCAGTAAGGTAATGCTTACAGTGCTTGGACCAGAGTAACTGTCAGCTGGTCTCTGGGTGAGTGTTGAGGGTCACCTGAGAGCCAGGATGGGGCCCTGTCTTGACATCTTTGTTCTTGGCAGGACCCAGAGGGTCAGCCCATCCCAGGTCGCCTGGCAGCCAATGAGTCAGACACAGTGCAGCCAACAGAGCCTTATTGCACCTTGGACACCTGTGAACAGCACCTGGAGGACAAGGCCCCCAAGGAGGTGGACACCCCACCCATCGGGCCACAGGGGGCTCTGCCAGAGCCTGGCCCAGGGGGACGTGAGGACAGTTCCCAGGAAGCAGTGTCCCTAATGCCTACGGCAACTCTGGAGGAAAAGACAGTTCACACTGCCCCACCACCCACGCCACGACCCGACATACCCAAAGCAAGGTAAGGCACCCCACCCCTCCCTGACCCCAACAAGACTGCTCTTCTGCTAGTTCCAGAGTCGGTGACTTCTAGTCCTGACAGCTCTTGATGCAATGTAAGACCTTGGTCAAGCCATGCCCCCCGAACCCCTGTTTCCCCATCTGTATAGTAGCTCTAGTTCAGAATTCTTTGCCCCATGGGCCCATTCTTCACCGGCCAAGTTCCCACAAGGGACATGGAAGAATGAGGAGCCCCTCTGAGAGCAGAAGCCCAGGGAAGAAACTGCAGTGGTGGGATCTGAGTGTCCTGGGGCTGAGAAGCGGCCTTGCAAGGGTGAGCCTTGAGCTGCACCCCACTTCATCTGGGGGTTCTCCCTTGTTTAGAGATGAGGCTGTGGAGATCCAGCCAGCACTGGGGCCTGCTCGTCCACCTGTAAGTAGAACTACAGCGGGGAAGGGAATGGGGTGAGGGGAGATCAGGACAAGGAGGAAAGAGACAGAAATGGGGCAGTATTCACAGTCAAACTGGGGAAAGTGTGAGTCCGTGCCTGCGTGTTTCCATGGGTGTGCACACGTGTGTGTTCGCACATGTACATGTGTGTGCTCATGTGTGTGCATCTGGTTGCAAGTCAAGGCTGCTCTTACTCTCTGGAGCCCCCAAATTCACCCCAGGCCATGGTCTGGGGTGAATTGGCATGGATCTCTGCCGGTCAGCTGCTCAGTCACAGCACACAAGCCAAAGCTTCCCTGAATGCCTGGGAGACTCCCATCCCCTCCCAGTCATCCTCACATCCAACCGCTCTCTCACTTCTTAGTTCTCTGATTTGATTGGGCAACCTGTGAACAGTTATCATCTGCCTGGTGGAAAGGCAGGTTGGAGAAAGAGGAATCAAAAGAGCTTTTAGGAAATATAATTTACAAAAATATTGAGCCAGTATGTTGTACACTTGAAACTAATATCGTAAATCGACTTTAAAAGTGAAAGTGTTAGTCAGTTGTGTATGATTCTTTGCAACACCCTGGACTGTAGGCCGCCAGGCTCTTCTGTCCATGGAATTCCCCAGCGTAGAATCCTGGAATAGGTTGCCATTCCCTTCTTCGGGGGATATTCCTCACCCAGGGATCAAACCTGGGTCTCCTGCATTGCAGGCAGATTCTAAGCCCAGATTTGATCTAAGCCCAGAGAATTTTTTTTTTAAAAGAGGCTTTCAGTCTGGGGCCCGAGTGACACCAGTGAAGGAGCAGACAGAAAGAACCTGAGGTTCTGCTTTGGTCATGTCCGGACGAACAGGAAGAAATACCAGGAGGATGTCTGGAGTTAGGAAGGAGAGAGAGGTCACGATGGGAGATGTAAATACGAAGAAAACGGGGGTAAGATCTAGGAGACCATACAGAGCAGGAAGGCATCTGAGGACAGACCATGGGTCTCCACCACATTCAGAAATGCAGGGACTTCTCTCGTGGTCCAGTGGTTAAGATTCTGTTCTTCCGATGCAGGGCACTTGGGTTCAGTCTCTGGCCAGGGAAGTGTTCCACATGCCCTGTGGCACGGTCCCCCAAAAGAAAACAAACAAAACCCACAGAAATGGATCGGGAGTGAGGAAGCCTCAGTGAAGGAGGCTGCGGAACACTCAGGGCAGGAGCCAGCGGGGGAGAGAGTGTGGGTCCAGAGAGGAAAGCCCTCCTGGAGGGGCAGAGTGGGCTTGGCTCTGAGGAGAGAGCGGATCGCAGCCCTGCAGGAGTCTGGCTGGGGAGCAGGGCCGGAAGCCAGACTGGAGATGGGAAGACAGGAGAGATGGACACAGCCAATCTCGCGAGGCATTCTGCCGAGGCAGGGCGGAGAGTCGGGTGGCCCTGAAAGGCTGTGTAGTGTGTTGTTTCTTTCAGGGGGCGATGGGTCTTTGTCTCTTTGCTGCAGCGCGTGGACTTTGTCTAGGTGCAGAGCACAGGCCCGACAGACACAGAACCCCCTGGGCTGTGCAGTTGTGTCCACAGGCTCAGTTGCCCCACAGCACGTGGGGTCTCAGTTCCCCAGCCAGGAACTGAACCCATGTCCCCTGTATTGGAACGCAGATTCTTTTCTTTTCTTTTTTTTAATGGAAAGCAGATTCCTAACCACTGGACCATCAAGGAAGCCCTGAGAGTTTTTCTTTTAAAGAAGGAAGATAAGAGACTCTCTGGTTTTGTGGTTAAGACGCCACGCTCCTAATGCGGGGGACACAGGTTCAATCCTTGGTCGGGAGCTCAGATCCCTCATGCCACACGGTGCAGCTTAAAAACCTTAAAGTAATAATAATTAAAAAAATTTAATTAAAGAAGGAAAATAATATAGCGTGTTTACATGCTGACTGGAGTAATCTGGCGGAGAGGGCAGTGCTGATACTGTAGGTCGAGCTGGTGTGTGGTAACAGCTCCATCTTTGAACAGGAGAAAGGGCCGGGACGGAACCTGCATGGGGCAGCCTGGGTGGAGGCGGGCAGGGGACAGCTCACCCCTCTCTAGGAGAGGCAGACGCAGGAGGTGCTGGATTTGTTGAACTCGTAGATGGGAATCTACTGAGCACCTGCCAAGTGGGAGTAGGCTTCTGTGTTGATAGGATCAAAGAAGCAGGTGCGGTCCTGCCCTCAGGGAGCCTGCTTCTAGGGAGGGCAAGCAGCAAGGTGGACAGGCTGCGCTGACTGCAGAGGAGGAAAGAAACAGGGTGAACTGGGGAGCTGCTCACTCAAGAGGACAGCTCGGAGAGCTGGGACGAGGCCCAGGTCAGGGGTGGAGGAGGACATGGGGAAGGGGTCTAGAGGATACCAGAGAGATGTGGGCTCCCCGGGACCTGGAGGAGAAGGAGAGGCTGAGGGTACCCTGGGGCAGGTGGCTGCGAGCAGCTCGTGGGACCGTCTGGCTGGCCAGAGGCCTCCCGCATCGCCTGCCCGTCCCGTCCCCAGGAGGCAGTGGACACGGGAGCAAGGGGGCTGGACCCCATGCAGAAGCCACCTCAGGAGCCCACGGCGGCCACGTGTGCCCGGGACCCTGGCAGCGCCCAGCCTGGCTTCATGAGGTGCCTGCTGGAGGTGGAGGAGGAGGAGGCCACACTTCGGAGGGCCACGAAGGCCCGCACCCTGCCAGGCCGGAGGTGCCCCCGGGCCCTGGGTCCCATGGCTGCCCCTGCCCCCAGCCTGCCTCCGCCCCTGCCTGTGACCCAGGCCCCGGCCCCCGCCT